>CAUDMG010001131.1:1372500-1442500 GCA_958450375.1 Homarus gammarus | reverse complement strand
CTGGTAGACAACAGATACACCTGGCAGACAACAGCCACACCTTAAAGGGGGGCATAAACTGCACTCAACTGTCTTCACATCCCAATTTTGTAAACTCAGATCAACATTTACAAATGGGTGGATTGTGAACACGCCAGGATCGAACTAGCGAACCCACCGATCCTTGTGACAGGAGGCGAGCGCTGTATTCCCTCGGCCACCGCACTCCGAGTTAACAATAAACTTCCCTTAAGTCGCCTTGGGTCGCCTACCTCAATACAATCCTCGTCGCTGAGTAAAAGACATAAACGTTACCCCGACAACCCCACACAATATGGTAAAATAGTTTTGGCATCACCTGAAGAATCTCCATCCCTACTTATTTCCTTTAAAGATTATTTACCCTGAAGCTATTTGGGGGTATGAGGTTAGGTTAGGTTTTGAAGAGTAAACTACGCTATTATATGTAAAATTATTCGAAGGACATAAGGATATAAGTAGACATTTATTTGAGTAAAATAGTATTGTAATACAAGTTCACATTGACTCAGAAGATACATAGGCAGTACAGGTGTATAAACAATGACTAAACAAGAACTCGACTCAACAAAGGATAATATAAGCTCTTCTGAATACGTAAAGAGGGAGACACGACATACAAACATACAAGAAAACATTTAACTTTCACAAATAAAAAATGACAAACAATAAAGTAAGAGAGACTAAGGCTAAAGAAACAAAATAAATCGTGCAACAGGAAAAAAATCACTTTCGCTAAATAGAAATAATTACTGGGGACGCGAGCTGTATGAAGAGAAAACGGTGCCCTTGTACATTTACCGGGGGAACAAAATAAAAAATAATACTTCTCCCAATTACATATTTTACGGTGAATTTCTTAAAACTCATATCTATAAGAATCTTCTCATCAGACTCAACAGTTATGGTCTCAAACAAGAAAGAAGAACTGTATATATATTCTGATTTAGATAAAATTCATAAAAGCTGTTTGTCAATTTCATGTTGTTTGCCGAGTTATGAAATAGCGAAGAAAAAAAAGTCCAAATACCTCAAGACAAGAATAGTGAATTACCCTGTTCTGGAAAAATGTCCCAGATTTAGTGAGAATAAAATGACTTCCACTGAAAGTTAATTAAAATCAAATACAACACAGATGAGAGAAACAGTCACAAATAAATACACAAAATATAAAAAATAAATAAATAACCTAACACACTCGAGACGTGCTTCAGACAACCTACAAGATGAGTAAATCTTATCACGGCAAAGAGGAATTTTTTTTGAAGTGAATATTAAATTTATCAAAGTTTCTCTTTATTTTTATTATTCCTTTTCCTTCTCTAGATTCTTGGTATACAAAAAAAAATTAATTGAAATTGTTATTCTAATTCCACAAGGGATGATATAGATAAACATACAGGGTGATCGAAAAAAATAATTCCTAGGTTTTAAATATTTATACCTTATAAGGTGGGTGGAGAGAGAGAGAGAGAGAGAGAGAGAGAGAGAGAGAGAGAGAGAGAGAGAGAGAGAGAGAGAGAGAGAGAGAGAGAGAGAGAGCTTGGTGAGGAAAACAAAAAATTCAAGTTCTTTAAACATTTTCCTGAAGAGATTAGTTGTTTCCTACGTTAGTCATTACTCAAGGAAGTCAGCAGTAGTGTGAGCAACATATAAGCCTGAACTATCGTGACTCAAAACACTGTATTTAGGAAAACATTTCTTCCTGATTATCTCTTCCTTGGGGCCGTTGTCAAATGAGATGTAAAAAAACGGGACAAAATATAAATAAATAAAAAATTCTTCATCCAGAAATTTTAGACAGAACTCAAAGAAATTTTGTATAAGAATTCTTTTTACTGTCCCTTTTCTTGTTTGACGTTTCCAAGAGAGAGACGTAAAGTTGGGATTAATTATGGAGCTGAAGTAATTAAAATCGGATCCGGACCATCAAAAGTTCAAATTGAAATCACGGAGAGAGAAGAGACAGTCCTGGGTAATTTTAACAGCCTTAACGAGGTTTTTCTTTCACGGTGTTATTCTTGACTAAGTGTTTGTTTACATATCTGGAGGCATTAAAGTGCGAAGTTATTCCTGGCGTTTCATTTTATTTTTTGACACTTGGTCTCATCTAACCTCTTGAGGGATGACATTCACGCACGCTCATCCTCTTGCAATACAATCGTCCTCCTGCAACACAGTCATCCTCTTACGACACAAACTCGCTTCCCTGCAACATATATTCATTTTCCTGCAACACACTCGCTTCACTGTAACACACTTTTGCTTCCCTGCAACACTCACTCGCTTCCCTGCAACACACAGGCACTCTCTTACAACACCTGCATCTTGTCATCTTTAAATTGCAACCAGTTTGGAGAATTCAACTCTCTTTCCTGTTCGCAGCAAAACTATTACGCGCTTTTCCAACAGTTCGAAGAAACAGCCAGAATTACACACTACGCCAACTCCTCGCTCCATCTATTCACTTGTTTCCGACTGGACTGAAAGTAAAATAAGCTTTGTTCCTCTTTCCAAGCTTCCATCTTACAATAATAAGCTTTGTTTCTTTTTTCAAGCTTCCATCTTACAATTAACCAGACTAAACTTAGCTTCAATTATTCCTCCAGCTCGCTCAGTACACACAGTAGGTAAACACTATAATCATCAGGTATATTTAGACTCGGAATAAAATAAAAAAAAATTGCTTCGAGAGTGTTGAGCCGTGGGGCGAGCAAATAATATCTGAGCTCATTGGTTTCAGTAACTCTAATTGCCACGAGGTTCTGAGGCGCTCTGAGGTAGAAGTAGGCGAGCGAAGGGAGGGAGGGAGGGAGGGAGGGAGGGAGGGAGGGAGGGAGGGAGAGAGAGAGAGAGAGAGAGAGAGAGAGAGAGAGAGAGAGAGAGAGAGAGAGAGAGAGAGAGAGAGAGAGAGAGAGAGAGAGAGAGAGAGAGAGACCACACTTAAATTCTAGAAATATTGAAATAAGTATCATAGCATAACAAACACATTCCCAGCAGTTTTGTCACCTATGCCGTTCATATCCGGAGTTTCTATTATGGTACAGTAGAGGGTGTCCATCACACTTATACCGGACGGGTGTACATGAGGGGTGTTCTCTCTGTCGTTCTTGTCACTTCTCGGTTCGGGATATTGAGATCACCTCTTATTACTATTCAATATGGTAATCCTCTTCACCGGGTATAAGTAATCTGGTTGTTACCAGACGAGTCACCAGCTCTGACGTGGATCAGGTGTCAGTCTCTCTCTCTCTCTCTCTCTCTCTCTCTCTCTCTCTCTCTCGTCTGCCTTACGTTGTCACTCATGGAGGAAATCATTATTCCAGCTTCAGAATTCAATACGACTCTTGTGTTCTATTCAACTCCCCTGTGTGTGTGTGAGTGTGTGTGTGTGATGAGGCTGGGTCAACATCTTTAACATCCGGGGACGAGAGATAGACCAACACCGAAATGACTTACAATGTTTATATCACATCATTAGCTTCAACCTTCCCCCCAAACCTTATCTTAACATTAATTAAGCCTCTAATTATATTCACTCGCCTACGGATTTTGTAACTTTACATAATGACACCTAAAATTTCCCTCTGATTAAACAAATTGGCTTTTAATATTTATTCAACGTTATTAAATTTACTCTGTTGGGTATTTTTTTTTCTAGAATAACACAATTCACTTGAGAGAGTGTAAGGTAGAGTCAGTCTCAGTCTATCAATCTACCTATCTATCGATCTATCTATCTATCGATCTATCTATCTATCTATCTCCTACTGAATATCTCATAGTCCCTTATGTTTTAACCCGAAAAAAAAAAAAAGTAAAAAAAATCTCAACGAGCTAAAAAAAAAAAATTCAAAATAGGTACCGTGTGAAATCTCCTCACTAACAAATTACAAAATAGTGGAAAAAAAGAGAAGGGATTCACAGGATCAAATTTTGGGATAGAATTTAGTTCACTTTCTGGTCTAGTACAATATAGTTTTCTTCCTCTAGACAAGAACTAGAAAATGAGGACACCAATTTTGTAAACTAGAGTTGTGATTGACTTATGACTATACAGATTCATCAAGGGTCTATAAGACATTTGTGTATGTATATGAGTTAAACACGTAGCGGAACACATAACCTAACCTAACCAAACCCTAACCTAACCTAACCTAACCTAACCTAACTTAACCTAACCAAACCCTAACCTAACCAAACCCTAGCCTAACCTAACCTAACCAAAACCAGACCCACCCGAACCTAAACTTCTCCCAAAGCGAACCTATCCTACCCTACCCTACCCAACCTAACCTAACTTAACCAAACTGAATCCTAACCTAACCTAACCAAACCAATCCCACCCTAACCAAACCAAACCAAAACCTAACCTAACCAAACGCCAAGCGAGATATCTTACACCAAGGAGACAAATTTAAAGACAGCACATTCATACTCACCTGGGGATGATGACACAAAGAAAACAAACAATATTTACGATACCTTAGGGAAGAGAAGCAAGGATAAGAGGGTGAGAAGTGAAGTCTTATGTCACTCCCGGTGTGTGTGTGTGTGTGTGTGTGTGTGACAGAGAGAGAGACGGTGGAAGAGACTAATAAAGAAAAAGAGAGAGAAAAACAGTCTGAGTGAAAGAGACCTTTTTATCTAATACACACGAGAGAGAGAGAGAGAGAGAGAGAGAGAGAGAGAGAGAGAGAGAGAGAGAGAGAGAGAGAGAGAGAGAGTCACTAGGTCGGAGTTGAGTTAAATGCCACTCTGGGGAGAAGAAGCGGCACGGAAATCTAATAAATGAGTTCTGATTATCTCAAGGTTGTCCTCGAGGTGAAGCAGGTTATCCTTGAGGTTGAAGGTGGTACTCGAGGTTGGAATAGGTTGTCTTGGAGGTTGGAGTAGGTTCTCCTCGAGGTTGGAATAGGTTGTCTTGGATGTTGGAGTAGGTTTTCTTGGAGGTTTAGGTAGGTTGTCCTCGAGGTTGGAATAGGTTGTCTTGGAGGTTGGAGTAGGTTCTCCTCGAGGTTGGAATAGGTTGTCTTGGAGGTTGGAGTAGGTTCTCCTCGAGGTTGGAATAGGTTGTCCTCGAGGTTAGAGTAGGTTTTCTTGGAGGCTGGAGTAGGTTGTACTCGAGATTGGAGTAGGTTGTGTTTCGAAGTTCATGATTATCCTGGAAATAACAGCTAATCATCCTTGAATTAACAGTTGGTTGTCCTGGAAATAACAACTGTCTGTCCTGGAAATAACAGTTGGTTGTCCTGGAAATAACAACTGTCTGTCCTGGAAATAACAGTTGGTTGTCCTGGAAATAACAGCTGGTTGTCCTGGAAATAACAGTTGGTTGTCCTGGAAATAACAGTTGGTTGTCCTGGAAATAACAGCTGGTCCCTTAACGTACTTCACGGAGGCATCATTAGCAACAGTTTCCCCTGCGTCGTAATGCCGTCTGCTGGTGAAAGTTTCCCCCCCGATTCTCCTTCGTGAGTTTCCGACCGTCGCTAATGGCGGACCAAGTCATCTCCAAGTTTCCCCTCATCCCTCAGTCTAGTTGGCAGAACACGCCTCGTTATCTGCCAGGGAAAGACACCATCTAACAAGGTAGTTTTGTGTGATATGACAGGTGGGTTTATGTGATCTGACAGGTGGGTTTATGTATTCTGATTGGTGGGTTTATGTATTCTGATTGGTGGGTTTATGTGTTCTGATGGGTCGGTTTGTATGATCTAACAGGTAGTTTATGTGTTCAGTTCGGCGGATTTGTGATCTGACAGGTGGTTTATCTGTTCTGATGGGTGGGTTTATGTGCCCTGAGAGGTAGCTTATGTATTCTGACTGGTAAATCTTACCATCTGCCTGGTCTTTCATATTCAAATCTTTTGTTTTTATTTAATTTTTTTAATTTTTGGCGAAATTCAAATTTACGCCATCCACAAAATACTCATCATGTCTAACTAACTAACAAAACTAACCTAATCTAACCTAACCCAACTTAATCTAACCTAACCCAACCTAACTTAACCTAACCTAACCTAACCCAACCTAACTTAACCTAACCTAACCAAGAAGAACATGGTAAAAATAACCCTTGGCAGTAGAAGCTCCTCAAATACGACATAAAGCCAATATTCCACACACGCATTCCTGTGTTATATTGTGACGAATTATACCCGCATCGGTGTTATCTTCTCAAAAAATACTGTATACCCGCATCGTTCTGGGAATATACACACATCTCTCCCTGAAATAAGTAAATATACCCGCATCGACTAGTGTCATATAATGAGGACACACACACACACACACACACACACGTTCATCTGTTATAAGGAAACAGAACAGCGCTTTACACATATCATTAAATTATGTATACTGTATAAGGAGAAATATCACACAAAGATTATATATAAGAAATATCTAAAGTCATTTATATATATATATATATATATATATATATATATATATATATATATTATATATATATATAATATATATATATATATATATCACCATTAATAATACAGGTACTGTATATATTAATTAATGTTGGTACTGAAGTCCTACATTATAGAATCTCATTGGCTGCTCAGGTAAACTCAGGTAAACTCAGGTAAACTCAGGTAAACTCTTATAACACAAATACAGGTACAATAGTTAGGTTTAAAATGTTAACTCTATAATATATGACACGCGGAAGACATTGTGTCAAGCCTAAGTTAACATATATTACGATTTATTTCTATTTTTAATTATAATGATATATTTTTGGAAATCTATAATATTTTTTTACACCCTGCGACCAAAAAAAAATAAATTCATTCATAGATTCGATACAGAGACTCATTTAACATCGAGACTAATTAATATTTATCATTGAAGCTTAATAAAAAAAGTGAAAATTAAAAATAGTCGTGAAAAATCATCCACACGAAAAAGAAATACGTATATGACTGTCACCTGAAACCATAAGGAAGTTGGTTAGGTTAGGTTAGCATTAAGGTGGTTAGGTTAAATTAGGGTAGTTTAGCTCAGGTTAGGTTAGATTAGGTCAGGTTAGGTTAGATTAGATTAGGTTAGTTTAGCTCAGGTTAGGTTAGATTAGGTCAGGTTAGGTTAGGTTAGATTAGATTAGGTTAGTTTAGCTCAGGTTAGATTAGGTTAGCGTCAGGTTAGGTTAGGTTAGATTAGATTAGGTTAGTTTAGCTCAGGTTAGGTTAGATTAGGTCAGGCTAGGTTAGATTAGATTAGGTTAGTTTAGCTCAGGTTAGATTATGTTAGCGTCAGGTTGGTTTACCTTAAGGTGAACTAAGCTGGGAGAAGCTTTAATCTTCACGCAACCCATCAATGGTAGGTTAGGTTAGGTTAGGCTAGTTTAGCTCAGGTTAGATTAGGTTAGATTAGGTTAGCGTCAGGTTGGTTTATCTTAAGGTGAACTAAGCTGGGGGAAGCTTTAATCTTCACGCAACCCATCAATGGTACTCAACGACCAGCCCAGAAATACACTTAATAAGAAGATGAATTAATTTTAGAGCAACTTTTTCAGTTTTATATTTCACTCACCGTACTCCCAGGCTCCCGCGGCAACTGGTGGCATAAGTCAAGCGAACTGTTTGATGACCCTGACATCCTCTTATTTTGTTGAGTCACTGAAGACATTTTCTGTTGCTCTGTTGCGTCACCTGAGACATCTCCCGTTGCTCTGTTGCGTCATCTAAGACATCTTCTGTTGCTCTGTAGCGTCATCTAAGACATCCTAAGACATCTCCCGTTCTGTAGCGTCATCTAAGACATCTCCCGTTGTTCCGTTGCGTCACCTAAGACATCTTCCGTTGTTCCGTTGTGTCACCTAAGGCATCTTCTGTTGCTCTGTTACGTCCCCTGAGACATCTTCTGTTGCTCTGTAGCGTCATCTAAGACATCTCCCGTTGTTCCGTTGCGTCACCTAAGACATCTCCCGTTGCGTCACCTAAGGCCTCCTCCTAAAAATGTCTTTTGTCAGCGGCCAATATTGGGGGACGCTTCCTGTATAGTCTTCTTGATCATGTTTAATCTCAGGGAAGCTTGGGAGGACATCCACGTTAATCAGAATCTATGGAACTTCACCTGAGAAGACGTCTTGTTTATGCAAATCAAACACAAGTCTCATCTAGAATAAAGAAATGGTTGGGCCACCTCTCCACCCCTCTGTTCCTACACCCTCCCCTCCCCTCCCCTATCTTATTCCCCCACACCATAAGGCTCTGTTCCCCTTGTCTTATACACCCCCATGACTCTCCTCTCCACTACTAGTTTATCGATCTTATTCCCCCTCACCATAAGGCTCTGTTCCCCTTGTCTTATACACCCCCATGACTCTCCTCTCCACTACTAGTTTATCGATCTTATTCCCCCTCACCATAAGGCTCTGTTCCCCTTGTCTTATACACCCCCATGACTCTCCTCTCCACTACTAGTTTATCGGACTATATCTCTGTTCCTCTTCTCTCTGGGGATCTTGCAATACATCTGAACTGTTACAACTACAATCTGTTACGTTGGTATCATAGGGTTTGGTGTGTGTGTGTGTGTGTGTGTGTGTGTGTGTGTGTGTGTGTGTGTGTGTGTGTGTGGACTCCATCACTCCCTGTTTCTCAATAACAATATATATTCTCTGTCTGCCACCCATAAGGCTTCACTCGGGGCCACGACAACCTGGTTCACACACACACACACACACACACCGTTAAATTGTGTACATATAAGAACAAATTGTCAAATATTGTATTTCACGAGGGTAATGAACTTATCTAAAAGCTAAATAAATAAATATAAAAGAACGAGAGAAAGAAAGAACTAATATCGATAAAACAATACAAATAATTAAACAAGAGAGATCTATATATTCTTCGACTGTTATTACGTCTCTTAGTTAAAAAGGAGAGAGAGAGAGAGAGAGAGAGAGAGAGAGAGAGAGAGAGAGAGAGAGAGAGAGAGAGAGAGAGAGAGAGAGAGAGAGTGTGTGTGTGTGTGTGTCAGTGAGGCAAGGAGAGATGTGTTAATTTTCTTCCATGACTACATCACCTTTTCCTCTCTATCTCCCTTCACCCTCTATTTTCCCTCTGTCTCCCGCCATCTCCTCTCTTCCACGTTCGTAAGCTCCTCTCGATCGCTTCATCCAATAACTCTTCTATTACTTCATTACATAAAAATCTGAATTATTTACGGTTCCTCTAATCTGTCCCAGAGTAGCTTAAGAGAGAGAGAGAGAGAGAGTGTGTGTGTGTGTGTGTGTGTGTGTGACCCGTGCACGTCCACCTGTCACTTATCACCCGCCCCCCCCCCCACACTGGCCATTACCCAACA
The DNA here is from genome assembly GCA_958450375.1 of Homarus gammarus. Lineage (NCBI taxonomy): Eukaryota > Metazoa > Arthropoda > Malacostraca > Decapoda > Nephropidae > Homarus > Homarus gammarus. The sequence continues at coordinate 1,433,149 of CAUDMG010001131.1, read as the reverse complement.
CATAACTACTTCTTATTCATCTACTCTCTCTCTCTCTCTCTCTCTCTCTCTCTCTCTCTCTCTCTCTCTCTCTCTTCTATAGTACAAGGTTACCAGACAGGTAATGATCTCCTGACTCCTTGCATTCAGCTGTCAGTGTGTTACTCCTCCCCCTTGGCAGGCTGATCGTCCACCGTTGGGTCATCCCACCATCGACAAGTGTATCAGGCAATGTATTCACTTACTGCTGAGTGTACAAGCACAGGACCCAATCTAGATATAAAAGAGTTTCGGCGAATTTCTGAATCATTTACGCCGGTAGTTTTGTGTTGTAGCCTCAGTAAGACAAGTTCATTTCTTCTTGCGCCGCAGGTTACTAATGTAGCTGTTGTAAAAAACTCAAAGAAAACAAATTCTAGGTCATTTACAACAGTTACGAGACTGTGTGGTGTGCCATCCTACGCGGGTCCTGGCAGTGTTGGTCACGGGCCAGCGATCAAAGGTGTCGTCTTAATAACTCAACAGCTGACTCCTGCTGCGTCAAGTTTGTATATAACCAGATTATCATGAAGCAATGCAGGTCACCTCTAGGTGTTGTCAAATGACGCTCAGTGCTCCGGGGTGACGGGTTGTGAGGGGAGAACACGGCAGGTTATGACTGACGGCGTTCAATATGTCCTTATGTGTTGACAGATCAGCGCCCACTGTGTATACCCGTGCGGATGTGGCACTGTGCCGGTGTGCCGCCCGGGAGTGCCAACGGTGCGGGACGGGTGTGGTTGCTGCTGGCAGTGTGCAGGACAGGCTGGGGAGCTCTGCGACGGTGCCACCATCTGCGACGTCTCCAAGAACCTCACCTGCATCTACGACACCACCCAAGATCTTACTGGCACTTGCCAAGGTGAGCCTTAATGTGTTACTGTCTATCATCACCTTTCTCTCACCTGTCACGTGATCTTGGTCATCAACACTTTACCACTACTACTCTATACAGTCCACAATATATCATCTCACATAGTGTTTACACCAACCATCTTTCACTCGCCACGTACTATTACACAGCTTAGACGACTACTGTACATACATTTCACACAGTACAGTTGTTACACAATAGCTATTATAGCAAAAGCTTCCGTAGCATAAGCAACATATTCTGAAAGTCAGCAAGTTATAATGAAACCTCAAAGTTAACGCTGCTTCACCCTAACTTATTATGAATTGTGTATTGTAAGGAACTAAAACTCGAGACCGGTGCTTAATAACCTCCGCACCTGTAATAGAAAGCAGCAACAACAACAACAACCAATAACCTCCAGACCTCCCACACATTCCTTGTCTTCATCAACAGCACAATATCTCACATTTCTCATCCTCACAGTAAAACAGTTCATCATAATCTTCTCCGCCATTGTTGTCTTATGTGTTTCTGCTAACTTGTTCACAACTTATCCCCGCCTTCTGTTTATCGTGTGCTGGAGTTACCGAAGCACATCCTGCCCCCGTCCCGACCCAACTTTCTTTACTCCTTCTGTCTGTGTCTCATGTTCTGTCTGTCTTATCTGGAGATTATCCTCGGTACGTCCTCCAATCACGATCCTCCTTAGCTCGTCTTACACTCAAATACTTCCCTCCTTGCCTCGTCCTCCACTCAAAGATTTCCTCCTTGCCTCGTCCTCCACTCAAAGATTTCCTCCTTGCCTCGTCCTCCACTCAAAGATTTCCTCCTTGCCTCGTTCTCCAATCACGACCCTCCTTGCCTCGTCCTCCACTCAAAGATTTCCTCCTTGACTCGTTCTCCAACCCATGACTTCCTTCACTCACTCTCCTTCACTTTTCCTCCGACCATTGTGCTCATTGTTTTTCCTCCTCTTAAAAATTTCACTCATTTTTCCCGTACATTTCACCTTCTTCCATGAACGTCTCTTGTCTTCTTCTCAATGGTATTCGAAATGCGTCTTCCCTGTAAGTATATCCAGGCGGTGTTTCTTGCCTCTTGCTTGTGTTACTGATTAGTTTTACTCTTTCTTTTATTCCCCTCGGAAGATGGGATGTTTTTTTTTGTGACGGTGTATATAGATTTCTATCTATTATTATTATTAGTCTGTTGGTCAAAATCTATTTTAACCTAATCAAAACGAAACCAACCTAACCTATCCTATCCTATCCTATCCTATCCTAACCTAACCTAACCTGACCCAACCAAACCTAACCTGACCCAACCTAACCTAAGCCAACCTAACCTAACCACACCAAATATTGATAACATTCACCACGAAGGAACTAGCCAAATGTTTTTATTTACAATAATTCAATATCATACACTTGAAAAAATCATATACATTTAACGAACATAAATTATATAAATCTTGTGAGTATTTTAGTATGATATATATACTTATTTTTCTATTTCATCATTTTACAACCATATTTTTTCCTCAGCACCGAATCTCATAATGCAAGACTATCCATTTTCATTTCTTCCCATTTAACGACTCCTGCAATTCCCATCTTGATAAAAAACGAGAGAGACCCAAGCTGAGTAATTAGCCAATTGGGGGAGACAAAGTTGGTCCATTATCTCCAAGCCGATAGGTCAAAGGTAACAATGTGGGTCGTCCGCTTCCAGTGTAATAGTCCTAATGTGTTCTCGTGTATCCTAATGTGTCCTGACTACCTCCTCTTCAGACACATGATACCGTAGACTCTCCTGTTGAACGACATGACCAGGCTTTGATGTATTGTGTTGTTATATTACTGTGTTGAAGTATGTTTCTCAAGTCTCTCTCTCAAGTTATGACTTAATATCGCTCCTCCTTGTGCTGTGGGTTCTCTAGTGCTTTGACAGGACCAAAACTTATATATCCTTGACATGACTACACCGACCACCTCTTGTCATGTGTTTCAATATAGTAATGTCACTGGCCCCTCCTGTGGTTTAATATGACACATGGCCCCTCTTGTGTTTTAATATGACATATGACTGTGTTTTGACATGACATCACTATCTCTTCAGTTATAAATGACTATAGGGTTTCCTCTGATATCTAACATGACAACATCGTCCTTACTGAGGTGTAGCACAACTAGCCCAGTGTGTTGTACTGTGTTAACAAGGTGTGTTGGTCCCCCACAGAGGTACATCCAGCCAAGTGTACCGTCAACAACCGCACCTACGACGACGGTGAGAACTTTACCCTGGACTGTCGCACCCAGTGTACCTGTCAGGTGAGTCCTCCCCTTGTTGTGTCTGTCTGTATCACCCAGTGTATTTGTAAGGTGGTTCCTAACCTCTTGTGTGCGTGTGTGTGTGTGTGTGTGTGTGTGTGTGTGTGTGTGTGACCCAGTATAACTCTTAGTATCACTTTATCTTTTTATCAGTAACCATCTCTCTCTCTCTCTCTCTATCTCTCCCACCGCCAGAACGGGACGTACGCGTGTGTGTCGTTGTGTCCCAGTGAGAACATCCCGCCCAGTGCCCAGTGCCATCACCCTCACCTGGTCACGGTGCCTGGCCAGTGTTGCAGGGAGTGGATGTGTGACACAGCTCCAGGTCAGTGCTACTCTACCAGGTTTCAAGATTAGTGCCAGGGTGTCAGGTCAGTCCTACTTCATCAGACCACAGTAGTTTCTCAGGTCAGTGCCAAAAGACAGATTAAGTTCAAGTAACGCCAGGGTACCAATTGGATTTCATCGTAACATGTCCAAGACACCAGGGCAGTATAGTGCCTCTCCAGGTTTCTAATGTTGATAATGACTTGAAAATTGTGAAAAACAAATATAATCCTAAACGGGAAGTCGAATCCTCTCCAAAAGGCATTGGATACGTCTCTCCTCTTGTTTATGGTGGATGATTTTCTTGAGACGCCATAAAAACCGCGAATTGGAAATATTAATTACTATTTAAATATCTGTAGGAAAAGCGTCGAGGTAAAATGATCGAAACGTCGGGCACCAGCAGGAGGAGGAGGAGCAGAGTTGGCACTGATGGCACTGAACTAGGAACACAGGTCCGCGTTCCTACAGCCACAAAGTCGCCTGTCTCGTGCTAATTCTTATATTTAAAGACTTTATCGACACAAAGTTGGGCCACAAACCACTTCAGGAGTGCCACTTTCTGAAGAACTCTTGGCCCAAAGTTTGTTGCTGGCACTGAGGCAGACATGAACTGACGGCGACAGCGGCATACTGATGTGCGGCGCTGACGGAGACCAACACGGCCACGGAGATAGTGACACATACACACGGCCACGGAGATGGTGACACATACACACGGCCACGGAGATACAGTGACACGTACACACGGACAGGGAGATAGTGACACATACACACGGCCACGGAGATGGTGACACATACACACGGCCACGGAGATGGTGACACATACACACGGCCACGGAGATGGTGACACATACACACGGCCACGGAGATGGTGACACATACACACGGCCACGGAGATGGTGACACATACACACGGCCACGGAGATGGTGACACATACACACTACCAAGAAGCTCCACGGTGACACACACACACACACACACACACACACACACACACACACACACACACACACACACTACCAGGGAGATATGCGGTAAATAACTCGGAAACTGCCACTAAAAAAGAAAAGAAAAAATAATTAATGGAAAAATTCAAGAAAGTTATATATTTATCGAGAAAGACGTAGTGTGTGTGTGTGTGTGTGTGTGTGTGTGTGTGTGTGTGTGTCTACTTGACCTCGACAAGTTCTTATGGTCACGTTGGCGAGAAATTCGAGTAATTGGCCAACTTATCCAACAACTCCTCGGCCAAGAGATGATCCCAAACACACAAGTTTTGATTCATCCAAATCTCTCAGGGTCACTCGCGTTTTGATTTCGTCAATTCATTCGTGCAGGACCCAAGTGGTGAGTGTTCCAGTTTTATTTATTTCATTGTTCAGATTTGTTCGGTTGTTCAAAAAGGATTTACTGGGTTGCTCCATTTTTTTCAGGGCCTTTGGGTTCTAATTTGTCCAATTTTCCAGCTTACAGGAGGCCCCAGATTTGACCTATTTCAGCCGTTTTCACAAATTCAGGCTACATTGGTTTCAGTTTTTATTGTTTTGTTTTTTATCAGTTTTTTAATTCATCAAGTTACCTGTGTTAATCTACCTGGCTCATAGACCAAAAACATACCCGAACACCTATGTTTACTCACTCGTTCAGGGTTAACCAAAGTTGTAGTGGGTTTACGAGATAGTTATGATATACTACGTTACTTAAAGATCATATATGAGGTCTGACTCACCCACTGTAACTCTCATACTTGATTCTAATTTGTTGATGAATTGAGTGTAATTACTAATCTCGTTACGTGGTTAAAGACCTTTGTAGTTAAAGTGTAGAGATAACAATAAAACGATAGCACCAGTTAACCTCACTGTAACTACAGTAGAATACCTAAGACTAATGATCTATTTTCACACCTGACTCTAGTTTTAATTGGTTCAGGTGAGGACATGAACACCTCATCAAACCTTCAGGTCCTCAGTGATATTGTTAGTCGTAAGCCTTGATTCTCCCAGTGGTAAGTAAAGGGATGGTGAACTGATATTGATCCATAGCTTCAGTATCTTACCCTGTTACAGTCAGTCTCTCGTTAACCCCTTGTGTACGGGAGTATCTCTGTGGCGTCCCTGTAGTGAAGATGTTTTGAGTCCAGTGTCGTCTACCACATGTACTGTACGTGCTAGTAACCCACTTGAGTTACGCCCTCCTCACCAAACCCCAGCGTCTTGTTGTTATAACCTGAGTATCCTGGAGGGAGACTCACTGTACCCAAAACTTTCAACACCAGCAACGAGTTTCAACATAAATTCATGAAAAAAATTAAATATCTTCAAAAAGTTTATATTTTAGTTTATCAATAGAATTTAGAATTTGTTTCAATGTGAGATACAAACACCTATGGATGACTCTCTCTCTCTCTCTCTCTCTCTCTCTCTTAGCTTACACGCTTTGCTCTCAATTAAACTCTTATATTTAACTGTCCCTTTAACTCTCACTCTTTAACACTCACTACAACTCTCACTCTTAAATCTCACTCTTTAACTCTCACTCTTTAACACTCACTACAACTCTCACTCTTAACTCTCCCTCTTTAACACTCACTACAACTCTCACTCTTAACTCTCCCTCTTCAACTCTCACTCTTAACTCTCACTCTTAACTCTCCCTCTTTAACACTCACTACAACTCTCATTCTTTAACACTCACTCTTAACTCTCCCTCTTTAACTCTCACTCTTAACTCTCACTCTTAACTCTCCCTCTTTAACACTCACTACAACTCTCACTCTTAACTCTCACTCTTAACTCTCCCTCTTCAACTCTCACTCTATCTTAGCTCAAGCGTCTTCCTTCGGCGTATAAGGAGGCGGGTTGCCACGTCTCTCCCTCAGGACCAGGCCTCATTAAACTCATTATGAGGACAACGGGGCTTAATATCCTCATCTCATACATAAATTTACGACACATTGGCCCAGGGAGAGTTGTACTGCAGATGGCCTCCCTCGTCCTGGGACTCTTAACATATCCCATATCAACCTAACCTAACCTAACTTAACCTAACCTATTCTAACCTAACCTAACCTAACCTAACCTAACCTATTCTAACCTAACCTAACCTAACCTAACCTAACTTAACCTAACCTATTCTAACCTAACCTAACCTAACTTAACCTAACCTATTCTAACCTAACCTAACCTATTCTAACCTAACCTAACCTAACCTAAGCTAACCTAACCTATTCTAACCTAACCTAACCTAACCTAACCTAACCTAACCTATTCTAACCTAACCTACCGATCTAAGGCGACAAACTGGCAAAATTCATTCCTAATATTGTTTATTTGTTCGTTGTTTATTGTGTGATGTTTGTGTGTCTGCGTAGGTGCGGTGGGTGGGTGATGACGGTGGTAGTAGAATAACATTGATTAGTGCCGTGGTAGTAGAATAACATTGATTAGTGCCGTGGTAGTAGAATAACATTGATCAGTGCCGTGGTTGTATAATAACATTGATTAGTGCCGTGGTAGTAGAATAACATTGATCAGTGCCGTGGTAGTACATTAACAATGGATTGGTAATGTGGCAGGGTAACATTGTGATGGCGCAGTGATAAAGTTAATGGCACAATGACCGACTAAGCCAGGTTTATGGTGTAATGGCGTCGTAAAACAAGAGGTGAGTGTTGCAGTGAGGATAAACAGACCCGGAGTGATGTATACTGTACTGCTGTCAACAGGATCAGAGGAGTTTTGGATAAGTGGTCGTGAACGTAACGAGGGGGAGGGGGAGGGGGAGGGGGTGGGGGAAGGGGAAGGGGAGGGGGAGGTTAGTGAACTGAGTACCTACCACATTGTACCATCTTAGACAGACAGACAGACAGGCAGGCAGACAGACAGGCAGACAGACAGACAGGCAGACAGACAGACAGGCACACACACACCCGTTCCTCCCACATCTGCAACCCACACACACACACACACACTCCCCACTTACCCACCCACACTCCCTCCCACCCCCACACACTCCCTCCCACGCCCACACTTACACGTCAATACCTCACACCCACCCACACTCCCTCCCACCCACCCACACTCCCTCCCACCCCCACACACTCCCTCCCACGCCCACACTTACACGTCAATACCTCACACCCACCCAACCACCGGGATATTTATGGCTAGCGATATCTACAGGCCAATACAACCCCGCCTTCCCATTTATAACATTATTCCAGAACTGATTGTCAGGTTCGCTCACTTAAGGCGACTGTTATGCTCTGATTAATGTTGATGAGGAACAGGTGAGAGATATAATTAGGGGAGAGAACAGGTGAGAGAACAGGTGAGTTATTATTAGGGAGAGAACAGGTGAGTTATAATTAGGGGAGAGAACAGGTGAGAGATATAATTAGGGGAGAGAACAGGTGAGAGAACAGGTGAGTTATTATTAGGGAAAGAACAGGTGAGAGATATAATTAGGGGAGAGAACAGGTGAGAGTTATAATTAGGGGAGAGAACAGGTGAGAGATATAGTGAGACAAAAGGTAACTTATAACAGAGGGAGAGAGAACACAGAATAAATACAAATAATGTGAAAATAATAAAAAAAACACGACACAAACAAAGAATAAAACGAGAAGAAAAACAAACCAGAATAATTATCACACAAGGAGTCACAACCCAATACAATAATACACCAAGAATGCTTTTAAGCCCCATAAAGGTGTGAAACATAATGGAAGGCGATGAGGTGGCGAAACACTCCATCGGTAACACGGAATTTCACTTAACTCTTTCAATGCCTCGAACAATAACATCTCCCAATAGCCGGATGTCTTTTCTTACGTGTTTCTTTATGAGGTAATATATAACTCATTCACAACTATACGGATTACCTGAAGATTAAAGACCCCCCCCGTTTATTTCACCTGAAGCTTAAAGACCCCCAGTTTATTTTGCCTGAAGACTAAAGACCCCATAATTTATCTCACCTGCAGATTAAAGACCCATCAGTTTATTTCACCAGACGATTAAAGACCCACCAGTTTATTTCACCTACAGATTAACCACTCTAATGCTAATCTAATATAGCCTACCCTAATGCTCACCTAACCTATTCTAATGTATCCTACCCTAATCTAACCGAACCTAACTCGCCCTACTCAAAACTAACCTAACATAATGTAACCTCGACTACCTTAATTTAACCCAACCTAATTTAACCTAGCCTATTCTAACCTAGCCTACCCTAACCTAACCTAACCTAACCTAACCTAACCTAATCTAACCCAACCTAACCTAACTCTCCTCAGTTACCGTCAAGTTGATTAACCTTCAGATGGAGTAAACTAGAATGTTTAATCTTCAGGTAATCCCTTTTGATTCAAGTCTTAATTACCAAAGATTTGAACACAAAAGGTAACTCAAAATTCTCTATTAACTTTGGATACTGAAAAAAAAACAACGTAATTTATCTCCGATAGTATAACTTAACCCTTTGAAAACGATGATTTAACCCATTGAGAACGATGATTTAACCCTTTGAAAACGATGATTGAACCCTTTGAGAACGATGATTTAACCCTTTGAAAACGATGATTTAACCCTTTGAGAACGATGATTTAACCCTTTGAAAACGATGATTTAACCCATTGAGAACGATGATTTAACCCTTTGAAAACGATGATTTAACCCTTTGAGAACGATGATTTAACCCTTTGAGAACGATGATTTAACCCATTGAGAACGATGATTTAACCCTTTGAAAACGATGATTTAACCCTTTGAGAACGATGATTTAACCCTTTGAAAACGATGATTTAACCCTTTGAGAACGATGATTTAACCCTTTGAAAACGATGATTTAACCCATTGAGAACGATGATTTAACCCTTTGAGAACGATGATTTAACCCTTTGAGAACGATGATTTAACCCTTTGAGAACGATGATTTAACCCTTTGAGAACGATGATTTAACCCATTGAGGACGACAATTTAACCCTTTGAGGACGATGATTTAACCATTTGAGAACGATGATTTAACCCATTGAGGACGACGATCTAACCCTTTGAGAACGATGATTTAACCCTTTGAGAACGATGATTTAACCCTTTGAGAACAATGATTTAACCCTTTGAGAACGATGATTTAACCCTTTGAGGACGACGATTTAACCCTTTGAGGAAGATGTTTTAACCATTTGAAGACGATGTTTTAACTCTTTGAGGACGATAATTTTACTCTCCAGGACTCAAAGGGTTAATATCGACTTAAGGGTTGTCAACTTTACCGTGAGTCTACCTGAGCCTTAAGACGTTACCTGTATTTCTCAAGCCATCCAGGTAAGGTCGTCTGCACCTTTAGATACTGTTGGAAAATATCTGCAATGTCTGAACGTAATTTTATCAGAATCCACGCGTTTAAGGGCATGGTGTGCTATGACTGCTTTATGCCTTCCATATCTTCAGCTGACTTGCCAATGTTCCCGACGTGACCATATATCGATTCTAACCAAAACCTAACCTAACCTAACCTAACATAGCCTAATTTAGTCTACCCTGACTTAATCTAACCTAACGTAACGAAACATAACCTAACTTAATCTAACCTAACCTGACCTAATCTAACCTAAAATGACCAAATACCTAACCTGACCTAAGGATTGAAAGATGGGTCATTCAGCGCATGTCACAGAGTGCAAATACCAATTAGCTCACGTCATGCCCGCATAAGCGTGGATTTTGCTCGGTCAACATCGGTCTAAAAAAACACAGGTGAATCATTACCGGAACTAATTACCTATGTCTCCGTCAGAAAAGTGTTTATCGTCTAAGATGCTTCAACATATGTCATTGTGATGTGTGTGTGTGTGTGTGTGTGTGTGTGTGTGTTAGACAAAGAAAAATTAAATAGAGAGACAGACAGACACACAGACAAGGAGAGAGAGAGAGAGAGAGAGAGAGAGAGAGAGAGAGAGAGAGAGAGAGAGAGAGAGAGAGAGAGAGAGAGAGAGAGAGAGAGAGAGAGAGAGAGAGATCCCCAAACATAAGAGCCAGCCAATACTATTATCCAGTATAATTCATGTTGTTTACCACTTTTTTCCCCAAGAATATGAAGATAAATTCCTTGTAAAAGCTCCGGCCTGGCTGATACATGAGGGTATTCTTTATATTAATGGTATCTCTCTCTCTCTACCTATCTCTGTCTCGTTTTTATCTATCTATCTATCTATTTATCTATCCATTTATCTATCTATCTATTTGTCTATCTATCTATCTATCTATTTATCTATCTATCTATCTATTTATCTATCTACCTATCTATCTACCTATGTATCCATCCTTTTCATCAGTCTCTCTCCATGCCTTTCATTCTTCTCTCTCTCTCTCATCATCACTACTGGTAATGGTATGTTGTCAGCTGTACAGTGTAGAGAGAAAACCCTCCCATTGTTGTGGACGACTGGTGAAGAAACTGCCTGTCATGGGGCACGGTGAGTGACGGAGTGTCTCCCCCAGGTAAGGTGGTGGGATCCCCGGACTGTGAGTGACGGAGTGTCTCCCCCAGGTAAGGTGGTGGGACTCCTGGACTGTGAGTGACGGAGTGTCTCCCCCAGGTAAGGTGGTGGGACTCCTGGACTGTGAGTGACGGAGTGTCTCCCCCAGGTAAGGTGGAAGGACTCCTGGACTGTGAGTGACGGAGTGTCTCCCCCAGGTAAGGTGGAAGGACTCCTGGACTGTGAGTGACGGAGTGTCTCCCCCAGGTAAGGTGGTGGGACTCCTTGACTGTGAGTGACGGAATGTCTCCCCCAGGTAAGGTGGTGGGACTCCTTGACTGTGAGTGACGGAATGTCTCCCCCAGGTAAGGTGGTGGGACCCCCGGACTGCGAGAGAGTCTCCGGCAGATGGTCGCGGTGTTCGCTACAGAAGTGCGGCGCTGGCGTGTCTCTGCGCTGGTCAACAGACAACGCTCGCTGTCAGCTCGTCAACCAGACTCGTCTGTGTCAGCTACGCCCGTGTCAGGACCGACGTCAACAGCAGCTGACCTCGCCCTACCTCCAACCCGGTGCTCACCCCCCCACCAGGAAACACCACATCAGGGTCAGTAATAAACAAGTGCTGTAGAATCATGTTACATATTTAACTAACTCTTTATTGTGTTTATAATTCTCATTTTTTTCTCTATTTACAGCAATCAAGATTTTTTTACTTTACGTTCATAAAAAATTTCTTCTACATACATAACGTTCACTACTGTAGATCTTGTGTACATGACGTTCATTATAATCTCGCTTTTAATTTCATCTCGTTACGTTTTCTGATTTTCGCTACGTGTTCTAAGTTCCTCATTCTCTAGTTCTTTATTTTTCATCGGCTGAATCGTGTGTTTTTCCCTTCTTGTGTGTCTTCCTTTATTTTATCTCCTCCATGTTAACCTTTCTTTCTTTCTTTCTCCGGGTCTGTTTATCATGTGTTTTAATCTCTCTCTCTCTCTCTCTGTCTATGTAACCCTTTTTTTCTCTCAACCCATGTAGTATCTCTCTCTTAGTGTCTCTCAGGCCTATGTGGTCTCTCTTCTAGTGTCTCTCAGCGGCTGCATCCTTCCCTCAAGCACTTATCCTTCTAACCACTTGACCTCCTAGCCTCCTCCCTCCTCTCCACCTGTTCTCCCCCTCATCCACCATCCCTAAGTCCCCCCCCCCCCCCTCGCCCTCACACTGCATCCCTCAGCGGCCATATCCCTCAAGTTACATTACCGTCACTTATTTTCGTCAGAGACCTCACCCGGTGTCACCCCCTCGACACTTCCATTACAGTGAATCTGCCGCCCCAGTGTGTTTATGGTGTCGTACGTTGTCTGCTATCTGAGCCACCAACACTCTCCTATAAAGTATACCACCGCCACACACACACACACACACACACACACACACACACACACACACACACACACACACACACACAGACACACACACACACACGCACACACTCTCTCTCTCTCTCTCTCTCTCTCTCTCTCTCTCTCTCTCTCTCTCTTTAACAAGCCTGATATGTTAATGATTCTATCTAATTTTCATTCTTTCATCTCTCTTCCCCTTCTTAATTACTCTTATGTCTCTTCATAATCCATTTAATATCATACTTATCATACACTAATACATCACACTTATACAATAATACATCACACTTATACATTAATACATCACACTTATACATTAATACATCACTTATACACTAATACATCACACTTATACATTAATACATCACACTTATACATTAATACATCACTTATACAATAATACATCACACTTATACATTAATATCACACTTATCATACACTAATACACCACACTTATACATTAATACATCACTTATACAATAATACATCACACTTACACATTAACCCTTTCACAGCGGGAGGTTACCCTAAGCTGAATAAAATCGCCTGGAGGTAGCCAGAAGAACCTGTCAAGTGCGAGAAAAGTGGTTAAAGGGTTAATACATCATACTTATACATTAATACATCACACTTATACATTAATACATCACTTATACATTAATACATCACACTTATACATTAATACATCATACTTATACATTAATACATCATACTTATCATACACTAATACATCACACTTATTACACGTTAATTGATCACATCTTTTGTACTTGTTGTTGTCATTGTCATCATCACCGTCGCTGTCTTTGTTAGCGTGTGACTGTTATAACTACACTATAAGTGGTTATTTTAAAGACCACTACAAGCAATAATTAACACCCTATATAGTTCTGGTTCATTCCATCAACTTTACACTGATGGTAAAGGGTATAGGTTGGTATGTTATTAAGGGAGACACTGCAGGTGATAAAATATACGAAGGTGTTTTTGTCTCTCGTAAGGCCCCACAATCCTGGCAGAGCTCAACAAATATGAAACCAAGGCAGCCAAGTCAAGATTAATTGAGTAGTATTTCTTTTCTCTCTGTTTATTTCTGTTGTTATGTTTAACTTTTCTTTTTAACCACCAAGTGCCGTGACCACCGCCTTACACATGGCTGTTTGGTGTCATATATTATACATCACTGACTTTGTTGTGTACTTTACAGCGCGGCCACACCTGCAAGGCGACGCAGAGGCACGTCAAGCCGGTGCGTCTGCGTGCTGGCTGGTGCGTCAGTGAGCGACGCTACAGACCCAAGCTGTGCGGCGCCTGCACAGACCGCTGCTGCACCGTCCACACCTCCACCACCATCTCCATCGCCTTCCTGTGTCCACTCCACGCCAACACCAACCTCCTGGCTGCCCCCGACGCCGGCAACCCACAACCACCACGCCCGCGACCACACGCCTACCAGCCCACCACACACGCCCCCAGCGTGTACGACATGATGGATGAAGGACAACCAGTGCTGGAGGCCGTGCTGACTTACCCTCAACGACAACACCGCGCCCACACGCCCTCCCACAACCCCAACCTTGCCTACGACGACAACTTGCTCGACAACAGCCTCCAGTACGACGAAGACGACCTCGACGACCAACTACCATTTGAACACGAGAACTTGACGGTGGAGGACGACGTCGAGTACGACGACATTAAGAGCGACAACTACGAGATAGTTCACTACCAGGTGGAGTGGCTCATGAGGTGTAAGTGTAACCCCACCTGTGACACCTACGACCCCGCCCACCTCTCCCCGCCGCCGCCCTCAGCCACTCACACCCCCACGTAACAACAAGGTGTGGTGGAGCCCTGGTCGACGACACCAGTGTGTGGGAGCGAGACAGTATCTTGTGCCTGATGTGGTTTATCACCTGTATCTCTCAGGTGTATTCCACTCACGACTGCTTAGTTAAACCAATACATGTGAAGAGTGATCAGTATATTGTACATATATATTGTGCGAGAGTGTGTTTGGAAGCGTTATTTTTTGGGTTATAGTGTGTGTGTATGCATGTATACTGTCAAGAACTGCGTCATTTAAAGAATATATTTAGACATATATAGAGAGAGAGAGATGATACCTGTGCGTCACCCATGAGTCACCAAGTGCAATTGTTGTGATGTAAACACTCACCTGAAGCTTTCCTCTGTATGGCCACAAGAAGAATTATGAAACATGTTGTGCTAAAGTATGTCAATATAATATGTATCTAATAATGCTAAATAATATTACACTTTATATTTTGTATTCATAATAGTGTGATAGTAAAAAATATGGAGTGTTGAACGAAATAGAACAATCAGTTAATGTGATCTATGACAACTGGGTGTGAACAGGAGGAGGAGGAGGAGGAGGAGGAGGAGGAGGAGGAGGAGGTGAAGGAGGAGGAGGAGGAGGAGGAAGGAGGAGGAGGAAGGAGGAGGAGGAAGGAGGAAGAGGAGAAGGTGGAGGAGGAGGAGAAATGAACATAAAAACCTTCAGACTTAAACTATATTAATCACCTGAGGTTCGATAATAATAATATAAAACAAATTAGGTTTCTTTCAGTGAGGCCCAAGAGGCAGCACTGCACCAGGACCAAGTGTCAGAGGTGAGGAGCGCCACACACGTGAATACCAACACAAGTAGACTCGAAAAATACACAGAGACTGAAGGGACCAACCGCCAGCAGCGTACAGTGGCAGTCAGTCTTGGGAGGGAGAACGTGATAAGAGCACCAGGAAGCAGAAAGCTGACAGCACGTTGTTCTGGTGAGCAACTCGACTCCTCCCTCGCTAACAAGTCTTGGGTGTTAAAAATATATCGAGTGTGGTTAAAAATTGGTTAATATCCGACTAAAAATTAATTTACCGTCAGAATTAAATATAGTTCAATTGATCTAAACGCCATTAGTATCATTATTATTTATACCACGTCATAATAAAGATGAATCGTAGCTGGTAAATAGAAAAACTTGTAAACCAATAACGAATTCACACTCTCAAGGTGGATGGATGGATAGTTCCCAACACCAATATCATCAACAACAGAACAGCATCCAGTCTCTAGTACCGCCACTTCTGCTGAGACGTACAAACACTCCTTCTCCCTGCCCTCGTTGAAATATTCTCACCGGGAGTCAAGAGCACAGTGATGCATTAGGCGAGCATCATCAACACCTGAGAGGGGCATGATGGGAGTGTTGACTCGCAGGAGGGAGGAAGGCACTCCATGTCACCCCGGATGCCTGTGAGTTTTTCGTTGGCTCTTCTCACTAGTTGTAAATGAGGGTGTCAAGTGCTTATTGCCCCGCTGCATAATGGAGGTGTCTGTTGCGGAGTTTGCAGCCGGTGTGAGAGGAGTGAAGTGTTGTGCTACATACCGACAGAACTCCCATCTTATTAGGTCTCTCTTGTACACAAACCCCCTTCCCCATCAATATGTACACTGATCCCATCCCTTTAGCAATATGTACACTGATCCCCATCCCCCCATCAACATGTACACTGATCCCGCCATCTCCCCATCAATATGTACACTGACTCTCCCATCTCCCCATCAACACAAGGTCTTTGCTACAGTACACCACTTCCCATCTCCTTCACCTGAATATCCCCACCTAACCAAATCTAACCAAATGAATTTATCGTCGAAATAACAATAAACCTGAGATATTCGTCAAAACTTCACGTCAAGAACCAAAATATAGACAAATCTCATCAAAATTCCTCACTACACTGACCGGATCTCTAATGCATCCAAGACCAGACAATGTAAACAAAAATATCTACCAAAACTGAAGTAAGTAGAAAGTGTTTAGAAGCTTCCCTATACCTTTACCTGCTGCTGCTGTTGGTTCTATATATTTCATGCAAAACCAAACACTAAAAAAAATATATAAAAATTCCTCTGTTTTTTATGATCTAATTTCTCTTTCACAATTACGTTCAGAAAGTTATAGGAATCAAAAAACAGGATATAGAAATGTTGTTTATATTTTGATATGTAACATGATGTACTGTTATAGGTGTATAACCTGTGAGTAATTTTAGACATTGTAAAAGTTCCATAAACATTGGCGTTAGTTATTGTATGTGAATATAAACATTGGCACTATTGAATGTATATAGTTAAAAAAAAAGGCATTGAGAAATATACAATGGCACTACTGAATTGATATCAAGTTAAATACCAGCACTAAGAAATACACATAGACATTAATACTACGAAATGTATATAATATAAACATTGGAAACTGATGTATATAATGAAAGAGGTATATCATTCTTCACTACCACCACCAGAGACACTAAGGACTACACAGTGTTGATATAATGTAACACACGTCACCTCACAGCCATAGAGACGCAACACCTATCTATGTCTAATTCATAATGGGAGTTTGTAGGTAATAAAAATGACTGGATTGATGAGGACTTTTATAATCTACCAATTAATGTTGTAACCCAACTTCTCGAGTGATGTTTGTTTGAGACTGGCCAGATAGCAGGTATATTCATTACTAAACACCTGAAAACACAAACTGCATTCCTCACACCTGAAATTCTGGACACACACACACACACACATACACACAGTAGCTAAAATAGTCGTATATTATCACTTAGGGCTTCCGTGTGAGCTGGGATGGTCTCGTGGGTGTGTGGTGAGGACTGGGTGAGCCTGGAGGAGGGTGGGAGGTCCTGATGGAGTCGTCTCTTGTTGCTCAAGGGATTTACAACTTGAGAGCGTGTGAGTGGGGGAAGAAATGAGGAGTGAGAGGGGGGAAGCGTCTGAGTGAGAGGGAGGGAGAAAACGTCTGAGGAATGATATCTATATGTGTGTGTGTGTGTGTGTGTGTGTGTGTGTGTGTGTGTGTGTGTGTGTGTGTGTCCTAAAAAAGACCCGCAAGATGAAAACACCACAGAGAATAAAGTCCTCCTCCTCCTCCTCCTCTCAGACCATCTTAAAAAGGTGTACTTGGCTTTTATTTTACCTCCCAAGCGGCCTCAATGCGGAAGAACACAGGCCCGCTACTTCCCTGGTTACCTTGCCGGAGGGAGACACGGCTTGCCCCCCCCCCCCCCCAATCTCTTCTTCCCTAATACAAAATCTTAGGTAGTGTATAAACAAAGTCGCTCAGGGATAGATGTTGGTAGTGTTGTTGTTGTTGGTTGGGGGGAGGGGGGGGAGGTATGATGGAGGGGGGAGGTATGGTGGAGGGGGGAGGTATGGTGGAGGGGGGGTGGCATGGTGGAGGGGGGAGGTATGGTGGAGGGGGGAGGTATGGTGGAGGGGGGGAGGTATGGTGGAGAGGGGGAGGTATGGTGGAGAGGCGGGTGATTGAGGGGAGAAAGGGCGCGAAAGGGTGACGGAGAGGGGGGGTAGGTGACGAGAAAGGTGGAAAATAGAAGAAGACACCACCGCTCCCTTTCTCCCAGAGGTCAAATTGAGGTGAGTTTTTCTCCCTCCAGGCACCGACTTTTAGGACACCACTTGGCTCCTATATAAGCAAGGACCCCCCCGTAACCCGAGTCATTATTGTGGCCAGGTAGTAGGAAACGATCCCTTCCCCCGCCAAGAATAATTCCATGTCCTATGTTTTTTTTTTCCCAAAGACGTCTTTAATACAAACGAGGAGGGGGAGGGGGGGTAGGGGACGGAGTAATGTGTGCATAGAAGGGAAATTGGGGGGCCCTCTTCTCCTCCTCCACTCCTTCCTTCCTTCCTTCCTTCCTTCCGCTCCTCCTCCTCCTCCCTACCACATCCTTCCCTCAACCCTCCCAACACATTTTTTGGGGGAGGGAAGAACTCTTACCTTTTTTTTCCTCTTGTCTATTTTTCCTCTTATGACAGAGCGAAAAAGAAAGAGGAGGAGGAAGACGGTGGAAGAAGAAGAAGAAGGAGGAGGAGGAAGAATCAACATCATCAACAGCAGAGGACCCACACCCTTATTCTTCCCACTCATAAGGTTCAAGTTCGCGACAAGTTTTTTTTTTTTTACCATAAAAGACTTGAGCACACGTATGTTTTTTTTTTCCTTATTTTTATTCACCATAACTCAGGTAGAGAATATAAAAGTGCTTTGAGTAGAGAATAATTACCCATGTGCTGGTGAGTAATGGGGAGGGAGGGTGAGGGGAGAATGAAGGGTGAAGAGGGAGGATAAAGGAAAGGGGGGTGACACGATGAGAGGGCGAAAGAGGTGAGAGGGGGAAGGAGGGAGAGAGGGAGGTAAAGAGAGGGGAGAAGAAGAGGAGAGGGTTATTAAGTTCCAGGATGTACACGAAACTACTAGACGGGGAGGTGACACACACACACACACACACACACACACACACACACACACACACACACAGTAATCCTAACACGGACTAATTACTCTTCACTTATACCTTCCTCTCCAAAATAACAGGAGCAAATAACAGACTTAATAAAACGACGATAAAATTGTCCGCACTGAATGATTAATCACTAATTGGAAGGAAGACTTTTGATTATTATTATTATCCTCAGGACCAAATTAAGCCAGGAATTATTAATCAGGAATCAGTGGAAAAGTTGATTTGTTTGTTGGTCAGTTAAGTGTGTGGTGATGAGGCTGGGAGTGACACGATTATCAACAACAGTAATAATAATAATAATAATAATAATAATAATAATAATAATAATAATAATAATAAAAATAATAATAATAATAATAATAATAATAAAAATAATAATAATAATAATAATAATAATAACAAAAATAATAATAATAATAATAATAATAATGAAAATAACAACAATATATAAGAAATAATAAAAATAAAAATAATAATATTCTAATAACGACAGTGGAAAAATTAAAATAAAAACATAAGAAAAAATAATCAGTTATCAGTTATCTTGTTTCCCAATGATACCAAACAGAATCCACAAAGTTATAATCACATTTACTGAGAGCAATGCCACATGTATTATTGTACTGTATAAACTTCTAGGATAACAACGTATTCCAACAACTTTCTCCACCCGCCGCAACGTTTCCTCAACTCTATTTAAGTTTATATCTGCTCTCACAAAAACCTACTCTGGTATTTGGAAACTTAAATCCCATGAAATACAGAAAGCGATTTTGGCTCTCTCTCTCTCTCTCTCTCTCTCTCTCTCTCTCTCTCTCTCTCTCTCTCTCTCTTTTATAAATATTACACACTTATGGTAGATACCTCCTAGAATGTGTGTTCGTGTGTGTGTGTGTGTTCGTGTGTGTGTGTGTGTGTATGATGGGAGGAGTAATGGGCTAGCGAGTTGGTGTGTTTACCTTTCAAACCTCGAGCCACCTGCTGGAGGTTTCCCACGGTGGGCGGGTGGATAAATTCGTGGCCCAGGGTGGATTTCTCCTCTCAGTCTCAAATATGGAAACTCAATACCAAGATACTTTAGGATGCTGGTTGTGGTGGTCATGGTAATAACTAGTTGTGGTAGAGTTATAGGTATAGTTAGGTGCAGTTAGGTACAGTTTCGTGTAGTCAGGTGCAGTTTGATAGAGTCAGGTAGTGAAATACAGTCATATACAGTCAATTTCAGTTAGTATTACAACATGGTAGTCAGGTACAGTCAGGTGACGTTAGTTGCAGTCAGGTTCATCAACAGCCGGATTTGTATTCAAACAACAACAACAACAACACCAATAACAACAACAACAACAACTACAACAACAACAACAACAACAACAACAACAACACACACACACACACACACACACACACACACACACACACACACAAAACAAGCAACTAGTGACTGTTCCACGCACCAAAGGTAATCACATTTGATGGCGAATTAGTGTCCAAATTCAGCATTGCAGCGAAACACAACTGGAAAACAACACTTTTTTTTTTTAACCCTCCACTGGGTTCAGGAGTCAGCTGGGTAAACGCTTGAGGGCTTGTGTTGTGTTACAGATGAGTGATAGAATGATGACAAAAGGGACATTATAGAGAATTCCCACAAATCACCTCAAAATTAGCCCCCCCCCACCCCCGCTTATTTCACCTGAAGTTAAAACCCCTAACGCTACGTGGTAGAGGTTAGTTTAGGTTAGGTTGGGTTATCGATAAAATTCCCCGTATCACTTCAAAATTAACTACCTTAGCTTATTTCACCTGACGATTCTACACCCAAACGTTATTTGATGGGGGGATTAAGTTCGATCACATTAGCTAAAGATTAGATAACATAAAGATAGGTTAGGTTAGAGTTAAGGTGAAATAAATAAACAGATGTGAGGAAAGACAATTTTCAGGTGATCTAATTCCTCTTCGACCGTCTGAACGGGGGGGGGGGGGGGAGATCCTAAGAAATCGTACGCTAAATATTCACCCATAATAATAATAATAATAATAATAATAATAATAATAATAATAATAATAATAACGCATCACTATTTACACTAAAACTCTATTTCAACTATTTTTGTTCTCTCATCCCCCAGCTATGAGGAAAAACAAAAACAAAACACACGCGATTTTTTTTTTCATATAGTCCGTGTCCTGGGAGTCGGGGCTAAGGGGGGGGGGGGGAGGAAGGTGGACTCCGGGGACAACATTACCGGACCCAAAATGACCAGAAAGAGAATATATATATATATATATAGATGTTTTGGCGTTGCTACAGCCACTAGTGGTGACCTCTATATGGCCAAACGGTGGGAGAAGGAGGGGGGGGGGGGTGGACTAGAGAGAGGAGGTGGACTGGGAGAGGGGATGGTACTAGGGGAGAGATGGACAAATGGGGCAAGACGGATCAGGAGAGAGTGGACAGGGGGGGGGGAGGGGGGGCAGATGGACTAGGGGCGAATATGAACGGGGAGGACCAGAGGGAGGAAGGTTGACTAAGGAGGGGAGGAGGTGGACTAGGGAGGGGAGGAGGTGGACTAGGGAGGGGGAGGAGGAAGGTGGAACCGGAGGGAGGATAGAGACGAGGAGGGGAGGGGGGGGGGGAGATAGACGGGACAGGTGGTCGAGGGGAGCCAGAGAAGAGGCGCTAACGAGGGACGGAAGGACAGCGTATGTCAGCTGCCTGGTCAAATGGGTCTCAATCCTAGTGAACTCCAATCTTAGTGAATCCCAATCCTAATGAACCCTAATCCTAGTGAACTCCAATCTTAGTGAACCCCAAACTTAGTGAACCCCAATCTTAGTGAACCCCAATCTTAGTAAACCCCAATCTTAGTGAATCCCAATCCTCATGGTCAGGTCAGGCTGAGTTCATTAGGCGTGGGGCCCTGTGACCTGACAGACGACACGACCCCTATCAAGAGAGGGTCGTTCGGCGTCGCCCTCACCACCAGCCAGAGGTCCCAGTGCCAGGTGGTGAGAGTCAGTGGTGGTACGAGTCACAGGTCACTGCCACCGGTTACTGAGACTAACAATGAGTGGCACTACGAATCACCAGGTCGTTCATGTGGCACACCAACCCATTGCGTTCCCATACACAAGCAGAGATATGAAGCCCACCCACCTTGCCCACACCACCCACCCTGCCCACGCCACCCACACCATCACCCCATAACCATGCCTCGTGGGTCCCGTCGATACGCATTTTGTAAACTCTATTTTTAATATGTATTCTTGTCTGGGTGTGTATGTATTTTTATTTATTTTTTTTATTATTTATTTGATTTATTTTTTGGCGAGGGAATTTTTTTGGAATTAATCTAGAGAATATAGTTTGTCATTTGTTGGATAAAAAAAATAATATATGTGATCTTTACTGATGCTGGCTATGGAATTATTTGTACAATATCAGATTTAAACACACACACACACACACACACTCCTGAAATTGACTATACCTTAATAAATACAGACTACACCACACTACACACTCCACCACACTACATCACACCACACTCCACCACACTACATCACACCACACTCCACCACACTACACTACACCACATCACACCACACTCCACCACACTCCACCACACAACACTCCACCTAACTTCACGGGATCACACACCACTGCGGTAACACGACGAAAAAGAAAGACAATTTTCCTCCTCAGTATGAAAGTGTTTTAGTCTCAGGAAAACTTCAATCGAGGAAGTTTCAGAAGGACAATTTTTCTTGCTTGTTCGAACCTTCACTCTTTTCCTCTTCCTACTTTCATTATTTTTTCTAATTTCTTTTGTAAATAAAGAAACATGTGGTGTAACGGTGAGGTGAGGCGGTGAGGTGTGACGGTGAGTTGTGAGTGAGGTGTGACGGAGAGGTGTAACGGTGAGGTGTGACGGTGAGGGTGTGACGGAGAGGTGTGACGGTGAGGGTGTGACGGAGAGGTGTGACGGTGAGGTATGTCGGAAAGGTGTGACGGTGAATTATGAGTGAGGTGAATTATGAGTGAGGTGTGACGGAGAATTATGAGTGAGGTGTGACGGTGAATTATGAGTGAGGTGTGACCGTGAATTATGAGTGAGGTGTGACGGAGAGGTGTGACGGTGAGGTGTAATGGTGAGGTGTGACAGTGAGATGTGAGGTGTGACAGTGAGGTCATATCAAGGAAGACTGGCAATACTGGCTGAGAATTGACTTCGTATTAAGAAAGAAAGACAGACAGACAGACAGACAGACAGACAGACAGAAAAATCAATAAAATAAGTAGCACAGAGGAAAAAAAAGACAAGTAAATATAATATAATATAACTGAGAAAAAAATCATAATTAACTCAACGAAAAACAAAAACGACTAAACACAAAGAAACCGGAAATAAGAGAATAAAAAGGCGGGTAAAATAAAATTAAAAAAATAATACCATAAAAATCTATGTCAATTTACGGTAAACTACACTAAAAAAAATATAATAATAAAAAATACAATAAAATAATCCCCGAAAATATCTGACTAAAAATACAAATGAAAATCCAATCATAGAGGAGCAAATTAACCAATAAATTTTCCTCTAATAAAAGAACAAAAAATAATAAAAATAAAACGAAACAAAGCAAAAAAAAAAAAAAAAAAAGGAATCCCCAACAAGTAGAATATCCAAACACATCCAATTATGGTGAAGTTAAGTAATTCTCTATTGTTTTCTCAAAAGTAATTGAAAAGAAAAGAGTAACAATTTAAGACACAACACAGAGAGAATAATAATAACAATAAAAATAAAATTAAACAAAAAACACAACACACACACACACACACACACACACACACGCACACACACACAAACACACACACACACACACACACACACACATACACGCCCGCGCAGAAACTAGTCAGGCTAACGACATTACAGCTGCCAATACCAACGGGCCAATTTCGTGGTTTGAGTCTGGGTGAGCACGTAACCCCTTTAAATAAATTGGAGAAGAGGTGAAAAAGAGAGAGAGAGAGAGAGAGAGAGAGAGAGAGAGAGAGAGAGAGAGAGAGAGAGAGAGAGAGAGAGAGAGAGAGAGAACTAAGTAAGAACATTATCCTTGAGGAGACACAAAGGAGGAAACCAACAGGGAAAAACCGTAGGAAAATCACCACGAGGGGGGGGGGGGGGGAATACAGGTACACAAGGTAGGTTAATGGCAGGAAAATACAGGTATATTTAAGGAAAACTCAAACGTGACACAGGCAGTCGGTGGAAAATAGCAGGAATAAGAGGAAAATGAGTAAGTTAGGTTGGTTAATGATCGAAAAATTACTAGTAAATTTACAGGAAAATTCAACCGTGATACAGAAATTTGGTCGAACATAGTATGAAAATAAGGACAAAAGAGTAAGTACGGATAAGGACAAACAAAACACAGGAATATAAGGACAAACAAAACACAGGAATATAAGGACAAAGAGTTAGCACCCATAAAACACAAGGAAAACGCAGGAAAATCAAGGAAAAACATGGGCTAGCTAAAGATAAACATTGACATACAGACTCCAAGTGAAAAACAAGGAAGGTCTGGGAAACACAACTAAGTTACTCCACGCAATACAAACAGCGCGCAAACACAGTCCAAATACAAGTAAACTGCATGATCCCTCGGGGCAAAACAAAGACAACACAAAGGAGGAAAACAAGAAAATTCACAGGAAAAAACAAACAGAAAATTAACAGGAAAACAAAGACAATTAACAGAGCAAAGAAAATAAAGAGAGCAAAAAAATGAACAGAAAAACAAAGAAAATTGTCAGAAAAACAAAGAAAATTAACAGGAAAGCAAAAAAATAACAAGAAAACAAACACTACCGACAGAAACAACTTGGGTGAGAACACAAACAAAAGATGACAATACCAAAAACTTTTCCTCCGCGTCCTCCATCCTCACCCCCCCCCCCCACACACACACACCCTCCCCCCACACACACACACCCTCACCCCCAACACACCCTCACCCCCAACACACCTTCCCCCAACGCACACAAGTACATTCCCCCAACACACACACACACACACACCCTCCCCATAAACACATCCTCGCCAATACATACACATCCCCACCTCACCAAGCACATCCCCCACAAACATACACATACTCTCTCTCCTGTGCACCCCACCCCTACACATACTGTCCCCCAATACACAAACACACACCCTCCCCCCTACACATACACCTAAACACACTCACACACCCTCTTCTGTACACCTCCCGCCACACACATCTAGTTATCACAAGTACTAAAGACCAGAGGAGCCATAAAAAATATATATTTAATGTGATGGCACTTGAAGGAGGTCCGGAAGTGCCACAGAGGAGGGGTGGGGGGTGCCGCTACTACTGCCAGGCTAACTGCTGTAATATTTAACTGTGTTTTATGAAGTATGAGTGTGTCAATGTAGTTCAGAAGGTGATGGGATTTTTTTTTTATTTTTTCTTAATTGTTAATTTTAGTCTTGTTGTTGTTCATTTTCTCTGTTCCTGTATTCGTTTTTCTTCTTTTCTCTTCTTCTTCATTCGTTTTTCTTTTTCCTTTTTTCTTATTATTCTTCCTCTTCCTTTTATTTTCTTCTTTCATGTTTCTTCTTCTCCTTCTTTATTCTTTTTCCTCCACATTTTCTTCTTTCGGTACATTAGGTTACACCCTGCGTGACACTCTCAAGACGCCCCTGGCAAGAGTATGTGTGTAATAAAGTTCCTGTAGGTTGACCTGAAAATTAGCTCCCCCCTCTTATTTTACCTAACCTAACCAAACCCAAATTAACCTAACTCAGTCTCAACCTAACCCTAACTTACCCCAGCTTACTAAGATTACCCCCACCAAATCGCGTTAGGCTGGTTAATCTTCAAGTGAAATAAGATAGAGGCGGGGAGGAGGCGGGGAGGGGGGCGGGGGGGGGGGGGGTAGAGATATCCCGTAACATGATAACTGTGATCTGAAGAACAGGTTGTGTCTAAGAATGAGTCAGTGGCAGTCACTCTCCATACCGCCGCTAGAGGGCCTCCCATTCTTGTGGCTTCTGCGGTTCAGAAGGTGAAGCCTATTACTGATCTGATGAGGCGTATATAATGCCTTTGAAGTTGGCATCCTCCTTAGGGCTTCATCTCTCTCTCTTTTCTACCAACTGTGGGTTACTAATGAGGTTAAAGAAGTCGGTGAGATGGAGGGGGGAGGGGAGGAGAGGGCGGTTTAAGTTCTGTATAAGTTATTACAGTGATATCTCTATTTAATGGATTATATGGAGAGGAAATTCCGTTATATAGAGGATCCGTTAGATGTGAAACCTCCATCTAAGGGATTATATGGAGAGATAAGACCGTAATGTGGAGGTATATGACATATGACATCACGAAAATTGTGACAAAGTCCCAGGTTGCTGATCTGACTTCTGCCTCATTTACACACAATTGCAGGGTCTCAATTGTTTCTCTTACTATTGACAACACAACACACATATATTGTTTCTCAGTATTGATCTTTTTTTTGTATTTCTGTATAGTTCTTTATTACTATTATTATTATTATTATTATTACATTTTCGACCCCCAGGCCCCGATGTGGGTCAGTGACCTGTGCCCGTAAAACTTGGGGCTAGTTCTGTTGGTTCCCATACGACAAACGCGAGAAAGAAAGAAAAGGAACAACAGAAAGACAGACAGACAAAATAGAGTGAGAGAGAGTAGAGAAAGAAAGAAAGAGAAAGGATAGGCAGATAAGTGAGAGAGAGGAGGACGAAGAGAGAAAATAAAAGTGGGAGACAAGCAGAGAGAGAGACACAAAGAGAAATGACCACCAAACAATTCTCGCCCTACATGAATCTGCCCCTCCACCTTCCCCCCCCAAAAGAGACTAACCATCAATAAGTATCTTCCATCCCGTCTATACAAACACCTAATCCCAGTCAGCGATAAGTCAAGCTCTCAACACTCCATCCCAGGTGCAGTTGTGGACAAAATAACAACAACAATATCAACAACAACAATAATAATAACAGTAATAATATCAATAACAACAACAACAATAATAACAATAATAACAACAATAATAATAATAACAATAATAATAAAAATAATAATAATAATAATAATAATAATAATAATAATAATAATAATAATAATAATAATAATAACTAAACACTATTTCAAGACATGATCCAAAACATAAAGGACAAATATTAAGAAAACTTTAACACCACACAACATTATAACTAACCTATCTTCGCATTTATCGTACGTAATGGGTAATAATTTCCTGAAACAAAATCCCTGCATCACCTGAAGAATCTCCGCCATGTAGCTTATTTCACCTAGAGATTAACCTCCCTAACCTATATCTGTATCCTAACTTTACCTAACCTATCATAACCTAATCTAATCTAACCTAACCTAATTCAACAAAATCTAACCTATCTTAACTTAATCCAACCTTATCAAACCTAACCCATACCTAACATAACATAACCTTACACTAACCTAGCCTAAGGTAACGTAACCTCACCTCACCCCCCCCCCCACACCCACCCACACTCTTACCTAAACTTAATAACACATAATGAATGAATCGTGCTTTACAGAGGGAATCTTTTCCAGTCCGCGTACAGCTTCACCCAATTACTTAAAAATGTGAAAAGTTAACACTCACACTGGCAGCTGCTTGGCGGTGTTGAGTACAGTAGTGGCAAGACAGTGTTCAAAGGCACCTCCTACCTTATTATCATTACTGTATTAAATTACTTACTGGTAAAAGAAAATGAAGGTGTTCTTGTTACATTTTTTGTTATGTTAGTTTTGGTGTTGTTGTTAGTGCTGTTTTTGTTGCTATTGTTTATGTTTTTATTGTTGTTGTTGTGAGGTATCAGATATAAATCAATTTGGAAACTGAAATTTGAGTAGAGAGATATAAACACTTATATATACACACACATGATATTTAGTGTGTGTGTGTGTGTGTGTGTGTGCGTGCGTGTGTGTGTGTGTGTGTGTGCGTGTGTGTGTGTGTGTGTGTGTGTGTGTGTGTGTGTGTGCGTGTGTGTGTGTGTGTGTGTGTGTGTGTGTGTGTGTGTGTGTGTGCGTGCGTGCGTGTGTGTGTGTGTGTGTGTGTGTGTGTGTGTGTGTGTGTTACAGCGGATACAACACACACACACCAGGTCCGGCTGCTGGTGGACCAAAAACCTCACCGAACTTAAGGTATAAATCTCATAAACCCAGATGAAGAATGAAGCCGTTAGTGGGGTTTTATCTCTTAACTTCCACCTAATGAAGAAACCAACTATTTTCATGACAATAATTAATAATCCTTTACCTGTTACCAATACCTGTCTGTTATCATTACCTGTCACCACTGTCATCATTACCTGTCACCACTGTCATCATTACCTGTCACCACTGTCATCATTACCTGTCACCACTGTCATCATTACCTGTCACCACTGTCATCATTACCTGTCGCCACTGTCATCATTACCTGTCACCACTGTCATCATTACCTGTCACCACTGTCATCATTACCTGTCACCACTGTCATCATTACCTGTCACCACTGTCATCATTACCTGTCGCCACTGTCATCATTACCTGTCACCACTGTCATCATTACCTGTCACCACTGTCATCATTACCTGTCACCACTGTCATCATTACCTGTCGCCACTGTCATCATTACCTGTCACCACTGTCATCATTACCTGTCACCACTGTCATCATTACCTGTCGCCACTGTCATCATTACCTGTCACCACTGTCGTCATTACCTGTCACCACTACCTGTCAATTACGTGAGAAATTTCGAGGTTAAGCTTGTGTGAGTTACCTTCCCTTGACACCATATAACGTCAGATATTTTTCCGTAATGTTCTTCAGTAAAGGTGATTCTTTATACACTTACCTACAATGTAATTTATCATCAGGATCATCACCAACACACGAGGTAATTATCGGTAGTAATTACACTGTCAGGGTTACAAATATGATTTTTAATTATGGTCTGGCTGTGCGTATCAATGTACACATGCATTAACATACGTACACATTAGAATATGTGGGAATGTATTCATGGAAGGACACCAGTGGCGGTCACGCACACACACACACACACAAAACAGCACACCACACCACAGCACAGCACACCACACCACACCACAACACACCACACAACACCACAACACACAACACCACAACACACCACACCACAACACACCACACCAGACCACAACACAACACACCACACCACACTACACAACACACCAAACCACACCACACCACACTACACAACACCACACCACAACACACCACACCACACCACAACACAACACACCACACCACACCACACCAAACCACACCACACTACACAACACCACACCACACCACAAAACACCACACCACACCACAGCACAGCACACCACACCACAGCACACCACACCACACCACACCACACCACAACACAACACACCACACCACACTACACAACACCACACCACACCACACCACACTACACCACACCACACTACACAACACACCAAACCACACCACACCACACCACACTACACAACACCACACCACACCACAACACACCACACCACACTACACCACACCAACAAAAACAACCGACTCGTTACAACAGAGGCAATAAGTTAAAGGCTCATCAGAATTAGCAGTGCATGAAACCAAAGCTTAAAACGATTTGCCATAAAGTCCACTGAATTACATTTCCAATAGGCGGTGCTTAATGGCGATATAATGATGCAATTTGCCTCCGTTATTCTCTCACATTTCAAAGAGTATATAATTCATTTTCCTTTACACTCCGAGGTCAAATCTTACACTTGATTCTGATTATTCTTGCAGAATAAATATATCTTGCTTATCCTCCTTTATTTTTTTTTTACGAGGCGAGATTTGGCCCCCTGGCTCAAAGGTGCTTTTATGGCCTCTGGTATATTGTAGAGGCTCACCACGCCATCCCCTCGCCCCTTAACCGTGTATAAACGTTGTTGGTGGCAATAAGAAACGGTGTGTGGAACAACGAGGCGATCTAAACGTATATGGCAAGAAACGGTTGACGTGAGAAAAGACGAGTCAACCTGAACGTTTACGGCATGAAGGGCTGATGTGAGAAAACAAAAGGCAGCCTGAACGTTTATTGAAAGAAGAATATCATCATATCCTGCCTTATTTTAAAGAATCGTCGTTAGTGTAGCAGGATGCTGGCTTCGTCCACGTCCCACCGTAACACAGTATCACCCAGCAGCACTTCGACCCTGGACGCGAGTGAGCTAGATTTTTTTACATAAACTCTCCCCGCTGAGTACCATTAACCTGTACGCAGCTCCGGTGTTTACTGCCTCCTGCTAATTCTTGTAGTGGCTGGAGTTACCGAGACAAAGTTGGCCCACAAGGCACCCCAGGAGCGACACTTGCAGGGCGGTTTATCGTTGAAGTATGGTGCCACCGAGGCCGACAACAATTGACAATAGGAGCCGCATACTGACGATGCTAATCCACACTGGCCGAGGGAACCATACAAGGTAGGATAGTTATCTTTCTTCCATGTTAGTTATGGTGTCTAGAAGTACATACTGTACATACTCTTGTCTGCTGTGTTCTCTCTACACAAGCTGCTCCTACCGTACTTAGCTGGTCTACGTTCCTTAAGTGGCCATGGACTTCTGCCTTGCCATGGACCTCTGCTTGGCCATGGACCTCTTCTCGGCCATAGACCTCTGCCTTATCATGGACCTCTGCGTTGTCATGGACCTCTGCTTGGCCATAGACCTCTGCTTGGCCATAGACCTTTGCCTTGCCATAGACCTCTGTCTGACACTGGCCTCGCACTATGCCTTGAGTACATATATGGATGGCCATGTTCCAGTACACTCCCGTCTCCTCCTATTTCGAGTATTGGCCACTCCCATTTACACCCTGGGCCATATCTTATAATAATCGACACAACCTCATCTCCTGACCAAAACCGAACCTAACCTACCCATTAATAACCAAGTCAGACCACACACCGCCTTTCCAAAATTAGCAATGGCCCTATCTCTAACACACCCCTCCCCCACACCTCTCCTTCATAATTATCTTAGGTGTGGCCAAGTCCTCACTCAGTTGGCCACTTACCCTGAAATACAGCCTGGATTCTCACGTTCTCCACCCCCCCCCCCTCTCCCACCACCACAAAAAAATATTATCTGCTGGCTTTCAATCTTTCTTTTTACCTCGCTAGTTCGCTAATTAGGTAACACGATTTTTTAGTGGACACTCATTAGTGGTAATTGGCCTCGTTAAGCACCCAGTACGACTACAGGATGGTCGTTAATGGGTTGTTAGTGATGACGAGGACAAGGATTTTTCTCTTTTACTCTCTCTCTCTCTTTCTCTCTCTCTTACCTGTTACTTCTCTCCCACCTCACCCATCCCAACTGTCTCCCACCACCATCCATCTTTCCCACCAACTGTCTCCCACCACCAGCTATATCCTCCACCAACTGTCTCCCACCACCAGCTATATCCTCCACCAACTGTCTCCACCACCAGCTATATCCTCCACCAACTGTCTCCCACCACCAGCTATATCCTCCACCAACTGTCTCTCCCACTGCCAGCTATATCCTCCACCAACTGTCTCTCCCACTGCCAGCTATATCCTCCACCAACTGTCTCCCACCACCAGCTATATCCTCCACCAACTGTCTCTCCCACTGCCAGCTATATCCTCCACCAACTGTCTCTCCCACTGCCAGCTATATCCTCCACCAACTGTCTCCCACCACCAGCTATATCCTCCACCAACTGTCTCTCCCACTGCCAGCTATATCCTCCACCAACAGTCTCCCACCACCAGCTATATCCTCCACCAACTGTCTCCCACCACCAGCTATATCCTCCACCAACTGTCTCTCCCACTGCCAGCTATATCATCCACCAACTGTCTCTCCCACTGCCAGCTATATCCTCCACCAACAGTCTCCCACCACCAGCTATATCCTCCACCAACTGTCTCCCACCACCAGCTATATCCTCCACCAACTGTCTCTCCCACTGCCAGCTATATCCTCCACCAACTGTCTCTCCCACTGCCAGCTATATCCTCCACCAACTGTCTCCCACCACCAGCTATATCCTCCACCAACAGTCTCCCACCACCAGCTATATCCTCCACCAACTGTCTCCCACCACCAGTTATCTCTTCCACCAGCTGTCTCACTCAATAACCCAGCTGTTGGTCTAAGCGTGAGACAACAGAGACGGTGAGACTGAGGAGAGACAAAAGGCGAAACTGTGAGAGACGAAAAGATAAGGATAAAAAGAGTGTTCCAGGTACTGTACGTCCTTTCCTTCTCTCTGTCCATCCATACGTCTATCCATCCATCCATCCACTAATCCATCCATCCATTCATCCATAAACACTCTCCTCAAATACAACTCAATGGATCTCTCTCTCTCTCTCTCTCTCTCTCTCTCTCTCTCTCTCTCTCTCTCTCATTTACTATTTCAGAAATATTATAACACAAAATATATATATAGACTAAAATGATAAGTATCGAAATAAAAACAAATAGATATACAAAATAAAAGATACTCCCACAAGTTTAAAAAAATGCCCCGCCCCCCCTCCCCCTCCCTCTATAAAAAAGGCCAATTTCAATTATCGTCCAACAGAGGGTCACGTAATTGGTAATGGGTTAATGCTCTTTTAGATTTATCTTTTTTTTTTCCCCCCAAACTATTTCATCCAATTTCTATTCAAGCCACAACTGCTCTAAACGACTCTCTTAAATTGTACAACCTTTGAATTTCTGGGTCGTTGGTGTGATGTTTATGTTCAACTGCTAGTGGAGTAATAATAATAATAATAATAATAATAATAATAATAATAATAATAATAATAATAATATTAATAATAATAATAATAATAATAATAATAATATAATAATAATAAAAATAATAATAATAATAAAATAATAATAATAATGATAATAATAATAATAATAATAATAATAATATAATAATAATAATATTAACAATACTACTACTACTACTACTACTACTACTAATAATAATAATAACAATACTACTACTACTACTACTACTACTACTACTACTACTACTACTAATAATAATAATAATAATAATAATAATAATAATAATAATAATAATAATAATAACTTTTGGCCAAATATTTCACATCAAATTTGAGAAAAAGTTTCGACAGCTCAGACAAGATGATCCTAACAGTCACAAAACCCCTCCTCCTCTTCCTCTTCTCTTCCACTTCGACCTCCTCCTCGACCCCCTTCTCTTCCATTATCTCCGCCTCCTCCTTCTCCTCTCCCCCTTTCTCCTTCATCTGCACCACCCCTTACCCTCTTCTCTTCCCCCTTCCCTCTTCTCTTCCCCTTCCTCCCTCTTCTCTCCCCCCTTCCCTCTTCTCTTCCCCTTCCTCCCCCTCCTCCCAGCGAGTGCTCAAGCGTGTTCCTCACAGACAACAATTGTTAGTCTAACCTTCATAGTTTCACAAGTTCCTACAGCCAAGAACAATATCTACAGTTCTTTTTACTTCATTTATCAACTTTACTGTAAAGGAGTCTTCTGAAGGTGAGAGAGAGAGAGAGAGAGATTCAAACCTACAAAGACAGAGGCAGAGACAGACAGAAGTATATACGGACAGAGATAGATAGATATATAGACAGGGAGAAAGGCAGACAGACAGAAAGATGACCAGATAAACAGAAATGAAGACAGACAGAAAGATAAAAAGAGAAATATATAGAGGTAGAGTCAGAAAAAAGACAAGAGAGAGAGAGAGAGAGAGAGAGAGAGAGAGAGAGAGAGAGAGAGAGAGAGAGAGAGAGAGAGAGAGAGAGAGAACAATAACTTTTCATTATTTCCCACAGTGTAATGCTCCTCATATAGAACATTACCGTCCTCTGCTGGTGATAAACTCCCACCAAATTGCGTTACGACTTTTAAAACGCCAACAATTATCTCTATAAAATAATAATAAAAGGAGAGATACAAAAGCTCGTGTGTTGGTGAGACAATAAGCGTGAGACGAAGAGACACAAAAAGCTAAAAGATGTTGGCTTTAAGACGTTGGCCAATAGCGAGACAGAGAGACAAAACTACGTGTGCTGGAGAGAGAGAGAGAGAGAGAGAGAGAGAGAGAGAGAGAGAGAGAGAGAGAGAGAGAGAGAGAGAGAGCTTTAAGACGTTGGCCAATAGCGAGACAGGGACAAAACTACGTGTGCTGGAGAGAGAGAGAGAGAGAGAGAGAGAGAGAGAGAGAGAGAGAGAGAGAGAGAGAGAGAGAGAGAGAGCTTTAAGACGTTGGCCAATAGCGAGACAGAGAGACAAAACTACGTGTGCTGGAGAGAGAGAGAGAGAGAGAGAGAGAGAGAGAGAGAGAGAGAGAGAGAGAGAGAGAGAGAGAGAGAGAGCTTTAAGACGTTGGCCAATAGCGAGACAGGGACAAAACTACGTGTGCTGGAGAGAGAGAGAGAGAGAGAGAGAGAGAGAGAGAGAGAGAGAGAGAGAGAGAGAGAGAGAGAGAGAGAGAGAGAGAGAGAGAGAGAGAGAGAGAGCTTTAAGATGTTGGCCAATAGCGAGACAGAGAGACAAAAGTACACATGTGTTGGAGTGAGACAATGTGAGAGAGAGAAGGCCCACAGAGAAAGTATTTTCGTTTGGGAGAGAGAGAGAGAAACAATATGAGAGAGAGATAAACAAACAGACAGACAAGGAGAGACTGAGACACACCTTTAAAAACTGTTCGGTCAATAGCGAGACAGTAGCAGGGGGAGAGAGGGAAAAAGGGGTTTTAAGGGGGAGGGGGGGGGGTTAAGGGGTTATTTGGGAGCAGCTCAGGTCAGGCGTCTCCAAACCTGATCACTTTAACAGGACCGGAAAGGATAAGAAACGAAAAATAATTAACCTCGATTTATTTTCCTTTTAGTTCCTCTAAAAAGTTAAGTGCTAGATTAATGTCCGTGTCTGAGGGGAGCTTCGACTTTCTTCCTTGTTAATTTATTTCCTTTCATTCGTATCATTGAGCCTTTCTAAGTGAAAATGGAGTAGTAGTAGTAATACTGTAGTAGTAGTAGTAGTAGTGATATCCGAACAGGAGCAGCAGCCCAGAAGTTATTTTACAGCCTGGATGAGATGTCGACTGTCCTCTCTCCTTCGGTCGGCTTTGCTCTGTCTCAGGGGAACGAGAGCATCGGCCCCAAAGCCGACAACAGTTGCAGATATTGACTAGGAGGCAACAGTCACTGAATGCCGCATAGATCTGCGGCTCAACTAACCCAACACAGCTAGGATGGCTACTTATGTATGAGGATATTTAATATTAAGGTAATAAAATGGTGGCGAAGGTATGGCTATTGGGGGAGGCTGGAGGCCATTAAAAAAATAGTAGTAGTAGTAGTAGTAGTAGTAGTACTAGTAGTAGTAGTAGTAGTAGTAATAATAATAATAATAATACAACTAATAATAATAATACAAATAATAATAATAATAATAATAATAACAATGCTTTTCTTTACCTTTAGCACTTTCTTAATTAATCTCCAGTTCATTGTTTCCGGTAAAAGGATGGAACCTCCGTTAAACACATTCTACAAAGACTAAATTTAAAACAAACATCTTATTTGTTTCATGTATTTTCTGCACAAAATAATAATCCAAGAACCTTCCCATTTTTTCTCACTTTCTTAATAAAAACCACAAAGTTTACCCAATATATATTTTTGGACGTAAATATTAAACGGATTCAAATATCGTCATGGGTTTTCTTGTTCAAAATACTAAGTCATCTATTTCAATTTTCTTTGCGTTGAGGATGACAAGGAACATAATGTTATAAGCCGGAGGTAAAATAGTTAAGATGTAGACCTGAGAGTAAAATATCCCTTCCCCTTCCCCTTTATTCTCCTTATTTAACAAGACCTTCAGCCTAGAGTATAAGTCGTGAGAGAGAGAGAGAGAGAGAGAGAGAGAGAGAGAGAGAGAGAGAGAGAGAGAGAGAGAGAGAGAGAGAGAGAGAGAGCTCCCCGCAGTTCTCTTACTCATTAAACTGAACACTATTATAATAAACGGGAGGTGACGCAAGACCCGTAAACTTAACAGATAATATTCTAACAGGTACGAAAACCCAGGTGAAACAGACAGGTGAGCCCAGGTGAAACAGACAGGTGAGCTCTGGCAGTGAATTAACCTCATTAACTCCATATCTAAAATCACACATAACCAAGACTCTCTCTCTCTCTCTCTCTCTTTACACTGAACAAAACAGATATATACAGTATACAGATTCATAAAACGAGGCATAGATGAAAACACACCAAAGTTATCTATGCATGATATGAGGATTCCCAACAAGCACCCAGATCACAACACGTATACAATAAACAAACTCTCAACAGCGATAGGAGATAAAAGTTCAAGTCGTCACAATATAACCAGAAGGTAACGTTAAGATGGTCGTCCTAGTATATCGGATATCTATGCCGATATTGCTTCCGTTTTAAGTTATATCGGTTTTTCCATTGAGTATTGCTTCCTGTAATCGGTTCGGAAAGGGCAGATGGGGTGGGGAAAGGGGAGGGGGGGGGGTGGAATCGCTTAGACTGTAAACGTGGGAAAAACAAAACAAAAAAAACCAATATATATAAATATATATACATATATATATACACATATACGTATATATACATATAGTGGTGCCATTGGGTCGTGTCTGATCAAGGTACACGATTCTGACTGTGTGTGTGTGTGGAATGAATGTACTAAAAGTTACATTCTTCATCTCTCATTTCTTCCTTCGTGTGTGTTTCATTTATCATTGTGTCTCTATTACTCTTTTCTTTCTCTCTTATCTCTCGTGTGTTATCATTGCTTCTCAGTGTCTCTCTCACATCTCTCATCTTAAATCACCTCTCCTTAATATCTCTCACTTCCACCATCTCTCACTCCACATCCTCTCTACTCCCACCAATTGCTACATTTCTCACCCCACCTCTCTCACTTTCTACCTATTTCACTATGTAATTTGCTTGACTTAAAATATCTCTCAGTCACTACCCCCCCCCCCCCTCGTATACCTCAGTGTCTCTCTCAGTCTCTCTCAGGTCACACCTACTTTAACTCCTTAATTGTTTAATTGCGAAGGTTGATGACAACTATAACACAGGTATTAAGAGATTAGAAGCAATTAACAAGAATAATGAAGGGAATTAAATATTTTGTCTCACCTGCAGATTAGTCACCCTAACTAAAGCTAAGCTAACCTAACCTAATCTATAATAACCTAACCCATCCTAACCTAACAAACTAATCTAACTTAACCAAATCTAACCTAACTTTCCCCTACTCAACTTAATGTATAATAACCTAATTTAACCTAACACAATCTAGCTTTCCTTAATGTAATCTAACCTAAAATAATCTAACTTAACCCAATCTAAACTAATCTAATCTAACCCCCAAGAAGCATTAGGGCGTTTGATCATCATGTGGAATAAGCTAGGGTGTCTAATCTTCAGGTGAGAGAGAGAGAGAGAGAGAGAGAGAGAGAGAGACATTACGAGTAAAGCCTATATACTAAAGCTTCAGGAACCCCCATTAGCCTTGAGGGGTTCCTTTGACCAGTCACCCATTAAATTATACATCACCAGCCTTTAAACGATCCAAACCACTCTTGTTTTTACGTCTTTTTTATATAAATTAAAAAAAAAAATTATACTTTCGAGTACACATGATGAATATAAATCGATAATTATATATAAACTTTTTTTCTGATATCTCGACATACAAACATTCATGAAACACATTTATAGTCACGATATCCCCAGATTAAACTAGTTTCTTTTATAACTTCATACCAATACGAAAATATCCCCGCTGCACTTCTCAACCTCTGCACCTAACGGGAAAATAGTTTTATAATATACACATCAATTTATATACATTTATAGAAAACTAATACACAAGTCGATCAGGCATGAATGTATATAGTCATTATAATACGGTGGAGAAAAGAGAACCAACACGCCCCAGGACAGGCGACAACCAAACCCCGCCCTCCAACCCCCTCCTAAAAAATAGCTCGCCCACCTCCGCCCAGGCTCAAGGAATCCCAAGTTTAAATTGTATTACGGAAATACACCTTCACCTGGATAAGCATAAATGGAGTTTTTCATCGGACGGCGGTGGGTGGTGTGGCTGGGTGGGGTGGGTGGTGGTGTGGGTGGGGCAAGGGAGAGAGGGATATTTTTTTTCTTTTTTTTTTTTATTCCTGAGAGTGAAATATCCGCGTATGTAAATGTTCCTTGGTGTTTACGGTGGTAAGGTAATATACATGTAGATTTTGCCTTGCCTGGTTTGTTATGCATTGACTGACCTCCTCACACGTTATACCAGCACCACCGCCTCCTCCTCCTCCTCCTCCCCCGGAATATGGTATGATGATGATGATGATGTGTGTGTGTGTGTGTGTGTGTGTGTGTGTGTGTGTGTGTTTCTCTCTCATGCCGCGTTCATGTTTATATTTCAACGTCACTACCACCATCCACGCTGTCTGCTACCACACTACCACCATCCACGCTGTCTGCTACCACACTACCACCATCCACGCTGTCTGCTACCACACTACCACCATCCACGCTGTCTGCTACCACACTACCACCATCCACGCTGTCTGCTACTACACTACCACCATCCACGCTGTCTGCTACTACACTACCACCATCCACGCTGTCTGCTACTACACTACCACCATCCACGCTGTCTGCTACCACACTACCACCATCCACGCTGTCTGCTACTACACTACCACCATCCACGCTGTCTGCTACCACACTACCACCATCCACGCTGTCTGCTACCACACTACCACCATCCACGCTGTCTGCTACTACACTACCACCATCCACGCTGTCTGCTACTACACTACCACCATCCACGCTGTCTGCTACCACACTACTACCATCCCCACCTACAACTCACAAGAACTTTAAGTACAGGTGATATACTCAACTCTTAAGACACAGGTAAATCATGTACACCTTCAACAACAACAGCAAAATAAATAAATAAATAAATAAATAAATAAATAAATAAATAAATAAATAAAATACTTTCTCGTTTGCTTTGTGTTAATAATAGCTACATCGTCTCCCCTCACTAGTAATTTATTCACTAGGGTAATATTAATGTATGGCGCAGACACGCATCCATACATACATACATACATACATACATACAGTGACAAATAAACGTACAGTACAAGTAATATCCGTTCCTCTATTCCTGTGTTACAGTACCATTTCTTAATTACTTTATTCACACTACACGGTCATATGTTAATTAATTCTCTGAAACTAATACGTTTTTCGTCATGTCTCATATTATGTCAAATATTTTTAACATTACATGATGTATATTAGCCTCAGGTTATATTAAAGGCATAATTATTAGAGGAATTAGAAACATTTATTTATTTTTTTATTCATCTTTCTCTCTCTCTCTCTTTCTCTCTCTCTCTCTCCTTCTCAGCGGCCCACTCACACCCACCTTGTCACCCACTCATTCTCTCTGTTACCCACACACCCTCTCTCTCTCTCTCTCTCTCTCCTTCTCAACGTCCCACGCACTCTCTCTGTCTCTGTCACACACTCTCTAATGAACAGGTACAGTCAGTTAATGTCAGCCTCCCAACATTTTGCGAATGAACAGTGTGTCAAAGGCAATTTAAAGGTCGTGATGCCATTATTACTGGCACTACTTGGATGGCACTTTTTTCCCCCAGGATATGCCAAAAAAAGGGATTTACAGGTGTTAAAAATCATTACCAACATTTTTATTAGTATTATTGGTAATGACTTCACCACTATCATTATCAATGTCATTACTATCATCATCACCATTATTATTATTATTATCTTCGCCATTGCTATCATTATTATCACTAATATCACCTTCATTGTTATCATTATCACTGATATTACCATTATCATAAGTAACAATACCATCATTATCATCATAACTTATCACCAACCCTCATCATTTACCGAAGTGAGGGAGGGAGGAAGGGGACGTGGCATCAAGTAAGTAAATAGTCAACAGGTGACGCGGAAGGATGTTTGGGACGCGTGAGGGAAGGAAGGGAGGAAGGGGGGGGGGGGTGAAGGAGGGTGTGAGTGACGGGTTGTCGAGGTAGTAATTGGAGGTAGAGGGGACAGTAAGTGGATTACCAGGTGCCAAGCGAGGACCTACCTCCCTGTTGGTGATTGTTGTACCTGCCCACCTGAAGAGTCAACCCCCTCCCCACCCCCCCCCTCAACCACCTCATCCCCCCCATTGCCGGAAAGTACTACCTAATGAGACACTAAATGAGAGAGATGATTCAGAAAATGTTAGTAAAAGTGTATATATAATATAGAGAGATTTTAGGTCATATGAAGAATAGCCCTCCTACTACCCCCCCCCCCCTACACCCACCTGCTTATTTCACTTGATGATGAACCACCTTAATGATACCTGGGTGTTAAGTTAGGTTAGATTAATTTACATTTGATTACTTTAGGTTAACTTAAATTACGTTTGATTTGGTTAGATTAAGTTGGGTTATGTTGGGTTAGCATTAGTTTAGTATAGTTTATTTTATTTTAGGTTAGGTTAGGTTAGGATGGCTAATCATCGGGTGAAATAAGCAACTTGGGTAAATCTTCAAGTGATCCGAGATTTTTAAGTACATAAAACATTTACGGTTGAAGATCATAAGAGAGAAGTAACTCATATTTATTCAGGACAGTTGAATGATTTAAATGGTCGACGGCCAATATAGACTGAGGTGAATTATAGGGAATTATTAAATTAGTACACAGTGTACTTCTAACTCAAATAGATAGTAACTAAGGAGTTATAGGGAATTTATATGAGTAAACCATGGGTTGAAGACTAGCCCCTGCATAAAAAACATAAACCATGGGTTGAAGACTAGTCCCTGCATAGAAAACGTAAGCAACGGTTCCAAGTGAAAATAGACACTCTTTGCCTACTAAAATTAATTAACAAAAAGTTACTAATGAATCGAGTATGTTATACTTTTAATAAGCTATAATTAAATTGCTCTAACTTTTCCTTTTCGTGTTTTTTTTTTAGTTTTGATGATAAACTTGTAAAATATAACATCAAATGAAGGGTTGATGCCTTGTTTAGTCCAGATACTGTACTGAGAGACTAAATAACGCCAACCTAACCTAACCAAACCTAACCTGAAGTTCCTACACCAATCTAACCTAACCTAACCAAACCTAACCTGAAGTTCCTACACCACTCTAACCTAACCTAACCTAACCAAACCTAACCTGAAGTTCCTACACCAATCTAACCTAACCTAACCTAACCAAACCTAACCTGAAGTTCCTACACCAATCTGATCTAACCTAACCTAACCTAACCTAACCAAACCTAACCTGAAGTTCCTACACCAATCTAACCTAACCTAACCTAACCTAACCTAACCAAACCTAACCTGAAGTTCCTACACCAATCTAACCTAACCTAACCTAATCTAAACTTAAGTTCCTAACCAATATGACCTAAACTAACCTAACTCATCGACTTGACATTATTTATTTGGTTAGGTTAGGTTTAGCTAGGATGGTTTAGTTTAGTTTGCTCCAGGTTCGGTTAGGTAAGATTAGGTTAGTTTAGGTTAGGGTAGTAAAGATCATCTGCCTTCATAGATTATTCTCTCCTCTCAAATTCTCTTTTGAGTCAAAATTGGCCGCCGCAGAGCACTTAAAATCTCTCTCTCTCTCTCTCTCTCTCTCTCTCTCTCTCTCTCTCTCTCTCTCTCTCTCCTTCCATCTTGTATGCAAATTTTCCCATTGATCGGATTAGTAGTTCCTCGGGATTTTCTTTAACACACTTTTCCATCATTTTCGTCCAATTTTTAGTGGCCCAATCCCTTCACTTAGCCTCTCATTACTTCTCTCACCAATTCCCCTCACGTATCCGTTCACCAATTCTTCACCATTTTCTTCACCAATCCCTACACTATCCCTACACTATCCCTACACCAATCCCTTCAATCTAAAGAAATTTTTAAGACTCAGAAACATCTTAATTACAAGTCTGACATATCATTTAATTCCGTTGAGTAAGTTAGTAATATAAAAATTATAATAATAAAGATTTAATGTAAAGTATAATTATAATGATACATAACATAAATACGAAATGATAATAAAAAGAAAACAAATAAAAATTATAAAAAAGTCAATGATAATAATTAAAGAATATAATATTTGTTTAATAATAATAATATATACTGTAAATTAATGAACAATTCTGAAACATCACATACAATACAAACACTAACACTTACTGTAAATACAATACAAGTAACACTCAGACTTGGTTGGCCAGCGAGCGAACAGTAACTATGGAGCACACAAGTACAGCACAGACACAACACAACACTTTGTAAGCTCACAGCCTTGATCCTCTAAGCTGTGAGCTCTCGTACGGATCTTCAAGCTTGCCAAGATTGAATATTCAAAGGTAATTTGTGATTACCAAATTATACATGCACACAGCGGCAAGGTAAAGGAAACTATCTATTAATTTTTTGTTCAGTCTGTTTATACACGCCAAGATCGTGTTTTTTATCCCGAGTTTATATATATACAGAGTTCGTGAAGTCTCTGCGCACCTAACATGAGAGGGAAGCAGCCGTCTTTTGAGGCATTTATGCATTTCAATTTTAACTTAGAATTGAAACCTATAACTCACAATTTTAAAGTTTTCATTTTACCCCTCTGACAACACCAGGCTGGGGAAAGTGTAAACATAAAGTAACTTATATCAAAAGTCAATCTCTTGTCGTGAATAACAAATAGCTGGCTGTATATGAGGATCACCAATACTCCCATTCATTAGTCCATACTATTGTGATATTTGTTACTCAGGGTTATTGGCTCACACTCCATACAGTATCTTCACGAAGGTCTCCGATGAATTTCAAAATGAACACTGCGACTCCTGCTGTCTCGGAAGGAGTTGTCAAAATCCTTCGACCGTTGTGTCATATTATCTAACACAAACTCACGAAGATAATTTTTGGATACAGATGAATATAAATATAATACGCCACTGGTCCGCACAACAGAGACAAGCTATACCAGCTTATAAAACACGTCATTTATTTCACCTTGCAACGATTTCTAAATTGTTACTGACTTACAACAGCCGGCAAACTGGTATGTAAATGACATATTATGCCAATTATGTTAATTACTTAATTGAAACTGCATATATACACATTACCCGTAGCCATCACAGCGTATAATAAGGTGTGGGAGTATAGCAGCGGGGTTGTCATGTGGAGGACGAGCTGGCCATGTGGAGGACGAGCTGGCCATGTGGAGGACGAGCTGGCCATGTGGAGGCTAGCTGGCCATGTGGAGGACGAGCTGGCCATGTGGAGGACGAGCTGGCCATGTGGAGGATAAGCTGGCCATGTGGAGGATAAGCTGGCCATGTGGAGGATAAGCTGGCCATGTGGAGAACGAGCTGCTGGCCCCAGTGAGATATTGCCCGAGTTTTCTCACTTTGCCTCACACTCAAACTTTGTGTCACATCGTTCACAATATCTTTACATACACGCCAGCTTTACCTGCTAGATTGGTGTGTGTGTGTGTGTGTGTGTGTTCTTTTCCATAAATTGTGTATTTATGTAAGGTGTGTGTGATGTTTATGCAAGGTGTGTGTGTGTGTGTGTGTGTGTTTTTTT
Source organism: Homarus gammarus (assembly GCA_958450375.1). Taxonomy (NCBI): domain Eukaryota; kingdom Metazoa; phylum Arthropoda; class Malacostraca; order Decapoda; family Nephropidae; genus Homarus; species Homarus gammarus. The sequence goes on along the minus strand of CAUDMG010001131.1, from coordinate 1,389,484 downwards.
CATGTCTCCCTACCTGTCAGTCTCTTCAATCATGTGTGTACGTACGTGTGTATGCATATATCAATATGTACAAGGGAAAAATATACAGTGTGACAGATAGGCTATGTTTGTGATGTGTTGCCACGGACCATGCAAGCTGCTTGCTGTTGTCAGACTCGAAGACACTCTGCCGAAACACGACACCTACAGTATACATCACCATCTACAGTATACATCACCACCTACAGTATACATCACCACCTACAGTATACATCACCACCTACAGTATACATCACCACCTACAGTATACATCACCATCTACACCCTACAATGGACACTGCGGCACCGCCTACAAGCTTTGTGAACGGATAACTGGAAATTTGGTTGTTTTCACGTCGATGGTATTTCCTTAGTATAATGACACGAACTTACTGTAGGTGTGTCTGGTTATTTACATGTAGTCTGAGTATACCACCAGCAAGTACAAGTTACAATTTATTCCTGAAACTAAATGGGAGAAAATGAACACGTGTACATCATGGCGTTGAGTTGTGGTCTAAACTGACATTAATATTGACCTTGGGGCTAAAATTATCGCAATGGTATACACATATACATATATATATATTTAGTGCTTCAGGAATACCACCGAGTCTGGATAATTAACCTGGTATAATGACGCTCACCTGTGTGTTGCCACCTGTAAGAATATTCATCTTATTGTGTACATAGAACAGCGTGGCTTTATTATAAACAAAATCACTAGTAGGTATTTAAGAAACTAGACTTGTGTTCGGTGCTAAATGACTCAAACAAGTAATTCGCCTAATTCTAATAAAACGCCAACAGCAACAAAGTGATCTTATAGCCTTTAGACTCAATTACTAAACTGTTTACATTAAGCTCAGAACAGAAACAGTATAACGACAACAGTATAGGTTTAAGCCCTAGTGGATGATACGGGATTTAATAGTATTGCTCAGAACGATCCTAAGAAAACTAACAGACATTATCGGGTTCAACTCCATCTTAACGCGTCAGAGTGAGGGTGTAACACTGTCTTAATGCTGACGTCAGGATCAGTCGCAGCTTAAATAGAAGGAGCACACCCCATCACAACAGTTTACTCGAAGCATGATATGGTGTAGGTGTGAGGCGAAGCTTATTATACCAAATTAAGCTTATTCCAACAGCTTATTACAGCCAAGTTATGGTGTGGCATCACATACCGAGGCGACTGGATTATGCAAATGAGATCCTCTGCCCTAAACTCCTGGCTAAATTATAATGTCGTATTTATATCACACCTCGTGCCTAGTTATCTCATTAAATTTTCTATGGTAGTTGTTTTTAATGTTGTTAGTTGTTTTTGTTGTTATAATTATTCATTCCCGTTACTATTTTTTCGTCGTGGTCCGTTGTTCTATTAATACTACTACAACAATAACAACAGCAACTACTACTACTACTACTAAAAATAATAAATATAACTAACAACAACAATTAACAACAACAACACCTCGCAGACGAAACAACAAACCAGAATTACCTTCAACTATACCTTTTTCACGGACTTCTCTCATTCACTCGGACAGATATAACCCGTGACAAAATATATAACAGAAAAAACTGGATGTATCTAAATATAGAAGAAACAACTATTATATCTTTCTTTTTCTTTCAGCTGAAATAACGAGACTTCCATCCCTGTGTATCATTATTTTATTCTTATTTTTTTCAACCTCGATATTTTGCGGAATATATTCTTATACTGTATATGTTAGGTTGCTATAAAGGTCTATCTGTCTGTCTGTCTCTACTGTACGAGTATGTCCGTCTGCCTCTCTGTCTGTATGTTTTTCTGTCTCTGTCTGTCTCATCCTTTCTCTGTCTGTCTGTCAGTTTGTCTGTCTCTTTGTCTTTATGTTTCTCTTTGTCTGTCTCCCTCTATGTACGTCTAGCAGTCTATTTTTCTGTATTTCTCCCTCCCTCTCTCTCCCCCCGTTTTTCTCTCTCTCTCCATTTCTTCTCTCCCCATCTCTCTCCTTCCCCCTCTCTCTCCCCCCGTTTCTCTCTCTCACCATTCTTCTCTCCCCATCTCTCTCCTTCCTCCCTCTCTCTCCCCCCGTTTCTCTCTCTCACCAGTCTTCTCTCCCCATCTCTCTCCTTCCTCCCTCTCTCTCCCCCCGTTTCTCTCTCTCTCCATCTCTCTCCTTCCTCCCTCTCTCTCCCCCCGTTTCTCTCTCTCACCAGTCTTCTCTCCCCATCTCTCTCCTTCCTCCCTCTCTCTCCCCCCGTTTCTCTCTCTCACCATTCTTCTCTCCCCATCTCTCTCCTTCCTCCCTCTCTCTCCCCCCGTTTCTCTCTCTCACCATTCTTCTCTCCCCATCTCTCTCCTTCCTTCCTCCATCTCAATCCCACGCCTGGTGTACGAGGTGGGTCATCCTTCACGGTGCGGGGTGTGATCTGCCTAATGCTGTCATCATCACCGCCCCACACGTCTTGCCTCCTCCTCCTCCTCCAACACTCGTGCCTTCCTCTCCTCCAACACTTATACCTTCCTCTCCTCTACCACTCATGCCTCTCCTCCAACACTCACAACCATCCCTCTCCTCCAACACTCACACCTCTCTCTCCTTCACCACCTATGCCTCTCCTCCAATACTCTACAGTCTACAGTAACACCTCCCTCTCCTCCAACACACACACCTCCCTCTCCAACACACACACACCTCCCTCTCCCCCAACACACACACCTCCCTCTCCCCCAACACACACACACACTCCCTCTCCCCCAACACACACACCTCCCTCTCCCCCAACACACACACACCTCCCTCTACCCCAACACACACACCTTCCTCTCCTCCAACACACACACCTCCCTCTCCCCCAACACACACACCTCCCTCTCCCCCAACACACACACACCTCCCTCTCCCCCAACACACACACCTCCCTCTCCCCCAACACACACACCTCCCTCTCCCCCAACCCACACACACCTCCCTCTACCCCAACACACACACCTCCCTCTCCCCCAACACACACACCTCCCTCTACCCCAACACACACACTACTCCATCGTTTTTTCACTTCCACTCCCGCACGTTTTTAGACAACCACACAACGAGTGGGTTATGGCGTGCCTTGTCCCTCTGTTTTTATGTCTCAATCTGTCTAAACGTCTTCCTGCTGCTCTCTGTCTGTCTGTGTGTGTGTGTGTGTGTGTGTGTGTGTGTGTGTGTTTTCAGATTATAGATACGCTCCCTCTTTACCCTGTCATCGCGAACATTATCTATCTATCTATCTATCTATCTATCTATCTATCTATCGTAAGGACAATCGAGGAGAGAGGAAGGAGCTTTCGATAGGATGTGAATTAATTTTCATGAACTATATAACAATGTACAAGTAAGTTAATGAGGTTGTGTACAGTAATTCTTAGGTAAAGTGTACATCATCTTGTCCCCGTGTACACATGTAGTAGGAAGTTCTGATGTGTTATGTGTGGATTATGGACACACACACACACACACACACACACACACACACACACACACACACACACAGAGGAAAAGATCTCCCTCAATATATTCCCAGAAATAAGCCTTAAACAAATATCGTTACCAGGCCGCTAAGTGCATCACCTAATTCACAGACGACTGTTAAAGACTCAACCTGGCAAAGCTTTCATATATATTAAGCCTCTGCATTAAGCTTCATACAATATTAAGCTCCATATTAAGCTCTATATTAAGCGTCTGTAATGCCCAGCTTGTTAAGAGTCGTGGGGGGTATTGAGCGGACATCAAATACAATAAGGCCTTAGACGCTCAGACGCATCTACTAATTACTGGACCTTGATGCTCTGTAGGTAACAACTGTGTACAAAGCGACCAACTATTTACCCAACGGCTTGTGTACGAAACAGTTTGTGCACGAAACGGCTTATGCACAAAAAGGCTTGTGTACGAAACAGCGTGTATATGAAAAGGCTTGTGTACGAAACAGCGTGTATATGAAGAGGATTGTGTACGAAAAAGCCTGTGTACGAAACGGCTTGTGTACGAAATGACCTAATTTCCAATTTTGTGTTGTGAATGCTATCAAACTGGAAATAAATTGGTAAATGAACCATATCAAAAAATAACTATTGTTTAACACTACTGGACGAACTACCTCATAACTATACCTTCGTCCTTCTTTAACCGAGTAGTTTTTGTTACTTTGTTTTCGGTAAATATGATTGGCCTTCTAACCTAACCGAACCTCAGTTAATCTAAACTAACCTGACCTAACCTAACCTGGGCTAAACTAAACTAACCTAACCTAACCTGAACTGGCCTAACCTGGGCTAAACTAACCTCACCTAACCTAACTAAACCAAACCAAATCTAAACTACACCTAGACCTAACCAAACCAACCTCTAAACTTAACCTAGATATGATAAAGGACCAAATTAGCTAAACCTATATAACCGTAAATGCGTGGATTGTACCCAAAATACCATTCCACCCCTACCAGCCCCCTCTCCCCCTATACACTACTGGTATACCCTTAACAAACCCCCCCCCAACCACGAGGCATTAATACACACACACACACACACACACACACACACACACACACACACACACACACACTTGTTAACTAAACCTGTTGTACACGTTTTTATTCTGTTTTGTGTTAGTAAAATATCAGGTTATGTTGGGAATATTCAGCGAGTGTAAAGTGAGTTAGGGTGAATTACTCTTGAGTCAGCCGCCCCCCCCTACCCACCCTTTTCCCTCCCCTCCTCTCTCTCTCCCCTACCCCTTTCCTCTTCTCTCTCCTCCCTTTCCTCCCCTGCCCCCTCCTCCTCTTCCTCCCTTTCCCTACCGGCCTTCTCTCCTCCCTCCCCTTCCCCCCAGCCCTTCTCCTTCCCTCTTCTCTCTCCTCCATTCCCTTGCTCCCTCCTATCTTCTCTTATCCCTTCCCTTCCCTTCTCCTCTCCTTTCCCTCCCCTACACCCTCCTATCCCCCCCCCCTCTTTCCCCACTCTCCTCCCCTTCCCTCCGCTCCCCCAGGTATCGAGGCTGCCGTGGCAGGCTGGTGTATTTTAGGGGAATTTTGGTGATGAGGATAACACCTGTCTCACCTCATGTGCCTGGGACACTACTGGGAAATTTATATAATCTTTGTCATGTGGTCTCTCTCTCTCTCTCTCTCTCTCTCTCTCTCTCTCTCTCTCTCTCTCTCTCTCTCCAATACATGACGGATGGTGACGTTTTTAAAGCTGATATTATACTGTGATCACTGGGTTCTTGACCTACTGTATAAACAATGTAGTTATCTCCCAGGTATTGTTACGGACACACCTACATGTCGAGTGTGAACCTTAACATTTGACCTTTTTGACCCCAAAAACATAATAACTATTGCAACTGTAATGATGGATGTGTGTGCGTGTGTAATAATAATAATAATAACCACACGAGTTTCCAACACTGTTCACTGGCCCTCTAAATATATCAGTTTCCCTCAAGGGGCTCAAAGTTGTGTGTGGCTCTAGTGAAGTAATCTTGTTTACCTGACACCATAAACTCCCCTGACCTCCACATTGCACCACTCTCACACCTGTACTACCACCATCTATAATTACTCTGAACCTGAACTAATGAATCTACTACATAACAGTAAACAATTATCTCTCTCTCTCTCTCTCTCTCTCTCTCTCTCTCTCTCTCTCGCTCTCTATGATACCATTACCTAGCTTACCTGTACATACCATAACATCTTGCTTTACAATTACCTATCCTTGCTTGAGGGGGGAGGGAGGATTTCCCATTAAAACCCGACTACATTTATAATAAGTAATGGCTGGATAACAATAGAGGCGTGTGAGAGTTAATGTGGAGAACTGAGAACTGGCTTTTACTCCCACCAATGCGGAACTATTTTGGAGAGAGAGAGAGAGAGAGAGAGAGAGAGAGAGAGAGAGAGAGAGAGAGAGAGAGAGAGAGAGAGAGAGAGTGGGACTCCTAAGGGGACCATTCAGAGCCATGGCCAGGGTGAGGGACGAGCCCGGGTGTTGTGCTGTTAAAACATGCAATTTCCACTGTTATCCTCCAGGGAATGCGTCTGCTTGTTTTGTGTGTGTGTGTGTGTGTGTGTGTGTGTATGTGTGTGTGTATGTGTGTGTGTATGTGTGTGTGTGTGTGTGTGTGTGTTGTGAACTTGGTAGCGAGGAAGGGTAGTAGATTATTACAAGTGTTCACAGAGGTTAGGAGTTGTATTCCGTGTTGTGAATTGGGGGTTGTGAGGAAAGGCAGTAGTACTCACACAGGTTATAAGTGGTATCTCAAATGGAGTTATCGTATATGTAGCATTAAAGCCTCACGGTGGTAAAGACAACAGCACACGGCAGGTAACCCAACTGTATACACCTCAAAGATACAAGTCAATATTCCTGAGAAATATTTATCAAGTTTTGCCAGGTGGACACACACACTATACCGAGCGACACACACCACCTCCCATTCCCACATCGACCTACAGGAATTAACAACAACAACGACACAGAAGTCAACTCCGTGAATAATTTTTGCCCCCCCCCCCCCCGAAAAACAACAACAAAAATAAAAGAAACGCTACATACTGAGCTCTCTTGATTGACATCTTAATAGCTTAAGACCCCGAGGGAAATTAACTTGAATTCATTTACGATATTTGCATGAGCGGGGTATAATGTACGCGGTAACTTTTAACATGCAGGGATGGCTTAACAGAGTGTGATACTGTATATACGTGTAGCTGTGGCGGGTATAGAGTGGACCTACGAGAGATAGTGCTATTGTTTGATGACCTGAGAGAGAGGAAGACAGGAGGGAGGTCATGCAGCTATGAATAAGGTTGCACGGCTTCAATGATTCATAACACAAGTGAGAATTCCAGAGGTTATATTGTTTGGCACTGACTGTGATGCATTGATGATGACTTAGTGAGTTAAGGGTTATAATATGTCTTATGGTTTCGTTCTTGTGTTTATATGAGGTTTAGTGATTGATATATTAAAGCAAGTAATATTATGTTTGTTATTCGACACTATTATGGATATGAAGTATATATATATATATAAGGCTGTTCTTTAACGTGTATAAGAAAAATACCATTATAGGTCTTTTATCTAACACTGTATAAAGTATATTGATCTCGAGAGTTAAATTGTTATCACTTGTAGGTCAACTGAGTCAGATTTTTGTTGTGTTTGGGAGATGCGTAGATCTAGCAAGAGTTTGAGCTGGGTTACGGACCTTAGGGTACACGTGTACCAGAGTGCAAATATGGGGTCTGAAGGTCAAGGCTTTCTCGAACGTCAATAAATATGGCATGTGACAAGTGTACCCGTGTACCAGATAACTTCCGGGTGCATCATTATGTACTGTACAATACATAGAGGCACAGCGGGGCTACACTGTACAGGACATAACACCACCAGCTACTGTTTCCTATGTGTTCCTAATTGGGGCCGTGGAAACACAGGGCCTTCAGGAATAATATAATGATCTTACAAACCTAACGACTATAAATGTTGCATCAATCCTGTAACTTTATATAAAATCAACAAAGTACTTGTATTCTTTCCTGGTTGGGGATCACATGAAGATTACCCGTCGAGGTTATTTCATTCTAAGAATAACCACCCTAACGCTAATCTGACCTAACCTACGGCTAACATTAACACTAACCTAATCTAACGTATAACTTAACCTAACCAATCCAAACGTATAACCTAACCTAATCCACCCACCAAGTAGCGTTAGGCTGTTTAAACATCAGGTGAAATAAACTGCTGGTGGCTAACCTTCATGTGATCCTTGATTGGCTTTACAGGAAATTACAATTATTTTTATTTTTAGAGGAAGGGGATCATTTAATACGGAGGACACACACACACACACACACACACACACACAGCTGTTGCAAGCGATCATCCGTGCACTACAGACAAGCAATCAAAACGAGATGCTCTTGTTATCACGTCAGTTTCATTTCATCACCAATATCCTGAGTTGAATTGATTACAGAACGTGTTATACCGCTATTGCCATGTATATAAGACTAACATTGCGATAATGTCATTAGTGTTTTGGGCGTTATCTGTATTTGTTATTAGTACTGTGAGTATTATTAGCACCTGTTATTATTACTGTGAGTATTATTAGCACCTGTTATTAGTACTGTGAGTATTATTAGCACCTGTTATTATTACTGTGAGTATTATTAGCACATGTTATTAGTACTGTGAGTATTATTAGCACATGTTATTAGCACTGTGAGTATTATTAGCACCTGTTATTAGTACTGTGAGTATTATTAGCACCTGTTATTATTACTGTGAGTATTATTAGCACCTGTTATTAGTACTGTGAGTATTATTAGCACCTGTTATTATTACTGTGAGTATTATTAGCATCTGTTATTATTACTGTGAGTATTATTAGTACCTGTTATTATTACTGTGAGTATTATTAGCACCTGTTATTATTACTGCGAGTATTATTAGCATCTGTTATTATTACTGCGAGTATTATTAGCACCTGTAATTATTACTGTGAGTATTATTAGCACCTGTTATTAGTACTGTGAGTATTATTAGCACATGTTATTAATAATGTAGATTTTAATAATAGTTTAATTAGAAATATTAGTGTCTTTATGTACACCTGAGGGTATAAGACAGCACAGGTATTGTTACTCATCAGCAGCTGCCTTTGGGCCGATAGTCCTACCTGTCGACCTACCTAAACTCACCCACTCAGGTAGATACAGTTTTTGTCCTGACTAACATGATAACAGGGGGGAGGGGGGAAGGGAACTTTTTGGTTGATTGCTTCAGAATTGGTTTTATTCTTTCATATCGGCCAATGTTTCAAGCCTAATGATTTTAGGTTCGCACGATCAAATTTCTAAATGGGTGGTGTGAGGTGCTGAGTTGTCTTTCCCCGTGTACTGGTGTGTGTAATAATAATAATAATAATAATAATAATAATAATAATAATAATAATATAATTAAAGGTTTATTAAGATAACATAGCAGCCCGAAGGCTGAAAATATACAATGAACAGAGATGATAGGTTACTGTATATATGATGAAATCGGGGAGTGAAAAACATAAGAACATAAGGAGTCTGTAATAGGCAGCTCCTGTCGAGAGTTACTGCCACTCTCTATCATCCATGAATCTATCGAGCCTCCTTTTAAAACTTTCCAGCGTTCCAGCACTTACTACAAAGTTGCTAAGCTTGTTCCACTCGTCCACCACCCTATTTGTGAACCAGTTTCTTCCTATCTCCTTCCTAAACCTAAACTTGTCCAACTTAAATCCGTTGCTACGAGTCCTATCCTGCTCGGATAATATAAGAACTTTATCTATATCCCCTTTATTGATTCCTTTCACCCACTTAAATACTTCTATCATATCTCCCCGCACTCTTCGTCTTTCTAGGGAATGCAACTTTAGTTTCTTTAACCTATCTTGATATGGTAGGTTTCTAAGTCCCGGAATCATTTTCGTCATTCTTCGCTGCACCGACTCCAGTTCTATAATAAGGGCACCAGAACTGAACCGCATAATCGAGGTGCGGCCTGACTAGCGCAAGATATAGTGGGTCATTTGATTGACAAAAGCTTTCAATACGAAAACATAAGAAACATAGTCAACATATAGATTAACTATAGATCTAGTACTGTAGGAGCTGGTCTTGTTAACATTCTTGTGACATGATGTCGGCGCCAAGCCTGGGTGCTGAGCCGCTACCTCACTACAGCTGCATATGCACCACGTGGTCCGGGTAGGTCCTCCAACTCACACAGGGTGTTGAAGATGGTTCTTGTTCCTCTTGCGATTTAGTTAGGAACTCATAGTTCCTCACCTGGGTGGAGTCGGGAGTCCTCACTTCTCTCCTGATGTAGTTTGGAGTGTTTCTTGGCTTCCCGTCCAATGTTGGTGGTGGCGAGTGTACAGCGGGCTGGGTGCGTCAGGTCAACATTGGCCGCTAAGTACTGATTGTCGCTCAAACAGTTGTTTCTTCCTTTCGAGTTGAAATTGTCATTTTTGTATATCACTTGTGGGTTGATCATCAATCTTTGTACTGAACTGTTGGTGGGAGAATGTTGATAAATTCAGATGGGGGAAGGGGAGGGCCCGACAGACCGGGCTGGCAGCTGTCTCCATAGTCAAGATACCACGGCAGCGTTAGTGGGCAGCGCTGATCACACACGTCCTTTACCCTATGAAGGCTGAAGGAAGTGTGTGTATGTTACCAAGATATATATATTTTTCATAAATGTACTTGAAATTTCCTTCTTATCAACAATACAACAGATGACATTATAGTAAAAGAAAAAAAGATTCCGCAAAAAAAGTTTAAAAGTTTCTCCACACTTTTTTTTTAACTGGGGTGGGATTGTTTTTCTCTGACATAAATATCTTTCAAGCAGTAGCGATTTTGAAACAGGTAAAAAAAAACCACAACTATTCCTATTTACCTAGAACCCAAATCAGTGTTTACACATCATCGTATTGTATTTTACTGCCATATACCTGTGTTCCTGCAATAATAAAAAGACAGGTAACCCAACCACTTTCGTCGGTTCCTATACTAAACTACAACCATTAGAAGATAAATAAGACAGATTCTCACGTTTGTAGACACAGTTTAAGGTTCGATAAAACGCTGTACATATTGATAGCATCATCTGTCACCCCAGGCTAAACACACACACACACTTACAGCCCGAACGTATTGTAAACCTTAAAACACCACAATATGAATCTCAATTTTCCAGACTGATGCTCGTGTAAATATGAGCGTCTGAGGGAATGGGTGGGAAGGTGAAGGGGTGAGGAGGGTGAAGAGCTAGGGAGGGGGAAGGGGAGGGGAAAGGGATGGGGAGGAAGAGGAAAGGGGGGGGAGGGAAGGGAAGGGGAAAAAGGAAAAGGAGGAAGAGGGAAATGGGTAGGGAAGGGAGAGGCAGATGAAAGGGGAGGAAGGAGATGGAGGAGATACGGGAGAGAAAGATGGAAAAGAGGGGAAGATGAAAGGAATGGGGTGAAGGGAGAAAGAGAGAGTAAATGGAGGGAGGCTAGCAAAACAATTGATAACACAACATCAACTCTGAGAAGACCGCCCCCCACACACAACTACTACTACTACTACTATTACTACTACTACTACTACTACTACTATTACTACTACTACTATTACTACTACTACTACTACAACACTCTCACACACGTATCTAACAACTATTTACAAAACAACGTCTCCAATGGTAAAGGTGTAACAGAAGGTGAAGACACAGATGGATGGTAGAAAATTGAAGGTGATTGTGGTATAGTCGTAGGATTCGTAGGGGAAAAAAAAAGAGGCGTTATTCTGGAAAGGTCTTAGTTAAACAAGTGTTAGTGCTATGTAAGGATACTGTAGACAGATAGATAGATAGATAGGTTGGTAGATAGATAGATAGATAGATAGAGTATCGTACGTAAGGGTTGGTAGTACTAAAGCATAATAGAGAAGGAGGAGAAGAAGGACCGTGACAACAATAATACACACACACACACACATGAACCCCCCCCCCCCCCACACACACACACAGAGAGTCTCGATGGTAAGCGTCTAGCCTAGCGAAAGGAGAAACCCGCGGGAGACAAGACTCGGACAAAGCACACACAGACACAGAGAGAGATAAGAGAGAGAGATAAGAGATAAGAGAGAGAGAGAGAGAGAGAGAGAGACGCAGAACTTAAGACAAGAAACACGACATCAACTACCCTGAGACCTGCCCGACAGCCTTTGATGCTCTCGAGGAACTGCCCGGGAAGAAAGGACCAACAATATTCCTTCGTCAAAATATCTTTCTTACTTACTTACTTACTTTATTTTTTAATTATTTACTTACTTATATACTGAAAGACAGGTAGATAATTAGGTCTATAGGGCACAGGCATACTACTGATGTATACCTGTGATAATAATTAGTCTATTTCTTAGTCATTTTCTTCCTCGTTGGGTTCAGTCTACAGGATCCCCATCGACTCTATTTAGCGGACTATATGGAGTTTTAAAAAAGTCCGTTATATCGAGGGTCCGTTAGATGTGAAAATTCCAGCAAATGTACTATATAGAGTTGGAATTCCGTTATATCGAGGGGCTGTTAGATGCGAAACCCCCATGTAAAGGATTATATGGGGGGAGGTAAAGTCCGTTATATGGAGGTTTCACTTTAAGGTGTTCCAAAGTGTATTACCAAAGGCGGGTGAAGGGGCATATTATCCCTCACAGGTAACTAAACACCTCCAGGTATATTATATGCACACACACACACACACACACACACACACACAACCGCGCACGTACAGGGAGGGGGGGACATAAGTACCCTGCAAGGCAACAACATCAATAAGCAACAATAAGTATAATTTGACCTTAATATCCTCGAAAAAAAATATAGAAATACAATAACTTTTTTTTTCACCGAGAACAATAACTCACTAACATTGTATAGATCCCCCCCCCCCCCCCAAAAAAAAAAAATCCCGGCACAGAAAAAGTAAACACAGACAAAAAAAGAGATAAATTCAGAATTACTAGACATTTATAGGCAAATATTTTACTCTTGGTTATGGGAGGACCCGACATGTAACAGAGACACAGAACTGAGCGTAATTTTACTGTCTTTTCTTCCTCCATAATTTTGTTCAGGTCGTAAATTTGGATCACCTGAAGATTAGACACTTCCTGCTTAATTCACCTTACACTAATCTAATTTAGCCTAACCTAACCTAACCTTACATGCCATAAACTAACTTAACCTAACCAAACCTTACATAGCATAAACTAACTTAACCTAACCTACCCTACCCTATCCCCCCACCAAGATACCATTAGGGTGTGTAAATAATCAGATGCAATAAATCAAGGGTGTATCTAATCTCCCAGCTGATCCATAAATTCCCCTTGTCTCTGCATCTAACAGTCTTAAATCAGCCCCATATTATACGTAACTAAACATACCTCACCTTACACTTGATAATACGGACCCAGAAACAGTGTAGATATACTGTACTGTACTGACCAGACCTCCCCCTTTAAGGCTTAATTATTTTGTACCACACTAGATGACAATTAAGATTTTCCCTCTCGCTCGGGACAACGCTCTCAATGACCCCTAGAGCTGACCTTTAAATGGCCCTGGAAGTGACTTTTAAATGACCCTGGAAGTGAACTTTAAATGGTCCTAGAAGTGAACTTTATATTACCCTGAAATTGATCTTTAAATGACCCTGAAACTGACCTTAAAGTGACCCTGTAACAACTTTAAATCGCCTTTAACCTTTCTCACCTTCATAAATACAATAAGACCGATTATATTATATTATCTTTCGGAATCCTTCATCCTACCTGTCACCTAGAGTTGTCTTTGCTGTTTGTGCTTGTGTGTTTGTGTGTGTGTTTGCTTGTTTGTTTATTTGTTTGACTTAGGGATACTTGATATGCCACAACTATTAATATCATTCCCATCATGTTTGTTTTTATTTGCTTTTAAGAGTTGTTGTCTTTGTTGTCTTGTTTGTTTTTTTTTGTTTCTTTGTTTAGTTGTTATTTTTGAGGTGTAATTGAAATCCTAAGACTAATAATAACATTCACTAGTTTAAGCTTAATTACTTCAACGTTATAATTAATCAAAACACCACTAACTACCGTAGGTCGTTTAGTTACCACCAACTCAAACAACTAGTTAGAAATATACACAAATTAACAACGTTTCTTTACTTATTATTGTCTTAGGATAGAGAACAATGTTATGCAAATTAGATCAATTAAAATATAAAAGGTTTACTACCCTCGCTTTACCAACAAGTTTCACCCCCATTCACTTGTCTGATGCTGTGATTATGATAACCTTGTAACCATAATAATGACGCTGTGATTGTGTTGACATTGTGACCTTAATAATGACCCTGTGACCTGAATACTGACGCTGTGATGGTGTTGACCTTGTGACCTCAATACTGGCGCTGTGATTGTGTTGACCTTGCGACCTTAATAATGGCCCTGTGACCTTAATACTGACGCTGTGATTATAATGACCCCATGACCTTTATAAAGACATTGCAATTTTTTCACCTAGTGACCTTATACACTGACCGATGACCTCTTTTTCTGACGTTTTGATTATAATGACCTTGTGACCTTACTGACCTCGTATTAGAACTGAGACACACATCATCAAGTTAAGCAGTGAATGTGACAAATGTTTTGCAACTCTCCCGTGAGCGATGTGTTTGGGGGCAGGGGGGGGGGGGGAGGAGGAACCAGCTCAAGGTGAGATATGGCACAGTGAACCCAGAAGACTTGGCCAACACTTTGTATATTTGTGATGTTGGAGACAATACGTTTGGATGGGTGTGTGTGTGTGTGTGTGTGTGTTTTACTAGGTTAGGATAATATAAAGTACAAGTCTTATGGTAACACGGTAGAAGAGGTAAATAATAGATGAGAGAGAGAGAGAGAGAGAGAGAGAGAGAGAGAGAGAGAGAGAGAGAGAGAGAGAGAGAGAGAGAGAGAGAGAGAGAGAGAGAGAGAGAGAGAGAGAGTACTTAAATACTCTTATCACACACCCAGTAGGATCACGTGAGAACAGAGACTGAATTTAAAGTATGAGTTCCCCTACAGAAGAGGAGGGGGGGAGGGGGAAGGGGATGAAGGGGAGGGGGGGGAAGGGGATGAAGGGGAGGCGGGGGAAGGAGGAGGAGGAGGGGGGGCGGAGTAGGGGGAACAGGAGAGGGGAAGAAAGTGAGGGGGGAGGAGTTTTGTCATCCTCGCGTCGTAAACAAGATGTCACCCACAGATTCATATACAGGTACAATACTTCGCAAAAGGAAATCACAGAAGAAGATTTTTAAAAGCCCTGTACAATTCCAAACGAGTAGTGGTTCAAATTTTCCTTCGTTTCTAGCCAATTTATCCAACTGGATTTGTGCTTGTTAGTGAGAAAGAAGTCTGGCTGAAAACGATGTCGGTGTAGCTAACTTGTTTTGGGGGAGAGAAATGGTGTGTTGTAAAAGATTTGATTTAATGTGCTACAGACTTGTCAGCATGTATATACCGGTATTAGGAAATGTTTATGTCGGATGTTACGTATATGTACTTGGCTGTGTGTGTGTGTGTGTGTGTGTGTGTGTGTGTGTGTGTGTGTGTGTGACATAAAATTAAGTGTATACATGCGGTGATGTGTGTGTATAGGGCAGGTGGACGGGGCAAGGAAGGGAGGGACAAGAGTGTAGAAGAGAGGAGACAGGAGACAACAGGAAAGAAAGGGGGGGGAAGACAGAAGAGAAGATAAAAGAAATATGAGGGAAGGAGGAGGAGGAGGAGAAAAGGGAGAAGGAAACAGGAATTATGGATCGATGTATAATGCTGATGTGGTCGAGGAGGTGGAGTGAGGCGTCTCGATGAACAGCTAGTGGAGTGGAGGAGGAGAAGGTGAGTGGAGTGAGACGTCTTGATGAACAGCTAGTGGAGTGGAGGAGGTGGAGTGAGACGTCTTGATGAACAGCTAGTGGAGTGGAGGAGGAGAAGGAGGTGGAGTGAGACGTCTTGATGAACAGCTAGTGGAGTGGAGGAGGAGAAGGAGGTGGAGTGAGACGTCTCGATGAACAGCTAGTGGAGTGGAGGAGGAGGAGGAGGTGGAGTGAGACGTCTCGATGAACAGCTAGTGGAGTGGAGGAGGAGAAGGAGGTGGAGTGAGACGTCTTGATGAACAGCTAGTGGAGTGGAGGAGGAGGAGGAAGTGGAGTGAGACGTCTTGATGAACAGCTAGTGGAGTGGAGGAGGAGAAGGAGGTGGAGTGAGACGTCTTGATGAACAGCTAGTGGAGTGGAGGAGGAGAAGGAGGTGGAGTGAGACGTCTCGATGAACAGCTAGTGGAGTGGAGGAGGAGGAGGAGGTGGAGTGAGACGTCTCGATGAACAGCTAGTGGAGTGGAGGAGGAGGAGGAAGTGGAGGGAGAGAAGGTGAGTGGAAGTAAAGCTACAGAAAAAAGCTAATAAAAAATAATAAGACAAAATACCCACCACATAAAATATAAAAGACACCAGGTGATAAAGGAAGGTAGGGAGGATCAAGAGGACAAACTACCCACAGGTATAAAGGGGGAAGACAACACTTGAGCCCTGATGAAGGATGAGGTATACTTGTCCACGTCCTTCACCCTCGTGGTGCTGGCCTCACCACCTCACACGAAAAAAGATTCACACCAACATAAATAAAGGGCTTTAAAAATATTACCTTCATTATATATTAAAAAAAAAGTAACACAAATATAATATATATAAAAAAACCAGACACTATTTCACCAGTTTCCTATAAAAAAAAGTTAACTTTCCCTTAAATAACAAAACGATATTCATTTACTTTATAATTATATTAAAAAAAACAAAAAATAATAATCACCCAGTTACCTTCACACCAAGTAAAAGGATTACTTATACAAATGGAGATATCAATTAGGATTACCTACAATGGGAAGAGAGGCAAAAAGAGAGATATAGAGATAGGCGGAGAGAGAGTGTAGATGGGGGGAGAGACAGGGAGAGACATAGGTACTAGAAGGAGCAAACAAAGAGAGGCAGAGTGCGTCAGGGGCTGGTGGCCACGACAAGACGCTCCGGGCCAGGCAGGCAGGCAGGTAAGGCAAGGCAAGTCTCCTCCCACTGGCAGCACTAAACCCAAATCAACTATTTCCCCCAACACAATTCCTCTAAACGCTTCTCCCGAGGCCAATTTTCCATATTATGACCAATATCACGCATGTGTATAAAATATATCTAACAAGTAACAACAAAAATAAATAAAAAAAACAAAATTATCCTCAAAATACAGTTCCAAGTTCACAGGTACAAGGATGTGTGTGTGTGTGTGTGTGTGTGTGTGTGTGTGTGTGTGTGTGTG
>CAUDMG010001131.1:1277500-1367500 GCA_958450375.1 Homarus gammarus | reverse complement strand
AGAGACAGTAGGTGGGGAAATAAGAGACAGTAGGCGAGGAAATAAGAGACAGTAGGCGAGGAAATAAGAGACAGTAGGTGGAGAAATAAGAGACAGTAGGTGAGTAAATAAGAGACAGTAGGTGGGGAAATAAGAGACAGTAGGTGGAGAAATAAGAGACAGTAGGTGAGTAAATAAGAGACAGTAGGTGGGGAAATAAGAGACAGTAGGTGAGTAAATAAGAGACAGTAGGTGGGGAAATAAGAGACAGTAGGTGGAGAAATAAGAGACAGTAGGTGAGTAAATAAGAGACAGTAGGTGGGGAAATAAGAGACAGTAGGTGAGTAAATAAGAGACAGTAGGTGGGGAAATAAGAGACAGTAGGCGAGGAAATAAGAGAGAGTAGGCGAGGAAATAAGAGAGAGTAGGCGAGGAAATAAGAGACAGTAGGTGGGGAAATAAGAGACAGTAGGTGAGGAAATAAGAGACAGTAGGTGGGGAAATAAGAGACAGTAGGTGAGGAAATAAGAGACAGTAGGTGGGGAAATAAGAGACAGTAGGTGAGGAAATAAGAGACAGTAGGTGGGGAAATAAGAGACAGTAGGTGAGGAAATAAGAGACAGTAGGTGGGGAAATAAGAGACAGTAGGTGAGGAAATAAGAGACAGTAGGTGGGGAAATAAGAGACAGTAGGTGGGGAAATAAGAGACAGTAGGTGAGGAAATAAGAGACAGTAGGTGGGGAAATAAGAGACAGTAGGTGAGGAAATAAGAGACAGTAGGTGGGGAAATAAGAGACAGTAGGTGGGGAAATAAGAGACAGTAGGTGAGGAAATAAGAGACAGTAGGTGGGGAAATAAGAGACAGTAGGTGGGGAAATAAGAGACAGTAGGTGAGTAAATAAGAGACAGTAGGTGAGTAAATAAGAGACAGTAGGTGGGGAAATAAGAGACAGTAGGTGGGGAAATATGAGACAGTAGGTGGGGAAATAAGAGACAGTAGGTGGGGAAATAAGAGACAGTAGGTGGGGAAATAAGAGACAGTACACATCCTGACCACCCTCACTGATCTCACCACTCACCACCCTCATCATCACCCACACCATCACTCATCAGACCACTCACCACAACCCACACCATCGCCCACACCACCATCACTCATACCGCTACTACCAGCCACCACCACCATCACCACCATCGACACCACCATCACCACCATCGACACCACCACCACCGCCAACGACCACCATCACCACCCACACCACTACTACCACCCCTCACCACCCACACCACTACTACCACCCCTCACCACCCACACCGCTGCTACCACACAACCACCGCTGCTACCACCACTCACCACCATCACCCCCCCACTACCCACACCACTACTACCCACCATCACCACCACCCACGAAGTTATTAGGAAAGTCTTTTTAACTTTCAAACATAAATTAAACAACAGGGAGATTTATTTCATTTAGATTTACAGGACTCACATGAAGATTAGCCTCCAGCTTATTTCACCATAAGATTAACCACTTTAACGCTAAACCAATATAATCGAACGTAACCTAACCTAATCTAATCCAACCTAACTTAATCTAACCTAACCAAATCAAATATAACTTAATCTAATTCAACCTAACCAAATCTAACCCAACCTAGCATTATCTAATCTAACCCAATCTAACCTAACCTAACCTCCCAGGTATCGTTAGGGTGTTTATTCACCAGGTGCAATAAGCTGCAGGGGCTAATAATCCCCAGGTGATATATATATATATATATATATATATATATATATATATATATATATATATATATATATATATATATATATATATATATATATATACATATATTCCACCAGGTAAATGCTCACTAATTGAAACGGTTAATAACGTGTTTGCCCCTCAGGTTAAACACAACAATAACAGGTAGCTAAACTTTATGTGGCCTTTCCAGAAATATTATCCTATACACACTTCGTTGGCTGATTAAAAAGACACACGTGTTGGGATCGGTAATGAGGTGTTTTGTGGTTTAAGTCATCGTACTCAAGGGATTAAGTCATCGTATTCAAGGGATTAAGTCATCGTACTCAAAGGGTTAAGTCATCGTACTCAAGGGGTTAAGCCATCGTACTCAAGGGGTTAAGTCATCGTACTCAAGAGGTTAAGCCATCGTACTCAAGGGGTTAAGTCATCGTATTCATAGGGTTAAATATTCGTATTCAAAGGGTTAAATATTCGTGTTCAAGGGGTTAATCCTCGTATTCAAGGTGTTAAGTCATCGTATTCAAAGGGTTAAATATTCGTATTCAAGGGATTAAGTCATCGTACTCAAGGGGTTAATCCTCGTATTCAAGGTGTTAAGTCATCGCATTCAAAGGGTTAAATATTCGTATTCAAAGGGTTAAATATTCGTGTTCAAGGGGTTAATCCTCGTATTCAAGGTGTTAAGTCATCGCATTCCAAGTATTAAATCATCGTGCTCGCTGGTCGAAAAATAATTTATAACAGAGCAAATAGTGTTTATATTTCATATTTAATTTATGCATTTGGCCAGACCCAATGTGTGTGTGTGTGTGTGTGTGTGTGTGTGTGTGTGTGTGTGTGTGTGTGTGTGTGTGTGTGTGTGTGTGTATGTGTGTGTGTCTTTTTGAGTATGTATGTATGCACGAATATGTAAGTCTCTATAAGTATGTATGCATGTATGTATGAATGTATGTATGTATGTAAGTATGTATGTATGTATGTAAGTATGTATGTATGTATGTATGTATGTATGTATGTATGTGTATCTTTATAAGTATATATGTGTGTATGTATGAAGACTGAGCGCCATCTGGAACCTGGATGAAGAGGTGATTGTCTCTCCATCAGCCAACTGGTGGAGACAAAATAGCCAGCTGGCAGAGAGACACATCCACTTTAACTCTGGCGAATTATCTCTTCATCTCTCTCACTCACTCTCCCAATTCACTTCTTGCCTTCACCAGTCTCGCTTCCTTTGTTGTCTCGCCCAGACCGTCAGCTGGTGTAGGGTGTGGGGGAGACAGCTGGTGAGGGTGACAACTGGTGGAGGAGACAGCTGGGAGGAGGAGGGAGGTAGATGGTGGAGGAGACAGCTGGGAAGAAGAGGGCGAGATAGATGAAAGTGAGAGGCTATTGGTGATGGAGACAGTAGGGTGGAGGAGACTAAGGCTAGACAGGTCATGGGACACACACACACACACACACACACACACACACACACACACACACACACACACACACACACACACCACTTTACTTTCTCCCTATGATGAATCTCTTAGAAATATATATTAAAAGCACACGTCTCAGGAGTCCTCGTGTGTACATAGGCCAATAGTAAGTAGAGTCAAGTGTTGATGTCACCACTCACTACCCAAACAGGGTCGCGCTTACCCAAATACTCGAGACCCAGCACGAGATTACTCAAGCAACTGGTCAATCACTATGTTTGGACTCGTGACGTGTAGCGAACAACTAGCCAATCACGTTGGTGGTCCCCCTAACGTTCCACAAGGCGAGTTTCGAGACCCTGGGAATATAATCAAAGCCAATTCAACTCAAAAACTTCAGATTCGGTTAGCAGAATGAGAGAGAATAGATTAGGTTAGATTGAATAAGGTTAGGTTAGGTTGGGCGTTGTAGCAGGAAGTGAAGATGAAGCATGGATTGATACCAATGAAGACCAGACAAAATTGCTTCAGGTGTTTGTTCTACTGTTCACGAGGTACCGTAGACCGTCGGAACAATACTCGTGTCTTGACTATCTTTAAAAAAAAAACAGTAAAGAAGATTTAAAACTCTACATACCAATTAGTCTTCTACCAGTTGCCTGTAAAATCTGGACCAAAAATATAACCGGACTTCAAACAAAACTCGATTTCAATTAACCGGGAGAAAGACAAAGTTGAAAAGTGATTACACCACCATACATCAAATACACACACACACACACTGTCCTGTCGGTATGTGTGTTATGGCTGCCAGATACAAAAGGTCGACAGCCTCACAATAACCCGGGAGTAAACTTATCCTTGTATCAGGAGGAACACATGCAAAGTGTATATAAGATCAATACCTCACAAAATCGTCTTCAATAAATCAACACTAAAGCCGAGGCCGCTGGACACAAACCTCCTTTTAGCCATTAATGTTCCTCAGAGCTTAAATAAAGGCCATCCATAACCAATGTAGAATATTTATGAGGCAAGGATCTTCAAGTATAAGCTTCAGGCTCTCCCTCACACTGCAGGCCAAGACTATAGCACCGACCTGACGCGTGTGTGGGTGTGTTTACATCAGGTCGTGTTGATGATATAATATAAATAATGTTCTCTAATAACTAAGGTCTTTAAGCTCGTAGTCTAGGTTAGTACAAACATAAATCATGAACCATTAAACTTGTGAGAACTACATCTATCAGGTCTAGCGGGGGTTCTCATGCCGCTATAAGGTATACTACGGACTTAATAATATCTTCAATAAGCCGTAAGTTCTTGTAATTAAGCTGGGATTTAATATCGAAAGCTGCCGGGTTGATAGTACATTTTCGTCAAAGGTCGTGTAGCAGCCAGGGGAGGTGGGGAGGCAAGTGTCTGCTTCTGCTGCCGGAGGAGGAGGAGGAGACCCGGTTAAAATGTAATATGAGAGGGAGAAATGAAAAAGAAAGTTTTAAAGTGAAATACAAAAGATTATCTTCTTGTGTAACCTAACCAACGCTTCTGGTGATTGGCTTGTTGATGTAGATGTCATTATATACATATATACACATATATATATATATATATATATATAATATATATATATATATATATATATATATATATATATATATGAGCCCATGGTGACCATTACATTCAGTGTAAGTAAGTCCAATTTCTCGTACGAGGCAACAATAGCTGGTGATTTGTTTAAACCCCGACACAATAAATTACCAAGACCCCTCGAGTGGTCGTGTTTTTCACTCAGGCCACGACCCGCACGACCACGGCTCCGGGGAAATATTGCTATTTAGTAAGAGGGGCTCTTCAAAAACACTCGGAGGCTGCAGTTGCTAACGTTGCAGATATACTGGCAAGCAGCAGAGGGGGAGGGGGGGGGGGGGAGAAATAGAAAGTGCAATAAACCGAGGGAGAATAATGGGTGAGAAGACACGAGATAAACGGGGAGTGTAACGGAGGAGGAGGAGGAGGATGCAGGCAAGCCAGTAACACGGCCGCCGCCTGACAGATGGTCCACCAATTTCATTATTCTCGCTGGAATCGCTGTTAAATTTACATGAACACGATGGCTTGTCAGGCTGAGCTCCTGCTGGTATGGATGTATATTTACTTCGTCCTTATTTCCCTACAAGTACTCCTATAGTCACTCCTACAGGCACTCATATTGCAACTCCTATAGTGACTCCTATAGACACTCATATTGCAACTCCTATAGTCACTCCTACAGGCACTCCCACAGGTGATGATAAACGGATCACGTCTCGTATCAGCGCCACCTCCTGCACCACACGTCAGTCTGTCCCCGAGCTCCTCACCTGCAAATTACTAACTGACGCAGGTATCCCAACCCTCACTTCCCTCCCCCTCATCTTCCCTCACCCAGCCCAGGGCTCATCTTTCATCACCCAGTCCTCCCCTCATCCAACCCTCACCTCCTCCTCACCTGTCCCTCCCCTCCCATAATCCAGCTCACACCACCTCTCACCCAGCCCTCACCTCCTCTCACCCACTCCACACTTCCCTTTCCTCCCCCTCGCCTCACCCAGCCCCCACTTCACCTCACCCATCTCTCCTCTCCCCTCACCCAGCCCTCACCTCACCTAACCCTCCCCCCCACCCCACCTCGCCTCACCCAGCCCTCCCCTCACCCGATATCTTGAGCCTTTAATACCCTCGTACATCTCAACTGGCCATTGGGAAGAAATTATCACCCCCTCCCCTTCCCCTCTCCATCATCCGTATAACGTCTGCCTTTCCTTTATTCCTCTTCCTCCCTCATGTTTGTTTTTTATCATCTTTTCTTTTCTTTTTTCTTTTGCTTCCCCCTGGACCAGCGTATCTAGCTTCTTCTTCTCCTCTCCCTCCTTCTTCTCCTATCTTATCTTACTCCTCCAGTCTACTGCTTTGCCACTACTACCACCACCACCACTATCACCACCACTAACACCCTCCCCCCCCCCCACTATAACCACCACCGGTATCACTAATATCATTATGACAATCACCAACGCTACACCACTGCCACCACTACCATAACTATCACCACTATCACCACCATCATGACTATCACCAATGTCACCACCATCATGATTATCACCACCACCATCACTGCCATAACTATCTCCACCACTACCATCATCACCAACAATATCACCACCACCAACACCACCTTAGACAGCCTGATAGACATTGTCAGGCAGGGGGGAAAAAAAGAAAGGGAGAGAAAGAGGAAGACAGAATAGCTGGCAGATAACATGAGAGAGCAGGAGCAAGAAAACGAAAGAGAAAAGGAGATAGAGAACAATAAATATAGAAAATGAGATAAAATGAGAGAAACGGAAAGAGATATAGAAAAAAATGAGAGAGAGAGAGAGAAAGAGAACAAAAGTCAGAAAGAGAATAAAACTGAGAAAGAGAACAAAAATATAAAAGACCAAAAGAGAGAACAAAGGAGAAAGAGAACAAAGGAGAAACAGACAGAGAACAAAGGACACTTGAGAACAGCACTCCAGGGTCGTCATATCTTACAACCCTACCAATAGGTAATAAGTCCCTCCGTTAGTGACTTTATTATATAAATTAGTCCAGGAGGGAATGTCTGGGGAGGAGGGTACTAGGAGGGAGAGGGGAGGGAGAGGATTCAGTTATGAGGGTGTCATGAGGGAGGGAGGGAGGGAGGGAGGGAGGGAGGGAAGAAAGAAAGAAAGAAAGGAAGAGGAAGGAAGATAGGAAGGAAGGAAGGAAGGAAGGAAGGAAGGAAGGAAGGAAGGCAGGAGAGAGGGAGGGAGGGAGAGAGGGAGGGAGGGAGGGAGGGAGGGAAGGAAGGAAGGAAGGCAGGAGAGAGGGAGGGAGGGAGGGAGAGAGGGAGGGAGGGAGGGAGGGAGGGAGGGAAGGCAGGAGGGAGGGAGGGAGGGAGGGAGGGAGGGAGGGAGGGAGAAGGAGGGTACCAGTTTCTAAAAGAGAAGGGGGGAGAGAGAATGTGTGTGTGTGCGTGTGTGTGCGCGCGTGTGTGTGTGTGTGTGAAGGTGACATCCTTAATAACTCATATCATTTTATCATAGCTGAATGGTTGTCATACTTAATTCCGAATGACACCAAAGTAGTAGTAGTAGTAGTAGTAGTAGTGCGGTTCAACTAAGTTAACACAGATAGGATAGCTTCTTATGTATTAGGATATTTAATATTAAGGTAAATAAATGGTGGCGAAGGTGTGGCTATTGGGGGAGGCTGGAGGCCACGTTAAAAAAAAAAAAAAAAAAAAAAAAAAAGTAGTAGTAGTAGTAGTAGTGTGTGTGTGTGTGTGTGTGTAGGAGTTCGTCATCGGGGTGTGAGGGAGAGAATAATAATTGGATAAAGAAGGAATTTGAAAGGAGACACAAGAGGCTGTCACTTAGTATGAGAGAAAAGGCAGCGAGGGAGAGAAGAGAAGAGAGAGACGGAAATGTCGCGTGGGAAGAGGTATGGAGAGAGAAAATCGAGGAGTAGGGACAGGAAATTGCCATGTGATAGGATAGAAGGGAAGAGGAAGAGAGGGAAGAGGGAAGGAGGGGTGGGGGAGGGAAGACCATGGAGGAGATGTATAGGTCAGAGCTTCACACAGGAGGCCAGAAAAGACGTTTACCCGAAGCTTTAAATTCCTAGTCAACATTTTATGGCGGCAAGTTACTGAAAAATAGAAGATGAAGTAGTGAGGGGACGGTGAGGGGAAGGTGAGGTAAGGGGAAGATGTGGTGAGGGGAAGAGTTGTAAAGGGGATGGATGTGAGGGGAGGGATGTGAGGGGAGAGATGTGAGGGGAAGGGATGTGAGGGGAGGGATGTGAGGGGAGAGATGTGAGGGGGAGGGATGTGAGGGGAGGGATGTGAGGGGAGGGATGTGAGGGGAGGGATGTGAGGGGAGAGATGTGAAGGGAGGGATGTGAGGGAAGGGATGTGAGGGGAGGGATGTGAGGGGAGAGATGTGAGGGGAGGGATGTGAGGGGAGGGATGTGAGGGGAGAGATGTGAGGGGAGGGATGTGAGGGGAGGGATGTGAGGGGAGGGATGTGAGGGGAGGGATGTGAGGGGAGAGATGTGAGGGGAGAGATGTGAGGGGAAGGGATGTGAGGTAAGGGACGTGAGGTTGAAGAATGTAAGGGGAAGATATGGTGAGGAAAGATTAGGTAAGGGGAGAGGTTGTTAAGAAAGACAATGCGAGGGGGAGAAAACTAATAAAAGGAAGACGAATGAGGAAGAGATGACGAAAAAAAACAGAGAAGAGAAAAAATAATAATAATAAATATCACCAAACAAACAAAAACCCGACTAAAAAAATCACAAAATAAACAAACAGAAGTTAAAGACAGAATAATGAGAGAGAGAGAGAGAGAGAGAGAGAGAGAGAGAGAGAGAGAGAGAGAGAGAGAGAGAGAGAGAGACACACACACACACCAGGAAACATATAGACAGCGATAAATGAAAACGTAACTACAAGAGAACGTTAGTAAATAAGAAACGGCAACACTAATAAATCTGTAGGGATAAGAGAAGGTGAAAAAAGCAAGAATGATAAACAGCCGCAATAAATCAGAGGAGGACAAGAGAAGGGAAGAATATAAGACACAATAATATATCAGGAGATAGACAATACGACAAAAAAAACGTGAAACATAGACAACAATAATGAAAGTGAATAGGTAAGAGAAGAAGAAAAGAAACAGCGACAATAATAAAGAAAGAAAAAGAGAAAGGGAGAGAGAGAGGAAAGAAAATATATATAAATAATTGATAATGGCGTTTAAACAGAGAAGGAGGGAGAGAGCAAAATAGAAACAGGCAGAGAGACAGACATTAAATACGAATAAGAAATAATAACGTGTAAACATAGATCAGAGGGAGAGAGAGAGAGAGAGAGAGAGAGAGAGAGAGAGAGAGAGAGAGAGAGAGAGAGAGAGAGAGAGAGAGAGAGAGAGAGAGAGAGACTAAACTCAGGTGTGCCCAGGTGGAGGTGAGGAGATAAAGAGTTCAGCAGACAGCGGCGGTTCTGGTTCATCACAGTAAAAGCCTCGCCACAATAGTCAGCAATTTACCTGACAAGTTGCGAGGTGGGATGAGTGATGTTGGAGAGAGGAGGAAGACGGTGGTGACGGTGGCGCGGAGGCTCTCGCTCACTCAAGCCCTCCGTCACGTGGCACTCTCGTTCTCTTTACCATCATTTGGCACTCTCTCGCACTCAGCATTCACCATCATGTGTAGCGAGCGAGACATCCCGTTAAAACCTCAATTTCCTGCACCATCGTTATGTAATGTATGTAGCTGGCACGAATACCCAAAGAGTTTCAAAGACGATCATACGCTTCACTGGATATATGAGAATATAACCTAACTGACTCACTTAACCTACAACCTAAGATGGCAGTCAGAATGTCGTCACCATCGCTCCGAGACTCTACCGCGCCTAAAAGCTTTCTCTAACCCTCAATCGGTGGGGAAAAAAATCAACTAAAATATCTTTGAGAATTCTCGTTCTAAGCTGGAGACTGAGCTGGAGACACTCACTCGACACCTCGTATACTTACTGGATTATCTCCTATGATTCAGGTGACGGAGATCTCTCCCACTATTGGAATATTCTTAGGGTATTGGTTGGAGATAGGTATCATTCTTCAGTTAGGTAAACGAAACTATCAGTAAGAAAAAATTAAGTAAGTTATCTCTTTAAGAATTTACTCCGGGGGGGGGGGGTAGACTGTGTGACGTCATCAAAACACACCAGCCATATAACTCGTGTCTTAAGAAGTGACTGAAGAGAGGTGGACGGGAGAGTAAGTGTTTCTTTAAGAGTCTTTCATCAAGGTGTTGCAAGGTTCGGTCACGCGAGGCTCATCGTACTCTTTCTTTCCAACTAAAATCGAGAGACAGAATGGAAGATTAATTGTCCAGTCTCCCAAACGTGTAGGTTCAAGGCTTAAATGAAGTGGCTGAGGGCACGACCTACCTGACGGAGGCTCACGGGTACGGCATTGGCTGAGGGTACATCATCCCTGGTGAAGCTGAGAGACTGGAGGAACCTTCAAAATGGTTCTGTCCGGCATTAGCGACAACAGGAGTTCATGTGAAACTTGTAAAACCTTTGATGGAGGAGCCATTAGGTGCAGCCAGCCTGACGTTAACGGCCCTTCGCTAAGTGCGTTAATGGTGATCTTCATCCTGCGACGAAAGAGTGTTCATTCTTTTTGTTCTCCCCGGGGGTGTACAGTGTTCCCTCGCTTCCCGGGGGGGGGGGGGGGGTGGTACAATGTTCCCTCCCTCCCCGGGGGTATACAGCGCTCACCTGGATTCTTGTGCTCAACACCGCCCGGAGATACAAAGTGCTCAGTTCACTTACTTTACCATCTTCTCCCCAGAGAGACACATGTACCCAGGGCTCTTCATCGTCACTTCCAGGTGAGTACCGACACTTCCCACTACTTTGGAACAGGGCTGTGGAGTCGAAGACAAAACCTTCGACTCCGACTCCGACTCCTCAAATTTTTATGCTTCCGACTCCGACTCCGACTCCTTGGCCTCAACGGACAGTATTGCGGTCCCTATCTCTGCCTATCTATCTATCTACCTACCTATCTAAGCAATGCACCACTTTATCTATCTATCTACGTTAGATATATATAGGTAGATAGATAAAATTGTGTAATAGTACTGCACTGTACACATGATAATTTGAAAATATATTTAGTATATATAATTTGCACATCAATAAAACTCTTCCAATCCTTATCTATAGAGAAAGCTCCCACTGAAGTTCTGAACTGTCTTAGAGGTTGTATGATAGAATAATAGATGTAAAAATGTGAAGTAAGTCAGAGGAAATTGCTAAGCTACAAATTACTCTGTGATTTATATTAGCATTACATTTTCAAACTACACGCAGGATGGCAACTGTTCCTGCAGTTGACTAAATAAAACCAGAAGTTTCATTTTTTTTCTGTCAACCCTCTTATAGTGGGCTGAAGGGATTTAATATAATTAAATAATGGAGGGAAATACTCAGATACTAATACTATTACTAAGCTCGTGAAAAAAATGGCAGTTCAGTGCAATCAAGATTCAGCTGGAGTCGGAATCTGGACAATTTTACCGACTCCGACTCCGACTCCACAAGCCGAAATTTCCTCCGACTCCTCGACTCCGACTCCGACTCCGACTCCACAGCCCTGCTTTGGAAGGAATGTGTTTCACTCCCAGCTTGATAACAGCCATCAACACTACCCAGGGGCACACTGCTCCTGCTGGAGCTGTGAGGAGACCAGCCAACACAGTCATAAAGCTCCTTCAGTGTGTCCTCCCAGTCTAAGTAATGGCGTCGTGTTCACCGAGAAATTTGTTAACGACTCGTCTATTTACTAACCTAGAATTCACGATATAGAACCTTAAAATGCGCTATATAAGAACCTTAAAATGCGCTATATCGAACCTTAAAATGCGCTATATAGAACCTTAAAATGCGCTAAATAAAACCTTAAAATACACCATAATATAAAACCATAAAATAAGCCATATAGAACAATAAAATACGCTATATATGACCTTAAAATACACGACAGTAAAGCTCGAGTTGTTAACGCTCAATAACACACCCCTTTGATGAGTTCTACTGAAGCCCACCAGTGAAACACAACCGCCGCGATATGTTTACCGAAGGCACGACATAACTCAGGGTTGTGACAGTGTAATATCCGCACCGTAGAAACAGCAGTAGCCACCAGCACGACCACTCATTACTGCCTGCAGGGTGTTGCCTTCCCTCCTATAAATGACAAGGGGATTGAGGAGACGCCGGACGAACACTCACTCACCTTCAGTGACGCTATTTTCACGCGTGATTGGTAACGCCTGCTGACGAAGGCGATCCGCGGGTCATACTAAAGAGCGAAGGAAGGAAGGAGTGAAGGAAGGAAAGAAGGAAGGAAATAAGACAAATAAAGATACAGGGAATAGGGAACAAAACAAATGAAAAGACAAAGGGAATTAAATGAACGAAACCGGAATGAGGTGAGAGCAGTGACAGGGAGAGAGAGTGTGTGTGTGTGTGCAAGGTGCAGGGAGGAAGGAGGGAGGGGAGAGACGGACCACGATAGGTAAGGATGGAGAGAGAGAGAGAGAGAGAGAGAGAGAGAGAGAGAGAGGGGGGGGGGACGGTAGGTAAAGATGGCAAGGGAGGGGATGGGGCGACGCAGATAATGCCAGAGACGACAATAAAAGTCAGTAATTATGACGGTCGTAAGTTTTATGGCCAAGACTGAGGACAAACAAAAAATCGTGGTTCAGGTTTTACGTTTCCGAGTCTGTAAAAGTTTGATCACACGAGTTCAGAGTTGACTTAAAGAGTTCATGAACGTCTGTGTTTGTCTCTCTCTCTCTCTTTAATTCTTCACCCTCTCTTTATTTCACTACTCCTCCTCTTTCCCTCTTTAACTCACTCTCTCTCTTTCTTTTATTATGCCTTTTTCATTTTATTTTTTCTTGTTATCCGAGTTATAGTTGTCTTGACATCTACATAGATTAGCTCCCCCAGCTAATTTCACCTGATAATTAAATACACTAATGCTACCCTTCCCTTCCCTAACCAAATCAAACCAATCGAAACCTAACCTACCCCCCAAGGTAGCGTTTCGGGCGTTATACTCTTCGGGTGAAATAAGTCAGGGGGGGGGGGCTGTTCTTCATGTGATCCCACGATTTAACATCATCAACATCAGTGAAGGTAAAACTAAGTCAACCATAAGAAGGACTATTACCGCCTCATCCCTTGTGTCAGAACGGTCCTCCACGTCCAAGTGTTTTCCTCGCGGCTGGTGTTAAGTGTCACTTATCACTGACAACTCCGCCATGAGTAGAGTAGAGGAGCTGCGACAACCAGAGCTTAGACACGCCGCCAGAAGACGTTAGGAGGGGGAGGGGAAGAGGGGAAAGGGGGGGGGGGGGCATTAAGGAGGAATTCCAAAGAGCAAAAGATGTGGATGAGTGAAGGATTTCGAGTGAGCAGGTAGCGGGAGGAGTTTGAGAGAGAGAGAGAGAGAGAGAGAGAGAGAGAGAGAGAGAGAGGAAGGCGGCGCAGGCGTGCTACAACACCCACAAGATGGACAAGGAGGCGATGCATAACTACTTCATGTCCGGTACGTGTTCTGGGGCCCGTTGACGCTCTTTTGTTTCCTGTTAACGGGGGAAGGATCATCGGTTTTCTGTTAACGGGTAAGATGTCCTATGGTCTGCTAATGGTGGGGATATCTGTTTCCTGTTAACTGGGAGGATCTTCTGTTAACGGGAAGTATCTTTTTCTTTATTTCCTGTTAACGGGGTGATTTTTTTCGTAGATCTGTTGAATTTTATCTTTGCTTCCCGTTGACATTTTTTCCTGTTAATGGGAAAAAATCCTCTTTTCCCGTTGTTGTGTATCTGGTTTCCTGTTAAAGGGAGGATTAACTCGTTGACGCTCTTTTGTTTGTGGTCTTTGGTTAATATTAACACGAACTTAGAGAAGAAAGAAGGGAAGAGCGAAGAAGAAGAAGGAAGAGGGGAAGAGAGAGGAAGGAAGAGGGAAAAGAAAAGGGAAAAGGTAAGAAGAAGAAGGAAGAAGAAGAAGAAGAGGAAGAAAACATAGATAAGGAAGTACAAGGGAACCGCGAAGAAGAAGAAGGAAGAGGGGAAGAGAGAAGAAGAAGAAGAAGGAAGAGGGAAGAGCGAAGAGGAGGAAAGGAGAGGGAAGAGGGAAGAGAGAAGAGCGAAAAAGAAGAGGAGTTAATAGAAAATGGCTCTATGTGATCGACTGGGTAACTAAACAAAAAGAAGAAAAATTTGATTGAGAATTTTAGAACGATAAATTTATGCATGGCGCCACGTCCACCCCTTCGTTACTCTCCGCCTCTTCCTCACCCTCCTCTACCCTCCCTCACCCTCCTCTACCCTCCCTCACCCTCCTTTACCCTCCCTCACTCACCCCTCCTCTACCCTCCCTCACCCTCCTCTACCCCTCCTCACCCTCCTCTACCCTCCCTCACTCACCCCTCCTCTACCCTCCCTCACCCTCCTCTACCCTCCCTCACCCTCCTCTACCCTCCCTCACTCACCCTCCTCTACCCTCCCTCAGTCACCCTCCTCTACCCTCCCTGACTCACCCCTCCTCATGATCGCGACTCATTAACATGTTATGATTTTTAATGGTTGTCTGTTCTAAGGTATTAAGGATCACCTGAAGATTCTCACACCCAGCTTATTTCACCTAAAGATCAACTAACCTAACCTACCCTACCCTACCCTACCCGAACCCTAACCTACCCTACGCTAACCTAACCTACCCAACCATACGCTAACCTAACCTAACCTAACCTAACCTACCCTACCCTACCCTACGCTAACCTACCCTACGCTAACCTACCCTACCCTACCATACGCTAACCTAACCTACCCTACCCTAACCTACCCAACCATACGCTAACCTAACCTACCCTAACCTACCCAACCATACTCTAACCTAACCTAACCTACCCTAACCTACCCAACCATACGCTAACCTAACCTACCCTACCCTAACCTACCCAACCATACTCTAACCTAACCTAACCTACCCTAACCTACCCAACCATACGCTAACCTAACCTACCCTAACCTACCCTACCCTGGCTAACCTAACCTACCCTGTGCTTGTTACTTCATGATTCTGGTCGTGGAAACCTTGATAAAATAAAAAGAGTATCCCTCACTTCTCCTGCCTCTCGTCCCCTTCGTTATTATCCTTCCTCTCTTACCTCTCCTCTTCCTCAACCCTCCTCCTCTTCCTCACCCCTCCTCCTCTTCCTCACCCCCTCTTCTTCTTCACCCCTTCTCCTCCTCTTCTTCACCTCTCCTGTTCTTCCCACCCCTCTTCTTCTTCCCCTTCCCACGTAACAACTCATAACGTGGAGGAAAGACACCCAATCATCACATACCTCGGCTCTCCCCCGGGTCCTGCCTCGCCACGCTCCCAGGGATACGCTGAGACTTACGAGTGTGTGTATGTGTATGTGTGTGTGTATGTGTGTGTGTATGTGTGTGTGGTTAATTTATTTATTTCACTGCCCGTATAACTCGTTTATGGTTGACAATAAATACCTGTATTATTATTATCTTACACTCTTGTGGCCTAAACGTCTTACAACCAAAACTTCTAACGGACAAAACGTTTTACGGCCTAACAGACTCACGGCCTTAAGTCCCTAACTCAACCTTCAGTGTATGAGGATGGAAGCAGTGACCTTAGGACAGGAAGAGAGAGATCTATCCAATCCACCGTCATAACATTTATAAAAAGGAAAAAAAAAGGTAATTTGAATTTCTGGTCTCATAGTGGAGGGAGAGGTACGTCTCCACCAGGCGGATGATGCCCTCGGGTCTCATAGTGGAGGGAGAGGTACGTCTCCACCAGGCGGATGATGCCCTCGGGTCTCAAAGTAGAGGGAGAGGTACGCCTCCATCAGGCTAATGATGCCCTCGGCCTCCATGGCGGGGCGTGCTGTGTTCAGGCACTCTAGGACGGCACATAAATGGGATACAAATTCGTGGATTTGGTGTAGGTCGGGTTCAACTGAACCGTATCCGAGATTCAACTTAATGTCGAACCCGGTATTGAGACAAATTTTGGGATATCTAACGTTGAGGGTCACCAAGAGCCGGATGTTGTTCGGGTTTAATGTATCAACCCGAACAACAGCGGGGATGGAAGGGGCCAGAGGAAGGGAGTGGGCCAGAGGGGAGGAAGAGACCATAGGTGGGGAGTGGGTCACAGGGGCCACAGGAGGGGAGTGGGCCAGAGGGGAGGAAGAGACCATAGGTGGGGAGTGGGTCACAGGGGGGTAGTAGGTCACAGGGGCCACAGGAGGGGAGTGAGCCACAGGGGAGGAAGAGACCATAGGTGGGGACTGTCTAAGGGCCGCTACAGGGTGACAAGCGGTAGCCGTCTTGCCCCTCTTTTCGGTTTGGGTGAAACAGAGGAGGAGGACGTTCACCAGTATGCCAATCGTGACCACCACACCAAGCCATACTGGTGGGGTGAGTGGTACAGAACCCGAAACTTCCTCCTGCACTATTTTTTGTAGTGCCATTATATTTAAGCAACGGTAGACTGTACAGACAGGCGTTCCCAGCCCGGGCAACATGGTCCACATGGACGTCATCAAGGGCGGCGCCGTCACGTTGGCGTTTGAGAAGGTGAGGCTCTGGACGTGCTTCCGGTGGTGTGTGACCATCCTCCTCAGGTGTTCCTGCTCTCGCCCCAGCTGGCTGTTTATCAGCAGGAGCAGGCCCCATGTGATAGCGGTTGCGATAATATATTTAGTTTTTATTATCATCGAAAGTAAAAAATAAATTTTGAACTAAAATAAATTTTCTATTTAAACTCAGCCATACAAGTACCAGCCGCCAGGTTGTGAAATGGAGATGTGGTGAGTGAAACAAGTCACCGGACATTATACTCACGGGGTTCTATTATCATACTAAAGGGTTATATCATCATACTCAGTGGGTTATATCAACATACTAAGGGGTTATATCATTATACTCAAGGGGTTATAGCACCATTCTAAGGGGTTATATCATCATACGAAATGGTTTATATCATCAATTTCAAGTGATTAAGGCATCATACCTTATATGCCTAATGGTCACACACACTAGAGGTGTGATTCTGTCTGTTCCAGCCAGAGCTTCACGACGGAAGCAGTTAAAGAGCTCAAAGTTTACAAACACACACTACATGGTTGTGCTCACTGATTTCACCATGACGGGACCTATTAGGAGGTTCCGTTTTCTTTGATACGTGAGCACAACTTATATTCCATAGCTGCTGGTAGCAGCAGGGGCATCTCCCTCCTTGTAATTGCTGGCAAGATCCTGTCAAAAGTCATGTTATCAAGACTTATCCAACACCTAACGGAGAACACTCTTCCTGAATCCCAATGTGGATTCAGGAAGGCTCGTAGTACAATAGACATGATCTTCGCAGCTAGGTAAATTCAAGAAAAGAGTCGAGAGCAAAATATAGACCTTTACACCGTCTTCATTGACCTATCCAAAGCTTTCGACACAGGAAACAGAGAACTTTTGTGGACTATGTTGGAGAGGGTCGGTGTACAACCAAGATTTTTAAACATCCTCCGCCAGATGCATGATGGAATGCAAGCCGGGTACTTGTGGGTGGTGTGTGGTCAGAACCAGTTAGTGTCGAAATGGGCGTAAAACAGGGCTTTGTGCTGGCACCTGTGTTGTTTAACATCTTTTTTAATATTAGACGTCTGGAAGCCTACACAAAGACCTTAACAACTCAGGTCAAAGAACTACAGTATGCAGACGACTGTGCAATAATGACACATAACAGAGAATCTATGCAACGTGCACTGGACATGATCTCGGGTATGTACAGCTCGCTTGGTTTGCAAATTAACACCCCGAAGACTGAGATTTTTGTCCAGCCCATTGTTCCATGAATAGAAGCACCGCAATTCTACATTAATGGAGATCCTATCAAAATAGTAAACCAGGTTAAGTACCTTGGTAGCACTCTCACACCCACCTGCTCACTGGATATGGAAATTCAAACCAGATTCAATTTAGCCTCAGCTGCATTTGGACGTTGGAGAACAAGAGTCTTTCTCAACAATGACCTCAAATATGGAACGAAGACTGCAGTTTATCTCGCGGTCTGTATATCTACATTATTATATGCCTCAGGAACATGGACGCCTTACAGACGCCATATTCTTATGCTGGAAAACTTCCACACTCGATTCCTTAAGCGTATCATTAGAATATCCTGGGAAGATAGAGTGACTCGTGAAGAATTATATCGTCGCTCAAACACGGCCATTGAAACCATGCTAGCCAAAAGACACTTGGACATGTTGGCTTGGACATGTTATCAGGATGCCAGACCACCGGCTTCCAAGACAAATATTATATGGTAAGCTGTCACATGGAAAGCGCTCGGTGGGAGGACAGAAAAAGAGATATAAGGACCACTCTAAAACTCTTCTCAAGTGCTGTAATATACTGGAGCACCTAGCCTCAGACCGCTCCTTATGGCGCTCAACACGCCATAGAGGAGCGGAAACACTTGAGACCTCACTGAACCAAAGGAGAGCTACTAAACGAAACCAACGACATCAGAGGGCTCAAGGCATATTTCCTCTCAATGAACAACATCACCGTCACCTATGCAACAAGATCTGCGCCTCCAGTGTTGGACTCCATAGTCATCTACGGTGGCACCAGAGGAATAACACATAACTCATTAATCATCTCATCTGGAGCAACGTCCGTGTGACCAGAGTCCATCCGTGTGACCAGAGTCCATCCGTGTGACCAGAGTCCGTCCGTGTGACCAGAGTCCGTCCGTGTGATCAGAGTCCGTCCGTGTGACCAGAGTCCGTCCGTGTGACCAGAGTCCATCCGTGTGACCAGAGTCCGTCCGTGTGACCAGAGTCCGTCCGTGTGACCAGAGTCCATCCGTGTGACCAGAGTCCGTCCGTGTGACCAGAGTCCGTCTAGAGGCCACGCAACACCTCCCATAACACATGATTCAGGTCTCCTCCCTCCCCCTCTCCTCTCTCCATAGGCTCATAATAACATCAAAATGATCCCTAAATGTATATATGTACAAAAAATATCAATATGTAATAAAAAAAATCTACGGAACCTTATAATATATTTACCTAGTTATGTACTTAAAAAAAGATAACCATACACTTAGTTATATAAACATGCATTAGTCACGGGAGGTGTGTTGGTGCTCTCGCAGTGGACAAGTCACAGGTTTGGTGTTTACATTGAGAATATTTGAAGGTGCTTAAAGGTGTACGATGAGATAAACATTTCTTAGATGGAGTTTAAGATGATGAGATTTGTGTGAGAAGAGGAAGTGGCAGGAAGGGGAAGGAAGAGGTAGATTAGACCTCTAGGAAGATGGGTAGTTAGGAAGAAGGAGGAAGAAGGAGGGGGAGGAGGAAGAGGAGGAGGAGGAGTACATTCAGGGAAGGAGGGGGGGGGGGGTCGAGGAGAGAGAGACCTAGGTGATGTGTAGCACTGCGGCACCACACACACACTGACACACACATACGACTGAACTCCTACAATGGCATTCCTCCTTCCTCTCTTGCACGTCATGTTACCAAGGTTACAGATCACGTGGGCCCCATTCCTAATAGGCCCCCACCTTAACCTAACCATTAACTATAGGGGTCCATTTAGAATGAGATCAATCTATAATGGTTAAGTTAAATACAACAACTACACCCTATGTTAAACCAGTGTCAAGGAATAATCCGAGAAGACCGGACAACTCTCTAACTGCACTGGCTAATATAGAGGTGGACTCAGGAGGAAGCCGACTATACTGTCCGTGCTTCTTACCCTTGCTGGACAGGTGAGTGACAGGGAAGCACATGTGAGTGACAGGGACGTAAGAGTCATGACTTCATTATCCATTATCCTCATTCAGGTCATGAGGACAGACAGACAGAGAGAGTTCAGCGTGCAGTAGGTCATGAAAAAAAAGACAGGTACCCGTCAGTATCACAGGTGTTGCAGGTGACCACAGCAGATCACTTATGTTAATTAGTTAGGTGCGTGTGACGGCGTGGAGAGAGAGAGAGAGAGAGAGAGAGAGAGAGAGAGAGAGAGAGAGAGAGAGAGGTAAGGTCTCACGTGTAGGATAATCTTTATAATCCCACAAAGTCTTTTCATGTTGTTCACGCCACCAATAAGAACCAGACCGTCTTTAGTTATATTCACCCAGACCATCGTAGCGAATTCCTTTGTTGTGCATTTTATTATGTTTTTCTTTTTGTTAACCACTCCTTCCCTCTCTACCTCCCCCTCTCTCCTCCCTTTCCTTCTCTCCCTCCCTCTCTCCTTCCTTTCCTTCCATATCTCTCCCACTCCCTCTCACTCCCTCCCTCTCCTGGTTACGTGGAAATCTCTGCCTCATATCAACTCCCATTGTTACCTTGACGTATAACTGACCTCGTCCAGCTGCTGTAAGAGGTCACATTAGGTCAATTTTATGCCTTAGACAATCTCTCTAATTATCTACCTGAGGTTCTTTGGCAGCTAACCTAACCTAAGGTAACCTAACCTACCCCCAACACTAATCAATTCAGTCTAATCAAACCTTATCTAATCTAACCTAACCTAACCTAACCTAACCTAACCTAACCTATTTTAACCTAACGAAACCAAACTCATCGCTAACGAAATCTAACCTAACTCACTTAACCCGGCCAAAGCAAAGCTAACCTAACCTAACCTAACCGTAGGACCTTATTCTCTTATCCTTCCCAAATATGTAACTGTATATTTTCAGCCTTCTGGCTGCCAAGCTCTTTCAATAAACCGTTAATTATTATTATTATTATTATTAGATCTCCTACAACTACATGCTACCTTTCGAGGATATCCCAGACGACCTGGTGCCTCTCACTGCCCACCTGAAGGAACTGCTCAACTGTGCCACTACCCAGATGGTAAGAAATACACGAGTTTACACCCCAATACTCCCCAGATGGTGATAAATACACCAGTTTACACCCCAATACTCCCCAGATGGTGATAAATACACTAGTTTACACCCCAATACTCCCCAGATGGTGATAAATACGCCAGTTTACACCCCAATACTCCCCAGATGGTGATAAATACACCAGTTTACACCCCAATACTCCCCAGATGGTGATAAATACACCAGTTTACACCCCAATACTCCCCAGATGGTGATAAATACACCAGTTTACACCCCAATACTCCCCAGATGGTGATAAATACACTAGTTTACACCCCAATACTCCCCAGATGGTGATAAATACACCAGTTTACACCCCAATACTCCCCAGATGGTGATAAATACACCAGTTTACACCCCAATACTCCCCAGATGGTGATAAATACACCAGTTTACACCCCAATACTCCCCAGATGGTGATAAATACACCAGTTTACACCCCAATACTCCCCAGATGGTGATAAATACACCAGTTTACACCCCAATACTCCCCAGATGGTGATAAATACACTAGTTTACACCCCAATACTCCCCAGATGGTGATAAATACGCCAGTTTACACCCCAATACTCCCCAGATGGTGATAAATACACCAGTTTACACCCCAATACTCCCCAGATGGTGATAAATACACCAGTTTACACCCCAATACTCCCCAGATGGTGATAAATACACCAGTTTACACCCCAATACTCCCCAGATGGTGATAAATACACGAGTTTACACCCCAATACCTCCCAGATGGTGATAAATACACCAGTTTACACCCCAATACTCTCCCCAACACCTCAGGAAGACGCAGCTTAACACCAGACCCATGTACAGTACACAGGAGAGAGATAGTGTTTCATAAGAGTCATTGACCAACACAAAGCATCAATGTTCAGTCACTCAAAAAATACTATCTATACACCTGTTGTCTCTTCTTCCTCCTCCTCCTCCTCCTCTTGTTCCTCCTCCTCATATTCCTCTTCGTCATCCTCTTCGACCTCATTTTCCTCCTCTCGTCCACTTCCTTGACCACCCTTCCTCTCCTCCTTTTCTCTCTACAATATGTCTTCTTTATCTCTGATACAACTCCTCTTCTTACCCCTCCTTCTCTTCCATCCCCTCCCCTTCCTCCTCCTCTTCCCGTCCACTTCCCTAACCACCAACCACCTTGTTTGTTTCCTCCGCCAGCCGCTGTTGATCTTCCTGGACAGTGTGGATCAGGTGACGGGAGCCACTGACGCTAACCGCATGTCATGGATCCCTACTGATATTGTACGAACTAGCCAAAATGGATATAGGAGGTAGGCTGTTACACTGGATAAGTGGTTATCTAACCAACAGAAGGGCTGCTGCACTGTTTCAGGGTTACAAAAGTGAAGTTAAAGATATGCAACTTGGTACCCCTCAAGGTGGAGTACTTAGCCCCACTTTGTTCAATGTTCTTATGAATGCATTATTAAATTTAATACCAGACAACCCCAACAATATCTCAATCAGCTATGCTGATGATATTCTTATACATACTAAAACTCATCGTGAAATGCAAACCACCCTGAACCATGTATACGCAGCCTGTGAAGACCTCGGTCTTATTATCTCCACTGACAAAACTAAGGTGTTCAACAAACAAGCTGGTAACCGCAAACGCGGCCCCGCCAAGTTCAAGATAGGTAACAACACTATTGACTATGTTTCTTCTTTTAAATATCTTGGTGTTTCCGTCCCTTGTCCCCTACCTGCCATACAACAGCTAACCCGCCAATGTACTGACAGACTGAGACCTCTTAGAAGTGTAGCGGGGTACAGCCCGCACTATGGTGCTAATATTAGAATTGTTAAAACAATGTACCTAGGCTATATAAGATCTCTGATAGATTACCACGCACCAGCCCTGGTCATTCGTGACGGGAAAGGCGTTGACAAGCTCGAGAAAATGCAAAATAAAGCCCTCAGAATTATCCTAGGATGTCCCATGAGCACTAAAGTACTTAATATGAGGAAAGAACTAGGTATACCCAGTGTTAAAGATAGAATAATTGAAGTCAACCTCATGATAGCCCTGAGGCTTCTGCGTGGTGATCCTGATAACATTGTTTCCTTAAAATTGCTAGAATGTATGAACCATGGGACTACTGAGTCTAAATGGATCCAAACTACAGCTACACATATGAAGATATTTGGACTAGACCACCTGTACAAAGTTGAGACACAACAGCGCTTCCTGCCACCCTGGCGGACAGTTCCCTTCGATATCACAATACCGACGTATCCGCCTAAAAAATTAATTATACAAAGCATTTATCTCCAACACACTGCCAAATTGAGAGCTCTTGAACACATACACACTCTACAGACTGATGATAATATCACACAGACCATCTACACTGATGGGTCTCTAAACACCGCCTGTGGGAGGGCTGGAAGTGCTATTGTTGTGACTCAACCTGACGGTAATATAATTGAGAAAGGAGTTAGAATTAACAACTGGGCATCCACTCTACAAACTGAATTAGTTGCCATACTCACAGTTATTAAATTCATTGAAACCACTGTTACTGACAGTCTCATCATCACTGACTCTCTATCCTCACTACTTGCCCTTGGTACCCTCGACTCAGGTTGTCACGATCTTGTCTCTGAAGCCAGACACAAATATGCGTGCCTTGTTGACCGGGGTGTCAGGGTCAAACTGTTGTGGATCCCCTCTCACATAGGCCTCATAAAACATGACAGAGTTGATGCCCTCGCCAAACTCGCGTCTAACAAAGACACCGTTGAATACAATTTGGGTCTGTCAAAAAGAACCCTTAAAACTGTAATTAGGAAAGAACTTATTGATGAGTTTGACGCAAGTAGACAAATGCAAACAGGCACTAGTCGATCCACAGTTTACCATGATGAGATGTATCAAGTGAAACATGTATATGGAGCAAGTAACAAGATCACTAGATTACAAGATGTTGTAACCGCTAGATTAAGGTTAGGATATAAGTACCTTTGGCAGTATGTTCCTCAAGCAGATGTAAACAAAACTAAATGTAAAGTGTGTTGCCATACATATGGCCACACACTTGAACACTACGTCCTCGACTGTGTGAAGATAGAACCTTTTAGGGACAGGTCCAAGCACACTGTGTGTGAAATGGCACAACACTTCATCTCTAATGGCAAGATAGCCGACATATTAAGATTGTATCCACTTTTTTGCACTTAGTAACTATATCAGTTCTCATGTACAGAACCAAATACGCAATGTGCTTGAATACCTCCCACGTAAATGTGAATAACAAAGTGTGAGGCCAGACATACTGCCTCACACGCCTGTTCTCACGCATTTGTGAATAAGTTACCCTTTATGTAAAGAACTAAACAAATAATGTAAATGAAATACTGTGTAACTTTCAGTGCCATAATATCCTGACAACCGGGGTTAATTATTATGACCCTTTGTAAACCCTACTCTGTAATCCTTTTGCGCTACCGCTCACAGGATGAGTGTGGGGTGCACAATAAAGTAGCCGCTGCAAGCGGCAAAATCAAAAATCAATCCATGACCACGCGAGTTCCTTCATATCAAAACCTATGGACGAGTTACTGCACCACGTGAACACCACACAACCCGGTGTCTCCATGTTCACCATGTGAGGTCCTTCATGTCAACACCCAAAGGCGAGTCACTACACCACGTGAACACCACACCGTGTTTCCATGACCACGAGAGGTCCTCCATGTCAACATCTACGGACGAATTAGTGTACAATGTGTCCTACGTGACCTCACACAGTAGGACAAGAGACCAGCCTCGGCTATCAACTGTATATTTTCAGCCTTCGAGCTGCTGAACCTTTTCAATAAATCGATAATTATTATTAATATTATTACACGCACACAAAAAACAGTATATCATAAATCAAACGACTTAAATATTATCATCATTTAAAGTATCTAACTACAAACAGCAAACAACACTTACAGCATCACAGCGAGCTAGCGAGCAGTTCAGATCACCGGCGTAGCCTACCTGAAGCACCTGGAACAAACACACAACATTACAAAAAAACGGACAGGAAAAATAATGACAGCTAACTGAAGTATCTATCATCCACAAAAATATTTCCAGTATTACATAAATCGAATAATTCAAATCAAGAGTAAAATTTCAAACACCTAAGTCAATAACATAAGATTACAGTAATGCAGATATCGATCAAATAAAAAAATATGAATCCATTAACAGCAAAATCGTTTACAGTATCAACAGAAATCGAAGAGTATAGATAATCCTTCACTAAAACAAGAAAAAGCATCGTTCAGGGGCAGAGGAAGCGTCTAAAACAAAAAACGCATCATTATTATCAGATCAGGGACAGTTAATACACCTAAAACATCAACAACAGCATTCCACTAATCCGTTTCTACTTTTTCTATACTTTTTTTATTTTTTTTTTGGGGGGGGGGGTCTCGTGGGTCTGGTCATGTCGGGGCGAGCGAGTGACCTGTTGCTGCCTGTGTGTGTGTGTGTGTGTGTGTTTTGTCTACGTGCATGCATGGGTTGTGTGCTTTGCGTTTGTATGATTGTTTTTGTGTATGTACGTGCGTGCGTGCGCGTGTGCTTTGTATGTGTCTGTGAGACCAACGGAAACTGAGGCAAAACGACTTAATCTTCGTACAAGAGAGCCCTGGTAAGGCTTACAGCGAGGGGGCTTTATAAAAACAGCATCGTTAAGAGCTGCACAAAAGATAGTATTTTTACATTTTCCTCCCTTAGATCACCGAAAATGTAAACAAATTTCCCTCTTTCATTTTTATTTCTCATATATCAATCGGTGAACAAAAATCCCTCTTTCATTTACATTTCTATCTCAAAACTGTTAACAAATTTTCTTTCAATTTCTCGAGGGTTTCATATAGTTAAGTTCATTAATTACTTCGTTCACTTCGACCCAATCAGATTGTTCGATTCCGATTCTCTCAGATGAAAAGACTAACAATCCCTGCTGTGAGACTCTCGGCGTAATAAGGTCGTTCCCAGAGATCTTTCCCACAACACACAAGTCACTTTCTTTGGGTTTCGTCTCCACACGTTTCTCGCTTCAATTAAGGATAAGTTTTTCGCCTCCAGAATTTATACCTTTATTGGAAGCCCCGTATATTTTTGTCTTCTTTTTTTTTTCGGCCTGATGTTATTTTCCTCCCTCAGGAAATTCAGTTTCTGCCGATGATTGGGGGAATATCTTCACAAATTCCTGCATGTTGAATAACAGGTGCTGGACGTGGAGCCAGGTTTGTGTGTGTGTGTGAAATACTTTTTACTATGAGATGAAGATAAATAATTGGGTGTCAGTATCCAAACTTATTATCATTATTGTTATCAGAAACGCTCCAGATTGAATTTAAGCCAGGAAAGCAACCTAACCTAACCTAACCTAACCTAACCTACCCTACCCTAACCTAACATTATCCTACCCTACCCTACCCTAACCTAACCTAACTCAACCTAACCAAGCCCAACCTAACCAAACCCTCAAGTAGTATTTGGGTATTTAATCATCAGGTGACATGAGCTGAGGTCGTACTTAATCTTCAGGTGAACCAACTAACCCTCTTCTTAATTTAGGCCATAACTCCTTTTTTTTTCTGTAGTTCTTAAGATAAATATCAAAATCTTTATCCAGCCAGCAAGAGACAACCAGTGTTCACTTTACATTAAATATATCCTCCCGATTCTGAAGCAAATAATGTCTTATCTCAGAGCTTAAAGGAGAACTCTGGAGGGAAAATACCAAGATGACTTTTCTAATACGGAATAAATATTGTTTTGGTTTTCTTTTTTTTTTTAGATTGTTTTTGTCTTGGGTGTTTAGCTCGACTTTATGAGTAATGTACGTGGTTTATAACCTTATTTGTTGATGGACAGACGTACTGTACATATAAACAATAACATCAATAACATCTTCAATAACCAAAGCTACAACTGCAGTATCAAAACTATCATGAAAAAAAATAACATCATCAACAACAATAACAAATTCAACGTCTTTTATATTGTACGTAATATTCAGAGAGAGAGAGAGAGAGAGAGAGAGAGAGAGAGCAAAAGCTGACCTCAAACCTTCAACCACTATTTTTATCACATAATATCTCTTTCGTTTATATTTCTAATAAAAAGAAATCACAACCATCAGTATTAATGCCACTCCTCCATCTCAATAATTACA
Organism: Homarus gammarus; assembly: GCA_958450375.1. Lineage (NCBI taxonomy): Eukaryota > Metazoa > Arthropoda > Malacostraca > Decapoda > Nephropidae > Homarus > Homarus gammarus. The sequence continues at coordinate 1,340,499 of CAUDMG010001131.1, read as the reverse complement.
GCTTCATAAATTATAAAACAGCAAAAAAAAAAAAAAATATCTCGAACGACTCCAAAAAATACATAATAAATTTCACTACCTCACTGCGATTCCCTGGACGGACCGACGAGCTGTACCTGACTTGAAGTGTTGTTGCCTCGTGCGGTCCTTCACCACCCAGGCCACCACTACCACTACCACTACCACCTCTTAAACTGTAGCCCGGTAAATAGTCTGGTCCGCCTCACAGTAAACTTCTTTCACAGGTCGGATGTTAGTTCAGCTGCCTTTGAGCAGATAGACGATGTGTGCGGTGGTCAGGGCTTTATTATATTTTTATTATTATTATTTTACTGTCGTTTTTGTTCATACTGTTGTTGTTTCTTAGCGAAAAATCTGGGAAATGATGGCATCCCTTAACATTTGTCTTAACCTAACCTGACGTAACCAAACTCAACCCAATAACTTACTCTAACTTAACCCAACCTAATCTAGCCTTATCTAACTCAACCTAACCTAACTAAATCCAACATAACCTAATCTATAACTAAACCAAACCTAACCTAATCTAGCCTAACTTAAAATCTGGGAGACAAAGATATCATTAATTCTTCCCATCCGAGGAGGAAAGGGGGCCGAGATGACCACTACAAGGCTTTCAATCTTTATGCTGCTTAACTAGAAGGTTCTGTTTACCCCTATCACCAAGTTGTGGTTTACTCTTATATACACCTTTCATAACGTTCACACACCACCAGTCTGCTAACTTTATAAATTTTCATTTATATATGAACACCAAAAACAAATAAATCAGAGGACTTCACAGGTGATTTACATATTTACAACAGGTAACCACTAGGAGGAAGAAACACGAAACCATCCAAGTGCTTTTGTTATTATTTATATCTTGAGGGAGTAGAGCACAGGTGTAAGCTGCCAGAGTGTGTTGAGGCATTACAGGTATAATAATATTCAGTTTATGATTCACCCAGAGTGACGTCTAGACACAGGCGTTGGGAGAGATTATCACAGACAAGAACGCAGAATAAATAATACTGTACATTGATTAATTATTTATGAGAAGAAAGATGAACGAATCAAGCATATACAACAGGCTTAAAAATATATCATGTTAGTTAAACGTAATATAGAAATTAAAACCCGTAAATACATTAGACGTAAAGAAAAATAATAACTAAATGAGGAATGAATAATCAATAATAACAAAGAAAACTGAATAAACTTCGGAATTTTTTTGGCAGACGAAATCATTCCAAACAAAAAAAAATACGAAAGAATATGTAAATAGGATAAACAAACAAAAAATTGAAGATATGTTTACAAACTTAGAGAAAACATGAGGCCTCTACAGAAATAATGAACTTTACGTCGGGAAAGAAACCTAATTATTATGTATACATCCTAAATACATTCGAATATATTTGTTTATGAATGATGAAGAGCTGCCTTAATATATTTAATTTTTATATAAGTGTACAGTTAGTGGTAGTGGTGTAGTGCTACCTTGAGTTTTTTAACCGACATAATTTCCTTTTTAAAGACTTCATACCACTTCCATATTTTATCTTATATGCAAAAATAAAGAAAACCGTAGCCTACACGATACACATTTCCGTCAATCTGTAACATATTGTATCCATATATAATTTCACTTAGATCAAAAACATTAAAGTAGAACAAATAAAAATAAAAATCGATGTATTAGCAGTACAATTGTGTTAAATAATTTTCTAGAGTTAAAAAAATTAAAAAAATCACTCCACATCACCGTACTTCTGAAGATGTTTTTTTTTTCTTCATATAAACATAAAATTTTGTCGGGGTGAATTCAAATGTTATGTTGGTATTATAATGTATTTCTGGTCCTCAGTAGCTAAAAGGTCTTTAAGCGCGTTTTAATAATTAGTAAATACACTATTCACCAACGATGAAATATTAAGAGACACAGCCAAATGTTGTGTTTAAACCAGAACAATGTAAACTATCTGAAAGCCTCCAACATGGTAAAATGACTCCAATAATAAACCCTAGCTTATTTCACCTATAGATTAACTACCCCAGCCAGCACTAGCCTTGGATAACCCCTAAAATACTGATCGGTGACTAAATTCTTTTCTGTAACTTTTTTGTAACATTTTACCTATTTGTATATTGATGTGTGTGTGTGTGTGTGTGTGTGTGTGTGTGTGTGTGTGTGTGTGTGTGTTTAAGGTTCTGTGAATAGATAACTTATGCAAAATACGAATTCACATACTTACTTTTTTTTTATTTCTCAAACTATTCATATATTTTTTTAATATTTCTATAACTGTTGTTCTAGTTGATAATATCTCCAGTAATTTCACAACACAAACTCGTCACACACTTCATCCCAACACATGAAAGTGAAGTGTTTTGATGATAGTAATAAGGGAATCTCATTAAAATAGTCTTTGTGTTCATTATAGAACGTAGAACAGTATTAAAATAATTCCCGAGTTTAGAAGTATTACACACACACACACACACACACACACACACACACACACACACACACACACACACACACACTTTAACTGTACGATCGGTCTGCTCATATATACCGACAAACTATATTTATCTTGCGTCCACCAATATATAGTATATGTTGTGTACAGCAAAATGTTTAAAATTCACGTGAAAAAATAAATGGGCACTGGAAGCGTATATGGACGATACACGAAGATATTTAAAACATAATAAATCGTATACAAAGAAACGTTTTACATACGACTATTCGGGTGTTAAGACGTCAAATAGATGCAGAATAAGTGTGATATATATGTATGTATGTATTAAAGTCAAATTAAACTAATGACAACTCCTTTGCCGCGTTCTCGGTATGATTTTAATTATTTTTTTGATCTTAGCGTCAACCGTAATATTTTAATTAACGTGTAAAAACGTCATAAGCACGAGAAGCAGATCCAGCACATACTAGAGAGGTCTGGTTGGCATAGTGACGGCAGGCACCTGTGTGTGTGTGTGTGTGTCTGTCCGTCAGAGAGTTCTTGTGATGGACGTTCCTCAGTCCTGATATCAATCTACCCTCAGAGACTCACTACAACCAGCGGCACGGAATGATCGCTCGGGCAAAACTATGTGAACTAACATCAAAAGATGCGGAGGAAATTCCAATAACTCACATTAGGAGAATATTCTGAAAAGGGATGATGATGATGATAATAATAGTAATAATAGCAGTAATAATAATAATAATAGTAATAACAGCAGAAATAATAATAATTGTAATAATAGCAGTAATAATAAAACTAATAATATTAGTAATAATGTAACTACTTGCTGTTTCTATAATTATCAAGAGTTATTATTATTATTATCATTATGTTCAGGTAGTTGGTTGGTAGTTTTTCATCAGCGACCTTTTATCTTTATTTGTGTACCTTATTAGTCAGAGCTGTTGAATCTCCTTGATCTTTTCACCACTCTTAAGACCTTTTTCCTGCACCTATTCACCTTAATCATCAACTCATCAAAACTCTTGAAGCCTTTTCCTATCCATCTCTCCACCCTTGAGGCTCTGAGCCGTAACAAACAGGATTCGAACCCACACTCGCTCGTTACCTAAGCAGTGTGTGTGTGTGTGTGTGTGTGTGTGGGAGGGCTAAAGTCCTTCAGATGAGTAAAGTGTTGTTTGTGCAAAAGTTGTGTCTCCAAGTGTCGATTCTTGTGAGGTCTGGCAACATCCTCATCCTCCTCCTCCTCCGCCTCTTCCTCCTCCACCACAGGCTTTGTTACCTCCTCCTCCTCCTCCTCTGCCACAAGCTCTGTCACGTCCTCCTCCTCCTCCTCCATCCCAGTCGTTCACCACACACTAAATCATTTTACTTCATATTCTGCTGACGGTGAAGAAAAAAAAATCTCCCGTATCTAGAATTCATTTCGACATAGTTCCCACGCAGAGGCTTAACACCGACCTGGTAATATTGAGAGGAGAGGCAAGGGTGAAGCGCTGATGTGGTGATATTGAAGGGGTTAGGAAAGTGGGTGCGGATGGTGGGGGGGTAACACTGAGGTGGCAATATTGAGAGGTCAGGTAAGGGGTTGGCACTGAGTTGGCAACATTGATGGGTTAGCATGGAGGTGGAAATACTATAAGAAAAAGTGAGCTATAGCACAGAGTTGGCAATATTGAGACGTCAGGTAACGGGTTAAAACTTAAGTGGCAACATTGAGAAAACAGGTGGAATGTAGAACAGACGTGGCAATACTGACAAGAGGGAAGGGGTCAGCACTGAGGTGGCAATATTGAGAGGAGAGGGAAGGATTCAGCGCTGAGGTGGCAATATTGTGAGACCAGGCGAGGCTACATCATCATCAAGGCGGCAACGATGGAGGAGCAGAGGGGATGCTACACTACAATGGCAACATGATGGGGTACGGGAGGGATGTCACACAAGAATGGCAACAACAATGGACCCAGGGGAGGATGTCTCACTACAATGGCAACAGTGATGGGGCCAGGAGAGAATGTCACACATGAATGGCAATATTGATGGGACCAGAAGAGGATGTCACACAAAAATGGCAACAGTGTTAGGTTAGGTGAGGATAGGTTAGGTTAGGATAGGTTAGGTTAGGTTAGGTTAGGTTAGGTGAGGATAGGATAAGTTAGGTTAGGTTAGGTTAGATTAGGTTAGGTTAGGTGAGGATAGGATAAGATAAGTTAGGTTAGGTTAGGTTAGGTTAGGATAGGATAGGATAGGTTAGGTTAGGTTAGGTGAGGATAGGATAAGTTAGGTTAGGTCAGGTTAGATTAGGTTAGGTTAGGTGAGGATAGGATAAGATAAGTTAGGTTAGGTTAGGTTAGGATAGGATAGGATAGGATAGGTTAGGTTAGGTTAGGTGAGGATAGGATAAGTTAGGTTAGGTTAGGATAGGATAGGTTAGGTTAAGTTAGGTTAGGTTAGGTGAGGATAGTATAGGATAAGTTAGGTTAGGTTAGGTTAGGTTAGGGGCCAGGCAGTAAAATGACACCCAAATGCCAAAAGCGAGTCTTGGAGGTAAGGACAAGTCTACACTCTACAGCGTCACATATATCTACTTCATAGTCTGAGTTCAGAAAGACAAAGAATCAGCCTTTCTTTCTTGTTTCCCGTAAATGGTTAAAGGAAACTCGTCCAGTTATGAAAGTCCTGAATACAGTTTGAACGTCAATCTGGGCTCCAATTACCTGCTGTAGCTTAAGTGTAGGCGTTAAATCGGTTCTCATATGACGAAGATAAAAAAAAAGATTTTTAACGTACGAACCTTAGAGCCACGAGCCGATGGTATTGAGGTGATGAGGAGCAACGAGACACCACCACCGCGGGTATAATCTACTCTGGGATTTACTCCGAATGGAACAAGAATTTAGCAAAGGGATTATCTGCTGGGATTTATACTGCAGTATAGAGGCGTTTCAGTTTATTCTTCCGAAGCAGGGGGGGGGGGGGGGGGTTACGGGGATTAGCCCACCCGGGCGGTCACTGACCCACATCAGGGCCTGGGGACGAAAATATAATTATAATAATAATAATAATAATAATAATAATAATAATAATAATAATAACTATTATTATTATAATAATTAATAAAAAAATAATAAAAATAAAATAATAAAAATAATAACCATAAATAATACTAAAACGAAAAAACAAACAAATCAAGAGTGAGAAACAATATATGTATGTTGTGTTGTCAAAAGTAAGAGACACAATTGAGGCCCTGCAATTGTGTGTAAATGAGGCAGAAAGTCAGATCAGCAACCTGGGACTGGGTCACAATTTTTGTGATGCCATATGGCAGCCGGGCCTACCATTAGACAACACATTATGCTTCCAATATCTTCCCAGGCGGTAGTGCTTAATGTATATAACGCCACACGAATTCTCTTACATTTGTTTCATATTTCCTAGATGGTGTACATGTTGTGTGTGAATCTGGTGTAGGTAGGCATGGAGCAGCGTGGAGTTCGAGGAGGAGAGAACGGAAAGAGGGGCGGAGTGGCAAGGGTACCCGTTGGCAGGAACGGAGGAGAGGGAGAAGGTTGGTAAAGACGGCAGAGAAAGGAAAGGCAAGGTAAGGTACATGGAAAGACATGGAAAAATAGGCAGGAGAAGATAAAAGATGGCAAGGGAGGACAGGGAAGGAGAGAGGGTGCAAGGAGAGAGAGTGAGGAAAGATTGAAAATGCAGTGATATATAAAAAGGATGGGGAAGTCAAATAGATGTGTGTACCTACCAGTGTCATATAACATGATAAAGACCGAGCAGCTGACACCACATCACCCACCACGCGGAGAACCCTTACCTCTAATGACGGAAGACGGGATGGGAGGACAGGGGTTGAGGGAGGATGTGGCGGTAGTGTTAAGAGTGGAGAGAGGATGAAGGGAGAAAGCAATGTGGGGGGAGAGGGGTTGTGTTAGAGAGAGAATTCACCTAAATGACCTGAGTCTCAAATCTTCGGTTCCGGGTTTTGATACTAGCAGGTTCCCCTTATTGGACCCTGGGAGTTACAGACATTAGTGGTACCATAGTTATGAGGCCATACGTTTAGAGGGCCACACTGGTAATGAAGGCCACTAAGATTACAGACCCAAGTGGTAGTTAAAGGGACCCTAATGGTTGCTTCAGGTCCCTGGGGTTAGGAAGCCCTGGTGGCAGTAAGGGGTCCCTAGGGGTCACCGCCGTCCAGCACACCATAATCAGCCAACATTAAGCACTAAGTTGTGTGTGTTCTTTACAGCCTGTCCGGGCCGACACCACCATTAGGCGAGATAATGCAAAATTGTGAGCAGTAATGAGGCCGATAAAGAACATCTTATAATTAGGCAAGGAACCCCTGCTAGCGTGCCCGCTCTAGTATTTATCTGCCTCACGAGAAAATTAATTATCATTAAAATTACACACAACTTGTTTATAATGAAACTTGTTAGCCGGAGCGACGGCCTGGCTGGGGCAGGGAGGAGGGAAGAGGCGTCACGGAGTATATAATACTTTGGGTGTTTCATGGCAAAGAAAAAAAAAAGGCCTTTGTATTTCACCATAATAAATGCACCTTTGGGAAAATTTATGAATACACTGACGATAATAATACAGAGATATATGACTTGAACACTATATAAGGTTTCATATAACATTGTAAAAATTATGAAGACAAAAAATGGTTCAGACTGTTAAAGATGCGGAAAAAAAAGTCATACTGGAACAAAAAAGTTACAGAACAAAAAAACACATAGTTACGAACAGCTTTTCAATAATAAAAAGTATCCAGCGACTCTTTCTCTGGAGGACTCATAGACTAGCTTCAATTAGCAAAGAGTTACAAGGGAGAGAGGGAATATGACCCAAATTTACTCGAGGCTCCTTGTTATTACGCTGTTAACTTTCCCTGACAATGACAGGTATTTAGGCCAGGTTGATTATACAGGATGGGACCAAGGGCGCCTCAGGTAGGGTAAGGATATGAGGTATAATGTTTGAAAACTCAGAGTCACGTTTATGACTGTGAAGTTTCTATACAATACGGAAATTGAGGTAAAATACAGGACCTCCTGTAAAATACGGAATTTCATGTATAATACGGAAACTCATGTAAATACGGAACTCAAAATACGGAACTCCATGTAAAATATTCCTTCATGTAAATGAAGGAACTTCCTGTAAAATGAGAAACTTCTTATAATATAGGGAACTTCATGTAACTTACAAAACTTCATGTAAAATACAGAACTTTATGTAAAAGGGAACCTCAAGTAATATTTGGAACGTTTTGTAAAATACGGAACTCCATGTAAAATACGTAAATCCATGTAAAATACACAACTCCATGCAAAATACGCAACTTCCTGTAAAATGCGCAACTTCATGTAAAATAGGGAACTTCCTGAAAAACACAAACTTCCAATAAAAATCCGGGGCCTGGGGCCATCCAGATCCCCAAGTGAGAGTGACGGCGAGTTAGCGAATCCCCTGTGTGTCCAGCATACATAAACAGAGCAGATTTTAACATGAAATTCGTCCCCAGTACGTGCGTGTTTGTGGCTCTAGAGATCACTTCCTCCCCCGACACCCTGCTGGCCCCTGCATGGTCTGGGGGAGACTTGTGGTCAACAGCCGGGAAAAACACGCATACACACGTGAGTGACCTTAAGATATATTTGTTTTTTACCTCAGTGGGAGTTAACTTACGATCTTTAAAGGATTTAAGTTATAATTTTAGGGGGCTACACTCAGTCACCTCAGAACAGATTTCCTGATTTGCGTGATGGATGTTTTTAGGGGAGATAGTCTACTAACCACTTGTGTATAAGGGATCCCCTCTGCGCTGAATGAAAGTGTGATGTCAGCCAAATAAAATATTAGTGGCGTCCTCGTAGTGGGATAGTTAGTGAAGGTGTGTAGGTGTGTTGTTATGGTGCTGATGGCATAGTGACGTTAAGCTGGTACAGGAGGTTTTTTCTCCATATATCATGTACTGGAAAGAGAGATTGTTGTTTATATATCTCACTGAAAATCCTTAGAACATCAGAGCATTAAAGAACGATAGCCAAGAGAAGAACACACGTCGTCACTACACAGAACAAGACCTCAAGAGTGGTTACAGCTGACCCATCGCCACTAAACAACAACACTCTTTACATTCATGGCCTCCCGCCACTGCTAAACTTTTCTGGTCTCCTCGCCGGGGGACGTGAGTTACTGTGTGTGTCTCGGGGTGTTGGTGAAAGATTTGGAGAATAGTTGGAAGGAGTCATACCTTTGTGAGCGATCCATACATTTGTACTTACTCTCACTGAAAAAAAAAAGAAATAGATTTGGTTGATGGTTTTAATAAAAATCTTTAACGTACGTAAAGAATTTTGGTCTCATCATCTCAAAGAGTAAAAAAAATAGAGGGACAAAATGCCGTCTCCTTGTTCTTATATCTAAAAACTTCGACTCCTTGTTCTTAGAGAAGATTTAAGGAATATCTTGATAAAAATCTCCTTCATGGGTAAAAGACTTTTCTCACTCCGTAAAAGACTTAAAAGCCAGCTAAACAAAATCGTTCTCCTTATTCTTGACAATAATGACAATATAAGACACTTTCATTCTTAGCAACGTAAATTATTCTAACCAACTTAATGAGGTTTACGGAACAGCCAGAGAATATCCCAGGTGGTGACAGTATCATAAATTACTACCTTAACTTAGATATGCATAGAAATGTACGTATAACCTACTTTACGGAATTATACATACGGTACACGCTGCTCTGTTAGTGTTATAATGAGAAAGGCAAAATGATTATACCCGGTGTTGACAGTGGTGTAAACAGTGTGTTATGCCAGGGCTCACGAGACGTGTTTTATTTCACCGTGTTAAGTACACCTGCTGGCCGCCACCCCACCACTACTATTGTTCTCGTGGATCGCTGACACAAAAACCTCCACAATACAGCGTCAGTGAGTTTTTCCTTTGCCCCAGGGAGTATGTATGTATGTGGGAAAGGGGTATGTATGTATGTATGTATGTATGTATAAAACCTCTGTTCTCTTTCAACTAGGATGTCACCACAGCCACGCCGATAGCCTACAACCCGTGAATCTAAACACTAAACTTCTATCTAGATTATCAAACATTTACATCATTCCCTTAAAGCCTAAAAAAGAACAAACACAAAGCAATCACAGATACAGGTAAACGTAGTACGCACACCAGTACGTCTTATGGCCTTTCCGTCGTCCAGTAAAAGAGTAACTAATACTGTATACTGTACGGTTGAGTTTCCTCTCAAATCTGCACATATTTCCTCCCCGGGGGGAAAAAGGGGGGAATAATCCTCGTGCAGCAGGTGACTTGTTTTGTTTGCATCTAAAAGGGGAAAAAATCAATAAGAGGTTTTGTGGTTTACCTTCGTTAATTTTTGTTAACAACGATGCGAGTATAAAACAGCGAGAGAAAAAATATATTATCCTTAAAGATCAAATGAAGAACAGACATGAATAACATTAAAGACTTATTAAAGACATAGTATTAATAAAGCAGTGGATAGGAAGTTTTATTTAAGTAACCCAAGAAAACTGCGGAAAAGAAATACAGAACAAATTTAAGGCAAACTAAAACAATTAGAATTCAGGCCACGAAAGTTTAATCAGTTTGAGGAAAATAAATAGCAAGAAATTTAATTATTTTACTACAAGAGACTGATAAATAAAATAACGTAGAAACAACAGAGAATTAATACGTTTTTACCTTTTTAACGCGTAAGATATGAACTGTAGTGATATAATGGTAGTGAAGATATTGTGTCCACTAACTGAGATGATTAAGTTTCCCCTCCCGTCCCCGTGTGAGTCTGGCGCTAAATTACTACTCTAATAATTAATGCACGTGTTCCTGTAATCACATGACTCAATAGTCCTTGATAAATCTCAACTGTAACTAATATATATAATCACTCTATGCCAGGCTACAACACATGTAAAACAAACACACAGACAAACCTACATTATACACTATGCACATACAACAAACCACACATACACAGACACACAAACAGACAGACAAACCTACACTACATACAGTACACGTAGAAGAAAACAATCATAATCGTGTCAGTTTTCGGTGCTGCTAACGACTATATCTGATATTTTCTTTTGGAAAGGATATTGTAATCCTTAATTGAATTAATAAAAGGAACATTCCATTACTGGTAGTTCCGTCCACCGCCTGAGGTCTTGTCTAGTGATCCACTGTGTGTGTGTGTGTGTGTGTCTGTTTGAGAATACTGTGGCCATTACAGTAATTACTGCTAAAGCGCACCACTACTAATAATAAACCGGTAATAATAATGATATTAACATCAAAGTTAATAATAAGGGCAACAGGAATAACAATAATAATAATAATAATAATAATAATAATAATGATAATAATAATACTGTAATGATGTTGATAACAATAAAGGTTTATTTACAAAGCAGTGGGTAGTCTACACACGACTAGGCTCTCAAGTAGCACACTATTCTATAAGCCAGAGAAATACGAAGTTCAAGTGATATAAAGGACACTAATACCATGCCTGGTTTCTTAACTCAGTGAAAACGTCTCACTAAAGCTGACAATAAGGATTCAGTATAGTATTTTATAGTCCTTGAACCATGATAAAAGGTAGTGAGCGAGGGTGAAGTAGGAGGATGAGGGTGAGTGAGTTGGTGGAGGGTGAGAGTGGGTGGGTGAAGGGTGAGAGTGGATGGGTGGAGGGTGAGAGTGGGTGGGTGGAGGGTGAGAGTGGATGGGTGGAGGGTGAGAGTGGGATGGGTGAGGGTGGGTGGGTGAGGGTGGGTGGGTGAAGGGTGAGAGTGGGTGGGTGAAGGGTGAGAGTGGATGGGTGGAGGGTGAGAGTGGGATGGACGAGGGTGAGGGTGGGGGAGGGCCTGGTTGAGAGGAAAGAAATATGTGAAAAAGACTGAAAATATGGAAGGAGAGGGGTGAGGGCAGGAGGAAGAAGAAGAGGGGGAAGAGGATTGAGAAAAGGTTTGTGTGGAGAGAGCTCTTTGACAAGGAGAGTGGAGGTCAGGGAGATTAGAGGGGTAACAGGAGTAAGGGAGAGAGAGATAATAGGAGGAGTAAGGGAGGGAGAGAGAGGGGCTAAGAGAGGAACTAGGAGAGGGAGAAGGATTTGATGAGGAGTAAAAGTGAGAAGGATGACAGGAGTGAGGGAGAGAGAGAGAAGGAGTAACAAGAGAAGCAAGGGAGGGAGGAGAGGAATGAGAGGAAGTCAAAGTGAAAGTGATGAGACATGAAAGGAGGAGGATACATGAAAGGAAAGAGAGGCGGAGAAAAGGTGAGAGGAATAAGATATGAGAAGAGGTGGAAAAGTGGGAGGGATAAGACACGAGTGGAGGAGTGAGAGGGCTGGTGAGAGGGTGGTAAGACACAGACGACCACCTCAACAGGATAAGAGGGTGTGGGAAGCGGACTGTTATGAGGTGGTGACGCGGAATAACCGAGTGATAGAGAGAATTATAAGTGAGGAGGCGTCGAGCTTGGCTACCTGGTGAGAAAATAGCCTCTAGGAGTGACGGGAAGAGGAAAGGACTGGAGGATGGAAGGGAAGGAGGAAGAGAGGGGTTAGGAAGCCAAGGATAGAGGCGGTTAGGGAGGGGGGGGGAGGAAGCCTGTGACGGGTAGTTAGGTAGGGGGGGGGCGGTTAGGGAGGGAAGAAAAGGACGGGAGGGGGAGAGGAAGTCTGGGAAGGAGGGAGGGAAAGAGGGGAAGCCTTGACAGAGGAGGGAGGAAAGGAGGAATGGGATAGGAGGGTAGGAAAGGAGAAGAAGACAGGGAAGTGGAGGCAGGGTGGGGGGGAGGGGGAAAGGAGGGAGGGGCGGAAGAGGGGGGGGGAGAAAGGAAGGAGAGGGGAAGGAAAGGACAGGAGGACCGGGAAAGTGAGGAAGGCACTTAGGAAGGGGAGGGAAGAGAGGAAGGAAGGGGAGGGAGGCAGGGGGAGGAAAGGAAGGAAGGGAGGGCGGGGATGAGAAATAGATGGTTGGGGAAAGGCAGCAAGGTGTTTGTTTTCCTGAGTGGTCTTGTGTGTTATGTTTGTCTTGTGTGTGTTTTATTTGATGCTCTCTCTCTCTCTCTCTCTCTCTCTGTAGAATAGCGTTGCATATTTCTTCTAAAAGCTTAAGAACGGCACACACTCCACTCACATACTATTCAAAATGTTCGCTCACAGACACAGATGGAGTATTCGTATACATTACTATTAGAAATCCTAGTATTTCCATTCCTATTCGAATCCCCGGGCAAAGTATTCACATTCGCAGGATAATCTGACGACTAATAATTGTTTTATTGACAGGAATAACCATAAACTTGGCTGCTGAATTTATTTTGGACGAGAGAGAGAGAGAGAGAGAGAGAGAGAGAGAGAGAGAGAGAGAGAGAGAGAGAGAGAGAGAGAGAGAGAGAGAGAGAGAGAGAGAGAGATGTACAATCGGCTTATTAAATCCGTGACCCGAGTCTCCCGAGACGCTATATATTATACAATCAAGTCAATATTTAAGCAGACTGTTAGTAAATAACATGCAACTCTCAACGGCCATCGCCGTGGTGAGTAGGCTACATTATGTTATGAGGTAAGGTATGGCCGAGTTTCTCGACAACAAAATTTGGACGGGCAGATGGGCATAACGGCTGAAATCTTCACCCAACTCATAAATCCTCATTCACACTCATAAATCCTCACTCACACTCATAAATCCTCACTCACACTCATAAATCCTCACTCACACTCATAAATCCTCATTCACACTCATAAATCCTCACTCACACTCATAAATCCTCACTCACACTCATAAATCCTCACTCACACTCATAAATCCTCATTCACACTCATAAATCCTCACTCACACTCATAAATCCTCACTCACACTCATAAATCCTCACTCACAGTATGTTTTGAGCAAAGGTGTGGCCTAGATTTCTCTACAACAAAACTTGGACTGACAGATGAGCAGCTACTGGGTTTGTTGTGTTGTTGTTGGTAGCGTCGCTTGTGTTAAAAACAAGGATGGTGGGTTGCCTCTGTGTAAACACCAGCACGACACAACTTAGAACAGGCTGTGTAGGTGGTCTTTGATCTGAGAGAGAGAGAGAGTAGAGAGTAGAGAGAGAGAGAGAGAGAGAGAGAGAGAGAGAGAGAGAGAGAGAGAGAGTAGAGAGAGAGAGAGAGAGAGAGAGAGAGAGAGTAGAGAGAGAGTAGAGAGAGAGAGTAGGGAGAGAGAGAGAGAGAGAGAGTAGAGAGAGTAGAGAGAGAGTAGAGAGAGAGTAGAGAGGGAGAGAGAGAGAGTAGAGAGAGAGAGAGAGAGAGAGAGAGAGAGAGAGAGAGAGAGAGAGAGAGAGAGAGAGAGAGAGAGAGAGAGAGAGAGTAGAGAGAGTAGAGAGGGAGAGAGAGAGAGAGAGAGAGAGAGAGAGAGAGAGAGAGAGAGAGAGAGAGAGAGAGAGAGAGAGAGAGAGAGAGAGAGAGTAGAGAGAGAGAGAGAGAGAGAGAGAGAGAGAGAGAGAGAGAGAGAGGAGAGAGAGAGAGAGAGAGAGAGAGAGAGAGAGAGAGAGAGAGAGTAGAGAGAGAGAGAGAGAGAGAGAGAGAGAGAGAGAGAGAGAGTAGAGAGAGAGTAGAGAGGAGAGAGAGAGAGAGAGAGAGAGAGAGAGAGAGAGAGAGAGAGAGAGAGAGTAGAGAGAGAGTAGAGAGAGAGAGAGAGAGAGAGAGAGAGAGAGAGAGAGAGAGAGAGAGAGAGAGAGAGAGAGAGAGAGAGAGAGAGAGAGAGAGAGAGAGAGAGAGAGAGAGTAGAGAGAGAGAGTAGAGAGAGAGAGAGAGAGTAGAGAGAGGAGAGAGAGAGAGAGAGAGAGAGAGAGAGAGTAGAGAGGGAGAGAGAGAGAGAGAGTAGAGAGAGAGAGTAGAGAGGGGGGGAGAGAGAGAGAGAGAGAGAGAGAGAGAGAGAGAGAGAGAGAGAGACACAGAAATAGAAGCTATTAATACAGTGAATGGGAGAGAGAAAAACATAAGGAAGAAAGCTTGCATAAATTTTCTTTGCCATTTCAACTACAGTTTAATGGGATAAATAATATAATTCTAAAAGGACTTATAGAAATAATACTTCTGGGTTTGTGAATAGTCATGCATATTTCCCAACCAAGTAAAAAAAAAAAAAATTTAAAATGTCAGTCTGGGGCAGAATAAACAGAAGGCCTTCATAAGTCGTAATTAAGTTCTTAAAATCCTTAGATCTTCATATTTTCATAATAAAACCAAAGAGTTATGAGGAAAATTTAACCAACGAGCTTTCATGAAAAAATATATATTGTACTTAATGTTTATTTTCTTGCAATCGCCTCCTCGCTCCACTGCTGCCTGCCTACGTTTATTGTGCCTGGAAGTTATTAATTTTGTTATAGCCGCTTTGTCTACACAGCAAAGAGCAGGAAATTTAAATGGTGGAACTAAATTAAAAAAAAATAGTGAAAGGAAGAATAAAGAAGTGGAAAATAGCCTCGCCTTGTCTTTATAATTATCTATTTGCTTTTCAAAAAATGTCCGGTCCGTTTTCTACATTTAGTCGAATATATTGAACACTAAATACTGATGAAGGAATATTTTCTTCTCTTCCATTAAATAAAAAAGGACCACGACTGTACAGTAAAACTATTAAATAAAAAAAAATATCAATATTGACGAGGTGTCCGTTTTACCAATAGGCTACCAATAATAAAAAAATAGATACGCTAAAATTATACCCCAGCCTAACACACCAAGGCTACAAGTTGTGGAAAGTAATAATAGTATCGACACTTTTCCTATAACTACCCAACGGCCCTTGAATAACTGTTGTAACCAAATACTCATTAACACAGAAAACATAAGTACTCGAGAGAACATTTCAGACACAATTTGTTTGGCTAAGCTATATGAATATTCCTCCTTGTCGGAATACTGCGCCATGTCGTACCCGAAAGGTTAAATGATATTATTATTCACTATGTTTATGTAGTGAGCGGCTGCCACATTGCAGCGACCTTTAATAAAGTGAACTCATACAGCTTGGTATATGTGCAGTCGGGTTTATTTATTCCTACTGTCCAACCTGTCTTGTTATTGTTTATTTGTCTGGAAACATTAGATTGACGGTCCTTTGACCATCTCTTTGTATGTCTGTGCAGCCAATAAAATGTCATGGAATTGGTGGACCTCAACATATGCGTCAATGTCAAAACTGGGAATTGGGGATCAAGACCAATGGGGAAGTAAGGGAAAAAAATAAAAATAAATAAATAAAATAAAGGACACTTAAGAACTCCAATACACTCTTAAAGTCTATATCGATATTATAAAACTAAACATATAAATGTATACTGCAGTGTACATGACAACAAATAATCACTTGATAGTACGGTAGGTTACGATGACAATGGTGGTTTTAATCTATCAAATAATTTATATTATTTTACTTATTGTCTTCACCCTTTTCTTTCTCTTTCCATCAGAATCACCCTTTTCACCCATTCTACACACTTCGGGGTCAAAATTAAGACTTTAACAGATGATTCACCCGAACATAGAGACCAAACACTACCGCCAGCGACTAGGCTACGCAAGTGTTGAATCAGCTGATGTACTGTAAGTCTCGTAAACAAAGGCGGTACAGTAAAACGTTTAGGGGCCGAGATAAATATTACTACATATTTAGAATCGTTTATATTTAGAATCATTATAACTTATTTAAGTCAATTATATAATTAATTTAATTACATAAAAAATCGAAGTACATTACAACATTTAGTGTAAAAAAAGACAGCTGTTAAAATAAGTGAAAAATATGTGGAAAATTATTTACATATCTGGCTAACGTTTAAAATCTCACTAAACACAATATAAAAACACATTATATCTAAACACATTTAAGCTATATGTAGAGTAATATTAACATACATATATTAAGTGTTCTGCTAGTGCGTCCAGACTTTAGACCTAGTGAATGAAGAACAAGCGTAAGCGAGAACTAGTGAACGAGCGCGCGCACACACACACACTCCCTCTCTCTTAGTGATATAAGTCGTATGTTGCCTGATAGACCAACAATACGAAAAAGATAACACACAAGAAGAGGAGAGAATGATTGAAGGAAAAAGATGACACAAACAAGAAGAGAGAGACGCGACCGAATCTTTCAATCCTTGTCTCGTGGTTCTGTTATACATTCATCACCTCGTTAGTTATTCTGAAAGTTTAGTCAAATATGCAACAGTTTCCCTTTAACTTCTCAAAACCTTATCCTAACCCGGCCACTCCCTTCACTTCTTCACCCGGCCACACCCTTCACTTCTTCACCCGGCCACACCCTTCACTTCTTCCCCTGGCTACTCCCTTCCTCACCCAGCACTCTTTTCCTCACCCGGCCACTCCCTTCCTCATCCGGTCAACATATACAACGACGGTGTGATGAGGATAGTGAGAACTGGATGTCAACATTGCACAATAAAATCGATCCCAAATTATGCTGAATGTCGGTCCCATAAATATGTTTCTTTCAGGCGTCAATGGTGAGTCAGTAAGTATATGATTAATTATCTGATGAGTCAAACAAGGTCGCGCTAGTTATATGATAAGTCAAACAAGGTCACGCTAGTTATATGATGAGTCAAACAAGGTCGCGCTGGTTATATGATAAGTCAAACAAGGTCACGCTGGTTATATGATAAGTCAAACAAGGTCACGCTGGTTATATGATGAGTCAAACAAGGTCACGCTGGTTGCATGATGAGTCAAACAAGGTCGTGATGGCTGTATGATGAGTCAGTGAGTATGATTATCTGATGAGTCAGACAGGAATGCAAAAAACGTCTCTCAGTTAGTTAATTACTTATCTCTAATACCCTGCAAGAATTTCCACTCTCGCTTTGAACCTGATCATCACGAACAAGTGTGTGTGTGTCAAGTGCAGCTCACATTACACTAGACTAATTGGAGTGCTTTAAACAGTATATCGAGAAAAAGAATAAGGTACTTATCTTAACCTATGTGAATAATAGAGAACAAAAATACCGAAAAGTCTCCCCACCACTAGCAGATTTAATTAACCATTGTCTGTGATGTAAATTTCCCGTCATGTTACAGCACGAGTCCAAGAGGTTGTAATTCTTGGTTTCATTACGACGGAAATTACTGATTATATATTGAACTCTTGTGGGATCTGTTAAGTGTTATATTTACACAGTAAGTTTGACTAGAATCCATTGTTGTCTGTTTGAGGTATCGTGATTCTAAATTCACATACATACATACATACATACACACGCACGCGCGCGCACACACACACACACACACACACGTCTTTTTTTTTTTTTTTATCCTCTTCGCCACTGATCGGCTTGTTAGCCGCTTGGGCGATCGGTCACGTCTCTTTTCCTTTATATTCTTCACCAAAAGGGCGGCTCGCTAGCCGCCCGGGCGATCGGTCACGTCTCTGTCACGCACTGTTGGCAAATATTGGGCATGCACCGGCTCCTGAATGTACCTAAACCCGTCTTGTTGGCACCTATCAGCTACACCAGTTATTTGAGATTCCTATAAAGCATCGTTCCTAGACATGTATTAATATATAAATGAGTGTATGTGTCTGTGTGTGTGGGCAGATGTTTGTTGACAGCACAATACACCGAGAATTCCTGACACATTCTTTACAAAGCAGAAGAATAGCTATAAGCCTCAGGTGAGTCAGGTGCCGTCAGGTGAAATAATTGAGACACACACGGATGATTTATGTGTGTATGTGTAATAAAAAAAATAATAATAATTAACGGTTTAGTGAAAAAGTTCTGCAGCCCGAAGGATGAAAATATACATTAGACAAAAATGACTTATTACATACAAAAGCTTTCATTACTAAAAGGAGAAGGAACATGAATTGAACATACAAATTATTATAGTTTACAGTCGATGGCCCGGGCCTGGGCTGGTCATGGAGACACCAGATGGTGTGGTGTTCACGTGGTGCAGTAACTCGTCCTCGGGTGTTGATATGAAGGACCTCACGTGGTCATGGAGGCACCGGATGGTGTGGTGTTCACGTGGTGCAGTAACTCGTCCGTAGGTGTTGATATGAGGAACCTCACGTGGTCATGGGGACACCGTGTGGTGTGGGGTGGTGTCACAGTACTTCATTCTGCTGGGTGGTGTTGTGTATATCTCGTAGTCAGGTGTGAAGCCGACCCACTGTTGTTCCCATGGTGGACTACTTAGCACCTCCTGGTCAGAAGATGGTGGTCAGTTCCCAGGGGTGCTTATCCCACTGGTGGGTCACTGCTCTCACTGGTACTGTCTGATGCTGAATTCAGTGGCTTAAACACTGTTCATCACTGTTCAACACTGATCCCACTTCTTTCCGAAACGAAATTGTCACTTTTGATTATGCTGATATCCCGGTGGTGAGGACGGGTCGGGGAGAGGGACTTAAGGAAAGAGGCCGAACATGACCAAGGGGGACCGCCTGGTAGGTCTTGACCCTCCGGTGGCCAAGGATGTGTGTGTTTGTGTGTGTGTGTAGTTGTCGAAGGTTCTTGTCATCACTCTTCATTATTCCGACAGAAAACCCTAAAAAAAAAAAATCGCCATAAAACTATTAAATATACCCTTTTAACGATCTGATGATACCCTCACTGATGTCATGTTTCCTCTCACTCTCTCTTTCTCCCTCCTCTTTTTCTTTCCTCTTCCCTTCACTCTCCATTCCTCTTCCCTCCCTTCCTCTTCACATTCATATTCCTGCCATCTCTCTCTCTCTCTCCTTTCCTCTTCACTCCCTATTCCTCCTCCTCCTCCTCTCTCTCTCCTTTCCTCTTCACTCCCTATTCCTCCTCCTCCTCCTCTCTCTCTTCCCCTTCTTCCCTTCACATCCCTATTCTTCTCTCCCTCTTCCTCTTCACTCCCTATCCTTCCCCTCTCCCTCTTCCCCAGGCTTCCACGTAGGATATATCATGGACGTTTCTCTGTGTTAATGGTAAAGTCCACCTAATTTCTCCTCCCACGGCCCGTGAGCTGAAAACTTAAAGTCACCACCACACTTGTCCTCCAGCCGCGACAACCACCCTTGCAGGCGAGACAGACAGACAGACAGAGAGAAGTCATGAGAGGAAGCGGCAAATATAGACAGAGAGAGAACAGGGAGAGGTCAAGGGAAGAGAGTGAGACAGTGAGAGAAAGGAAGAGAAAGAGAAAGGTCATGGGAAGAGAGAGAGAGGAGCAATAAACTGGTGCCAGAGACGGAGAGAACTGTCACGAGCGCACTCAAAAAGTTGCTTCATTCCCGGACCTCGACCCAGAGCCCAGTTCCATTTCATATGACTTGATTTAAAGCCAACCTAACTATAACCTAAAATACCAGTAACTTAACCTAATCTACCTGTACCTTAACCTACCTGTAACTTAACTTAACCTACCTATAACGTAACCTAATCAACCTGCACCTTAACCTACCTCTAATTTATACTAACCTACCTGTAAACTAATCTAACTTAACCTACCTGTAACTGAAATTAACCTAATTTACCACTAATTTAACCTAACCTAACGGGACCTGTAATATTAAGAACATAAGAACATAAGAATGGAGGAAACTGCAGCGGGCCTATTGGCCCATACTGGGCAGTCCCGTTTACACCCAACCCCTATTGCTCATATGAGCATCCAACCTATGTTTGAAGCAATTCAGCGTATTCGAGTTAATGATGATATTTGGTAACTTGTTCCATTCATCCACTACTCTGTTTCCAAACCAGTGTTTACCTATTTCACGCCTAAATCTAAATTTGTCCAATTTAAAACCATTGTTACGAGTTCGCTCCTGGTTGGATAATTTGAGTACCTTTGTAATGTCCCCTTTGTTTAGCCCTGCCTTCCATTTATACACCTCTATCAGGTCGCCCCTCGCTCTACGTCTCTCAAGGGAGTGCAAATTAAGATGCTTTAACCTGTCTCTATACTCAAGGTTCCTGATACCCGGGATTAGTCTTGTCATTCTCCTCTGAATTCTTTCCAAGGATTCTATATCCATTCTGTAATACGGTGACCAGAACTGGACTGCGTAATCCAGGTGTGGTCTCACAAGAGCAAGATACAGTTTTAGGATGACCTCGCTAGTCTTGTAACTAACACTCCTTTGTATGAACCCAAGTACTTTATTAGCCTTGTTTCGAGCAAAAACACATTGTTTACTTGGCTTAAGGTTCCTACTTATCATTACTCCTAAATCTCTCTCGCAGTCGGATTTCTCTATGGCATCGTTGTTCATCTGGTATCTGGTTTCCCTGTTTACATTTCCTATACTGAGTACTTTACATTTGTCAATGTTGAATTTCATCTGCCATTTTTCAGACCATTCGAAAAATTTGTTTAGATCCTCCTGTAGTTTTGCCGAGTCCTCGTCAGATTTGATAACACGTCCTATTTTAGTATCATCAGCAAATTTACTTATGTTGCTGTCTATGCCGATATCTATGTCGTTTATGTATATAATAAACAATAATGGTCCAAGTACTGAGCCTTGGGGAACTCCACTTGTGACGTTGCTCCAATGGGACTTAGTGCCGTTAATGCTCACTCGCTGTTTCCTGTCCTGTAACCACGCCCTAATCCATTTAAGGATGTCACCTTTGATGCCATGAGCTTCTACCTTTCTAATTAGTCTTTCGTGGGGTACTCTGTCGAAGGCTTTGCTAAAGTCGAGATATACCACATCATAATTGTGCCCCTCGTCCACTGATTCGAAAACTGATGAAAAGAATGTTAATAGATTAGTTAGGCAAGAACGTCCGCTTGTGAAGCCATGCTGGGAATCATTGATCAATCTGTGCTTCTCCAGGTGATTTCGAATAGAGTTTGAAATGATTGCTTCCAGTAATTTGCCTACTATTGATGTTAGACTGATTGGGCGGTAGTTAGAGGATAGTGATCTATCCCCCTTCTTGAAGATCGGTATTACATTCGCTATCCTCCAGGATTCTGGTACTACACCTGTTTTTAAGGACATGTTAAACAACTTTGCTAAGGGCATACTAAGCTCTTCCTTACATTCCTTTAATACTCTGGCAAATACCTCATCGGGACCAGGTGACTTATTAGGCTTTAGTTTGTCTATTTGCTTACTAACATCGTTACTAGTCACTACTATCTCACTTAATTTGTTTTCTTCACTATCTCTGAATAGAGTCGGTGCCTCGGGTATCATGTTTAAATTTTCGCTGGTGAAAACTGTTGAAAAATATTTATTCAAATTATTGCTCATTTCTCCGTCGTTATCAGTGAGCTCGCCGGAGTCTGACCGTATTGGTCCAATCTTTTCTCGTGTTTTAGTTTGGTACATTTGGTAGAATCCTTTGGGGTTTGTCTTTGCCTCCCTTGCTATCCTTACCTCATTATTCCTCTTTGCTTTCCTTATCTCGGTTTTAACCCTACTCGCCAATACCCTATAATAGTCCCGGAGGTGAATTTCGCCACGATTTATCCTTCTACCTATAGCCTTCCTTTGGCCAATGATGTTCTTTAAATAATTATTTATCCATTTAGGGTCATTGTTGTTTGATCTGAGTTTTTTGTATGGTATGTTCTGCCTTTGTGCATTAAGTAACTCACTATTTAAATTGTCGTGGAACTCGGCAATCTCAGATCTCGTTATCAGGTCGGTGTCATCTGTCAGGTTCACGGCCAAGCGCGACACCCCCTCTCTCAGCTGCCTCTTTAAACTGTCAAAGTTTGCCCTTCTGAAATCTGGTACTTTAGTGGAATTTTCCTTACGTCTGCCCTGAAAATCTAACTGGAATCGAATTTCTTTGTGATCGCTGTTTGCAAGTTCGTTCCCTACCTCGACATTGCTAATGAGGTTTTCTCTGTTTGACAAAACTAAATCCAATATATTATTACCCCGTGTGGGTTCGGTTATATGTTGACTTAGGAAACAGTCCTGGATCGTCTCGAGAAAATCCTCTGATTCTGAGTTTCCCGTAAGGTCGGTCCAATCTATTTGGCCAAGGTTAAAGTCGCCTACTATACAGACTTTGTTGTGTATGGAAGCCCTGCGCATTTCATCCCAGATAAGTCGCTCATTGACTCTGTCAAGATTGGGGGGTCTATATATTACTCCTGTGATTAATTTTTCCCGACCGTCGCTTAATTCTATCCAAATTGTTTCTGTATTCCTCTCAGTTTTTATTTCCTTATTTATTTCACACTTCAGGTTATCCCTAACATAGATTGCTACTCCGCCTCCTTTCCTGGTCTGCCTATCGGTATGGAACAGTTTGTAACCCGCAATTTGGTATTCGACTGGTAATTCACGTGTGTCTAGGTTGATCCATGTTTCAGTGAATGCAATTATATCGATTTCTTCGGTACATACCAAGGCCCTAATATCATCCATTTTGTTTCTCATACTTCTACTGTTCGCGTAATATACATTTAAGTTAGTCGTGTTCTGAGTCCTTCCCTTACCGCGTTTAGTTTTAAACTCCCTGTCTAATTTAGTTATGTCATCATTCCTAACACTATTTCCCTGTAATCTTTCGCCTTGTTTACCCGCTCCCACTGCAGTCTCCTCCACCCCCGTGCCCCTATGTTCTCTTAGCAGTTTAAAGACTTCGATATCTTTTGAACTGCCCCCTCTAGAGCCCCAGCCAGGGTTGCTACTCCATCCCTAGACAGGTGCACCCCATCCCTAGCATAAAGGTCCCTTCTGCCATAGAAGTTGTCCCAGTTGTCAATGAATGGGACTGATATTGACTTGCAATATCTGTCAAGACGGTCGTTAACACCAACTGCCCTTGACAACCATTCACTGCCAACTCTCCTTCTAGGCAGGACACCGCATATGATAGGGATCCCTCCCTTAGTCCTAATACGATCTATGGCTGCCTTGAACTTATCAAGAAGCTCCTCGCTCCTACACCGGCCAATATCATTGCCTCCTGCACTGAGGCAGATAATGGGTTTGTTCCCATTACCAGACAAGATATTGTCCATCCTGTCAATTATATCCCCCACCCCAGCTCCTGGCAAACACACCCTCATCCTATTTTTGTTTTTACCACAAAAGGCCCTGTCCATGTACCTTACCTGTGAATCACCAACAATTAAAGTTTTTATACCTTCCTTGTCATCCCTTTCCCTGACTGTACTAACGTCCAATTCGTCTATCAAGGGACTGAACGGGTTGGTACACTTAGCTGTTGTTGTCGTTGTTGTCGTATCCTTGGTGTGCTTCTTCACCAAAAGCTTTGTCTTCCCACTACTCACAATTTTCCACTCGCTTGATTTTTCGTCAGCCACTGGCTTTACTCGTCCAGCCTCTCCTTTTAACATCGCCATCTCTTCCCTTAATTTCAAGTTCTCCAACGTGGCCCTCTCAATTTCTAACTTGGCCTTCGCCAATTCTTCAGTGGACCACTCCAGTTTGGTCAACAAACTCTCATACCCAAGACCGCACCTTGCTCTGGCCATATCTGATAATTATCCCTCCGGAGCTAACCCTGCCGTGACCTTTCCCCTAGTGAGGTCAGAACACAACTGTAATTTAACTTAAACCTAACCTATCTGTACTGTAATTTAACCTAAACCTAACCTATCTGTACTGTAATTTAACCTAAACCTAACCTATCTGTAACTTAATCTAGCCTAACCTACCTGTATTTTAACCTAACCTACCTGTAACCTATCCTAACCTGTCTTAATATATAACCTACACCTATCCTATCCTAACCTAACCCGCTTCCCAATGTAAAAAAGTCCCGGTCTGGCTGCGTTAATTAATATCACCCCTTCGCACTTCACCTTCTGATATAATTACAACTTCACATGAGACCACACCTGCATGACCTTACCCCAGGGGATAAAATAAACATGGGGGCAGTCACTCACTCAACACACTCAGATAACCTCCCAAAAGAATGAGTAAGATGAGGCTGAGTAAAAAAAAAATAATAAGGTGGGATAGGGTGGGGTTGGGTGGGGTAGGGTAGGGTGGGGTGGGGTGGGGTGGATGTTTAGGTTCATCTTTCAAGTATCAAATATTAAGAGAATATTTATCAAGTTGGTCCAGGTATTATCAGGTATAGTGAAGAAGAAACAACTATAATGGGTGCGTTGGATTGGGTGTTGAGTAAATTTGGGATGAGTTTATTCAAGGAGGTAAGTAATGTGGCTAAAATAAGTCTAAAAAAAGAAGAAGGATATTCTGACGTGTGGATTTTGTGTAGTAGTTGACTGATGGTGACTGAGTGTGTCTTGGTTTTTGTCTTTGATGTCTCATTGTGTCTTGTTGTTGTATCGGTCCAGTCCTGTCACTAACCACACATTAATTTTCTCCCTTTATTGAGGTGTATGTTCCCCCTCGATCTACCCCACGTGAAGGAAAAATTGCAGGATCAGGGAAAGGTAATTAATAGGTTGATGAATCCTGTGGTACACAATACAGGGGTAAAAATAGGTGATCGAAATGTCACTGTGTACCTGCAATAATTAACAGTATAGTTGTTTTGTGTTATGCCTACATTGTCATATACTTTGTACTACATATATTAAATGTTGTAAATGGTATCCACTTCCAGCATTTGCGGTGATCATTTCAGGAGGGCATCATGTACTGTACAGGTATACGTTTAAGTGGGCACTGTACTACCGCTATAGTAATTCTCAAATTCATATACAAATGTGAACTTATTGCCAGGTGTATAAATTCTATGTAGTTACTCTGTGATCACTTCAACCCATTCATATCATATGTTTACACTGCATTTATTATTTATTGACTGGACTGTATACTCCGGCAACTAGATTATGTTTTATATAATATACAATTCAACGTGGAATTGTAAATATAAACTTCAGGAACCTTTTCGAGAGCTGCAACACTCAAAAGATTCAAACATGCATAGCTATTTGTTACCGTACAATTGTTATTTGTATGTTTGACCGTAAATAAACAGTTTCAATTTCACTCACTGAATGTGTGAAGACAGCAGTGTGTACTGTTACAGTGATGTGCCTCCTACTTACCTATACGTATGTGAAAACAAGGAGAGGAAGCATAGTGACAATAACCTATAACCTACCGAGATGTGAATTACACGAAAGCGCTTGGGAACTTCGTGTTTTCTTCTTTCCTGGTGGTTATCAGCATATACCTAGATCACGCGCACCTACAGTGATTTACTTGCATATATATATATATATATATATATATATATATATATATATATATATATATATATATATATATATATATAATATATATATATAAACTTCATTTTTTGTCCATATAACTCACGGACTTTGAACATATAATCAACGACCTCACCAGCCAGAATTCGAACCCTCGACCTAATGCATGGGACCAGGGAACTAAAAGCAGTTCTAGACTATGTGATATTTCACACAAAGCCTGTTCATCGAGCTGATGGCGCCGTGAACCTCTCATTGGGAACTGCCCGTGCTGCTTATGTGGATGTCAGTAGCATTTTACCGAATCCAGCTGGTATGAAACACGAGGTACCATGCCTACTTCATTTTTAGTCCATAACACGTGGACTTTGAACGTATAATCAACGACCTCACCAGCCAGGAGGTACTACTGCCTGGGAAGATATTGGAAGCATAATGTGTTGTCTAATGGTAGACCCTGCTGCCGTATGGCATCACAATTTTTTTTACCTAGTCCCAGGTTACTGATCTGACTTTATGCCTCATTTACACACAATTGTTTCTCTTACTGTTGACAACTCAACATACCCTGATATGGTCAGTGATCTGTGCCCGGGTGGGCTAATCCCCGTTGAAAAAAAATGTGTGATGGTAGATGTACGGAAGAAATCAAAACAAGAATTGTGCAAGCAAAAACAGTTTCAATAATCTAAAAGAAGTAATGAAAAGGGACCTTAATTTCAAATTGAGAAAAATGTTGCTGAAAGACTTTAAATGGTTGGAAGCTTTTGAAATAAATGAAGAAGTACTAAGATTAGTAAACACTTCAAGAGAAATACATGAAATGTCCAAAACAAGAAAAATAAGATACTTTAGTCATATAATTAGGGATGGGGAGGATAAAAAATTAAATATAAATGGGAAAAGTTGAGGGTGAGAGGGCCAACGGAAGGCAAGAAACTGGGATGGATAAATGAAATTAAAAACTGGGTCCCCAAAGAGATACAAGACCTTGGAGGATTGGTAAAACACCCCGAGAAAGTTTAGAGTGGACTGTGGTCGCCAACCCTCAGGTATAAGGACGGTAATCTGATTGACCGATTGACTGTCTAGTTTGTTTGAAATTATACCGAATTAATACGCCCAATGTTCAGTTACAATAGTGTTGATGTCATTTAGTTTTTATCTTCATGAGTTGGGACACGTGAGCCAGCTTAGGCGAGTTTTCGGATCACTATTTACGAGAAGAGAACCAACAACCAACGCTCGAGCACAGGAACACACGTATTCACTGACTTAACCTCCTAACATCTAACTGTACATCCTTCATGGCTTACCACCACAAAGATAAAACAATTAATGAATAAAAGTTCATCTGACATGATAGATATACATACAAAACTAAAATTTAAAAAGATACTGTCGAGTACTTACCTTAGTGTACGGGTGAGAGCGGCGGCAACTTGGCAGATAAGTTGGTGTCCTCGCGACGACGGCGTTTGTTTGTTTTATTTTATAAACAGCAATTTATACACTTAAGTTACTTCTTATACTTAAACAAGTTCACCTGTTCAGAGTGGTAATCTCTAAGGCAGAGACCTACGGTACATGTACCGGCGTGCCGTGGCATCTCCAAAACAAGTCCACACGTTTTTAGTCTGTTATATTTTCTTCGAACTATTCCTCGTTACACTCTTCCGATTCTACATCACTTGATGTTTAATATCACATTATCAAAGATTTGACTATTTATTTTCACTTGTACTCAGTGGCCACTTTCGTTGTGATGGGTCACGTCTTCACTCCACGTCCATCTTGTTTCGAGTGATGAATGACGATGTGTAAATGTATGTAAATTATAATGTATCAATGCGCTTCAGGAATTAGCTTAGTAAATACACATTAATAATAAAATAAGAGATATAAAAAATTGTGGCTTCAGATAGCTCTACGTGTATCTTAGTGGATTACGGGACATATTTACTGGCCACCATATATCAGCTGGGTACTCAACCAAGGCGGGAACAATACATCACATGACCGCGGGGTTAAATACTCTTCAGGCTTTCATATTCAAAGATTCGTATGGAGTTTTTCTACCTTTAAAGGTTTTCATGCACACACACACACACACATATATATATTTACAGTATATGCACATGAAATCATAACACGGAATAAAGGCTGAGCGTATCAGAGGGAGGGTAGCGCCTAATTCGTACATCTGGCAGCCGCACTTCTCGGATATCACAAGAAACGTCATTTTTTCGGTGATTTTTTTTTTTTTACTCAAACTCAAGTCTTGTGTTGAGTGTGCGAAGCTCATACACGTCATAAAACATTGACTGATCCGTCTGTGTCATCTACAATTCGGAGTGAAAGACTGAAAGCTTCATTTCCTTCCCATAAACAAAAACTTATTAAATCATTTTGTCAAGGCCGTGAGCTTGTGAGTGAAAAAGATAGATGGCCGTTCAAAGACTCTAAAATCACTTTGAACTTACTTGATAAAATGTACGTTACTACAGACAGTGGGTGCGGGGAAATGAGCCAGCGTCTTATGTTTACACGTAATAGTAGTGAGGAAGAGGATAATTATGATGACAGTTGGTGGTGAGCCGAGTGACCCGTAATAGCCGCCTACCGTTGCAAGAGAGTGACAGTGAATGTGATCGAAGAGTTTCTCATTTACTAAATCGTTTGGTGGTAATAATCAGCTTTTTATCACAAGAGCTGCTGGATTACTTTCGTTATCCACAGAAGACTTCATGGTGAATGTGGTACTTATCACTATACAGATGATATGTCAACAGTATTTGAGATCGATCATGACGACGGGACTTATGTCTGCTGTACACGAGTCCATGAATTAGGTCTGTGGTGCTGTTCCAAAAATACTACATCAAGCAAGTGTAGTGGAGTGTTCAGACCTAAATACTCCAACTCCAGGCCCCCGATTATCTATCGGAGGTGTACATCATAATTAAATAGAGGCAAAAGAATACATCTTTAGTGACATATATGTAAGTACACTTTTATTTTAAATTGATAAAATTTTAGTTTCAGTCATCCCTGTATTTAGATATCTAACCTAACCACAGAACCCAGGAACAATAACCTAACCGAGGGGGCTTCTGAGATCCCTAGTACGAGAATTGCTGCTCGACACCACAACCGCATCCATCCCATACGTGCACGAACTGATCGCTATAAGAACAGCTCAGTCCCAACCATTGTAAAAATTATCAATAACTTGTAATAAACCAGTGTATTCACTCCCAGTAATTACTACTTCTTGCACTGTCACTATGTTGAAATGCCCTGTAGTTTGAGCTTTTCCCCATCTAGTTATTATATATCTTATTTATATCACTTATGTTATTTGTATATTATTTGTAATTCGAAACCCATTCCCCAATTATGTAACTGTATATTTCCAGCCTTCTGGCTGCCAAGATCTTTCATTAAGCCGATATTTATTATTATTATTATTATTATTATTATTATTATTATTATTATTATTATTAAATTCCTAAGATTCTCCGGTTGGTCAAAAACTATAATAATACCCGAATTTTTGTTTTGTTTTATGTATGGCCAAGGCTCATCGCACGAACAAATCTCGTCTCGTGATGGCCAAGAATTGAGTGGCTCGTGTGAAACCTAATCTAACCTTACTCCCAGCGAGAGAATCCACGTGACCAGTGCACTTTCTTGGCCATCACGAGACGGGAAGATATTTGTCCGTACGATTAAGGCCCATATGCAAGATCAGCTGTGGTGTACACCATGCCGCGGTATCCCGGCAGTCGTAATACAATGGAGCGAAAATTTTGTGAGTATTCAAAATGGGCCATGGTGGTACCCGACTGTCGTTTGTTGTTACTACGTCATCGTAGTAACTTGGGTGTTGGTATGCTTGCACCCTGAAAACTTGTCAGTGGCACGAAACGTTTGCTCTTGCTACACGATTTACGAGCATAAAAAACTTGAATCCCAAGCTAAGGTGCACCGCATTTTCCTATTTTCTTGGATTATAAGCCAATTCTGGGAATAAAATACGATTATTTACAGTGAATATAGGTAAATAAAGCCTGTGACAACCATAAAAATGTAGGAATTGAGTGTAATATCTGCTCCTTTCTTCTTTAACCTTATGAGATCTAACAAAGAAGTTATAAGTTTTTCATGAACTTGGGGTTGGGTGAGTGTAATAAAGAGAACTATGGCCTGTTCTGTGGATGAAGTCAGTAGAATATACCGAAGTACAGTATTAGGTATTATAATTTTGTTATGACAGTGATGAACTCACTGTACAGATGAATTGGGATAAAATCTTGAAACAATATCACCATAACTGTTAGTTTTCTATCAAACAGGAAATTATCTTTATACCAAAATTTTTACTTTCATGTTATACAAGGCCAGTTATGTACAAGATATGAAAACTTGATATAATGTTTCCTCCTTTTCTCCACCTGATTATAGTAATGCAATAAATACCCTTTCAAAAAAACAAGACATGAACACTTTCTCAATGTCAGGAGTAAAAAAGCATACAATATGTTAAGACATGGACTAAACCAGAAGTCGGAGAAAAGTCTCTGCTGTTTAAATGGTCTTTTATTTGGAAAAATATACATGTAAATACTGTATATGGATCCCCACCAGAGAGCCTTCATATAGTTAGTGTGCAGACATTTGTTTACAAGGCATATACTCAACTATTATGGAAATGAAGACATGTTAGGATAGGTTAGGTTCATCTCGTGAAAAATGTCATGGAACCCATATACAGTAGGTATAGTCATGAAAATCTACTAACTAATCAGAGACTAATAATGTTAAACATAGAACAAGATGATAATTAAATGGTTTAAAAATATACCCAATACAGTCTGCAATGTTAATTGCAAATCATTCCTGCATTTTTTAATGTTTAATATAAACTGTAATAATAATGGATAAGAATACAATGATAATGCTTATTTCAGAATATAGCCTTTATTAATTGCAGGATATGCTATAATATATGGGTGACCAAGAGTAAAGTATTTTAAAAGAAAAATCATCCACAAATTTCACAAATAAATTAATACGTAATATCCACGTATGTATGCAGAGTGTAAAATAAAAACAAATAATAATTAAGGCATACAGTATGTTATGATTTCTCCAAGGAATATGTTCAGAAAATTCCAGAAACTGCATTTTTTCTGGTCTATGAGTAATTTGGGGATTTTTCGGAATGTCTCCAAATTTTTCTGGTCCGAGTCTGGGAACCAGTTCCGAGGTTAGGTTAGAAAGCAAATTCCAAAATCTTCCCTGGAACCGAAAAAATTTCCCATCAATCAAATGATACCAAGATTTATTTCTTCAGTATTGATGAAAGGTGAATAGTCAGCTGTGTCTCTACCTGTAAGTGAAAATAAAGTCATTAATATTGTGTTAGTTAAATTTGCGAATTCTGAAACATCTATATTTGTGAGGGTTAATATTTATAAGTTTCCAACATCTAAATATTGAGGGTAATTTTGTCTGCTAAAAAAAATGAAAATAAATAATTCCAAAGGAAACTCAGATTTGTTTGGTTTGATATGCAACACACACTAAAAAAATTATTGTTTTTTCTTATGTATTGTAGTGTATATTGTTATGGTGATTCCAAAACTTTGATCCCTTTTTTTGGAGAAATTCATAGAACAAAAATTATAACCCCTTTAAAATTTTAATGATCTATATAAAAATGTTAACCTAACCTACCTAACTTAACCTAACTGGAAACTGACTTAACTATCATAAAATAAAGTATACTGTCTTTCATATTTTAAAGGTTGGATTAAGGACAAATTCACTTAGGTTAATTTCTGGTTACAGTTAATTAGTTAAGTCTGACATTTTTCTGTTGTCATCATTAGAATGTACGTATATCACATTTATTGAAGATTCATAATTTCATTATCTTTGAATATCCAAGAATTGTAATATAAAAACAATTAACGGTAAAGGCAGTCATACCTGTGATTACTTTCTACAATTATTGCATCTAGCTATAATTGAGCGGAGCATCAAGGTGAGTTAGGTAAGATACAAGGAGTTTAAAGATGAAAATGTATTACAGTCTCTCCTCGACTTACGACGGTGTTCCGTCTCGACGACCAGGTCGTAATACCTGAAATATTGTTATTAAATATTATCATCAATGACTTCTTTTGGTATCAAACAATACAATTTGGTGCAAATTTTTTCCTCTTACATAAAGCAGCTTTAGTGTATAGGGTGAAACATCTATCATGAAGTGATTGTCATTAGAACTTTACGGAGTTTGAATTTATAAAAAACACAACTAATGTTTTTAATCTACTCATAATCAATTTGGTAAAATGAATGTTTAGGTCATCCACCTACTTGGCATTTGAAAAAACATAATTTCAATGTCACCAAACCTAACCTAACCCAACTTAACTAATCTAACATAACCTAACTTAACTGGTAAAAATCGGTCAACTTAAAATCATTAAATTCGCTGGATGGCCAAAAGATAATAATATCATCAATTCCATTTACTTCAGAAGGACTTATTCATTTTTGTTGAAATCATGGACAGACAAAGCCAATATATCTACATTTGATTCTACCACTGTGAATGGCAAAGTTAATTAATATCACCACTCCAACTGTTGGCCCAAACAAGTCGTAAAGTAGTTCTTTCTTGTAATACATTGAGTCACTAACGGAATAAAAAAATAAAACATGTATTTAGGTCACTGAATTTATCTTATTAGTAGCAAATTGTAGTTAAACTGATACACAAATGAAACATGCCTGGGAAGTACCTAGCACTAGTTACCTGGCATATTTGTACATTAAAATATGAAATCTAGGCTAATAAGTAATTATACTAAGGAAATAATTATTTTGGTAGTGCTGGACTGTTATTAATTGCGCTCAATACGAAAATTGGGTCGATATAAATTCTGATAAAGGACGTCATTCACCATCCCAGAGGAAGCTGTTCTCACCACTCTTCAAATAGACCATTTACGACTTTTTTTTAGTTTAATTTGATTTCAATACATTTCTACACATAAATAAGTTGTACTAGTTATCTTAAAGGCTTACCTGTTATGATGGTTAGGCGAATTTGGAGGATATAAACGGCGATGAGACAAGTAGAGGCTGGCGGCATTTTTCGTACACAAGCATGGACCGCTTTTAAAAAGAACAATACAATTCTGCATGTGCTGTTCTCTATGGAGTATATCGTATAGAAAATATTATTCCTTTGCAGATTTATACATTTCATGTCCATCCAAATCAATTTTCTTTCTTTTGGTTTCAAAAGTAGTTCCCTTGTAGTGATCATCGGAGGGGGGGGGGGGGGGATACGTGTATCACGAAATTTCTCCATGTTTCAATAACGAATCGTACGTATTTTTCTTTTTTTTTTAGCCAAAAACGCGTCTTGCATAACAACCATGGGAGTACTTCAGCATGGTATACACCACGGCTGATCTTGCATATGGGCCTAACCTCGATGTTTGTGTTATGTGTAGCCTCCCGTGTTTTTCCCTTAAAATTTATTTTGGTAAATATCTTTGTGCATGATTTATTTTCATACCTTTGTTTATGCGTCTATTATAATGATTTTTTAAAGGCTTAGAAAACTAAATTCTTCAAAACGTTGATATTCATCCCCTTTTTTATGTGTACGATAAATATTCATTTCATCCCCAAAAAATAAACATATTCTAGAATCTAGATGAAACAACTTTCGGTTGGACGCCGCCAATAAGATGACCTAATAAAATACTATTTGGGGAAAAGTTAACATGACGACATTTCAGAGTCTGCACTTAGGTTAGGAAATGTTGGGGAGAAATAGCAAAGAGCGAGATAAAGAATAGCTTGGTATTGTGTATATTTATACGGTATATATCGGTACTGTATTGTGTAAATATGTAGATACCGACCGGAGAGAGACAGTGAGAAAGTCTTGTAATTCTTTAATATTGAAAACTACACAGAAATACATTCAGTGAACTGTGACTCGTGGAATTAGACGCAGTTCTTGTCCTGAAATGTCTAATTCCGTGAGTCACAGTTCACTGAGCTTCTGGACTAAAGAACACTTAACAACGTATAAAAGGACGCATCTAATTACGATCGAGTTTCAATGTAATTTGGATATCACGTACAGCCTCAACTTTCTGCCACGGCTTCAATTGAGACAGCCAAATGTTCCACCAAATCGCTAGTTTGGAGAAAAAAACGAAATATCAGTATCAGGGAATAAAATTTTAGTCTTTTAATTAACTTTCAGAACGGTGGGAAGAACTTTGTAGAACGTCTGTTAGAATAGATAGACACACATACTGACACAGATATATAAATACATTTACATACTCACAGATAAGTTTACAGATACACACACACACACACAAGTCTGTTTACATACACACATATATTTACATACGAGTCACTTATATACACAAAAAGATTCCAATTCAAATCAAAGTGGCCTTTTTCTTCATCAATAGGGAGGCATTAAATTCTCTGAAATTTTGTAAAGAGAAAAAAAAAAGTTATACGAAATTAATCTTGAAGTTCCTCGTCTCTTGATGAATTGTAAACACTGATTACTTTCCCTCTACTCTTAATCAGCTTCGGGTTCTCTCGTTCTTTGATCCGGGGCGTGTACGTGTACGTGTGTGTGTACAACGTAAGGCCAAACGGACGTGGCGCTTCTCAAGTATTAAGCCTTGCTGCTCCTGGTACTGATGAAATGAGTTCTGGTTAAACTGGTGGATCTATAACTGTGTAGTTCTGGCTAGATGTGTATGATGACAATAGACTAGCGTTAATAAGTAATAACATTTAGTAAACTAATGACGTAACAACTTTTTACCACCCCATGAAGATATGTGACGAGTCGTTTTCTCACAATTTGCAAGAGGATGTTGCCTCATGGTAAACTTAAAATACAGACTATTACAAAGTCCAATTTCTGAGAAGTTTGTGCTTTGATTTTTCCTCATACCGAAGGTAGAAAAACTCAGTTTACATGGTTTATTGTGGGCCGCCATCTTTGTTGTTGTATGAGTGAGCCAGTTAAAATGGGTTCTTACAGCTGTCAGTTATGGAAAATAACTCTTACGTGAGAATTCCTGAGATTCTGGAGTCAGGTGAAGAACGGGTTGACACATCATTATTTTATGCATCTGTGCAGGGTTGTGCAGGTGACAGTCGATTTGGGGAGACCAATGCCGATTTAACAGACGGGTGAAATGAAGCCCATGTTTTCTTTGTACCTTTCATTGCATGACGTCAGTAGGGTTGTGCTGTGAACGGGTCGCCACCATCTGCGTGTCAGTCAGGAAATGATATTGCATACAAGAGGACAGATTGAGAGGTTTATTTATTCTAATTAACTTTGCAAGGTTTTTTGGGATCACCTGAAGATTCAACCCCCTGCTTATTTCAGCTGAAGATTAACCGCCCCAGTGTTACCTGGGAGGGGTTAGATTAGGTTAGGTAGTTTAGTTTATCGTTTGAGTGATTCATAATCAGATGAAACAAGGGGGCAATCTTCAGGTGATGTCTTTTATATGAAAATATAGAGAGGAAACACAAAATCCAAGATGAAATAGTCGAGGGAGCACCTGAGGCCGGCAGGGATGTGTGGGTGTGTCCCCGGGAGGCAGAAAACACCTTAGGCTAGCTAGGACGTGGGACGCTGGTGTGGCCCTGGGGAGGCTTTATTCCCTGTGGTGTTCAGTGGTCATAACTCAGAAGAATGGGGCACATAATGGTGGTGGGCCGTCGTCTATACTACACCCCTGCAGGAAACGAGAAACGAAATGGAAATTTAAATATTCAGGAGAAGTGAGCAGCAGAGGTAGCGAGGCTGGTTATGTATATACAATACGTACACGGGATATTTTCCCTTCAAATGTAGAGAAAGTAAGATTTGGTGGTAGTCCAAATACTTGTATAAATTTCAATATAATTTTAAAAAGAATATTAACATACGACCCCATAATTAATAATTACTACACAAGGTATTTTGAAACAATAGAAAATAAATTAATTGTAATATCAATTATAAAACCGAAGTTTAATTCTCACCTGGTAGACCAAACCAGTTAAGTCTCTGGTCTCACACAATGCAGTTCCCTGGCTTGGTAGGTGATGTTGATGTTTTAATTAAATGGGTAAATTTGCAGTTTCAACCAATTTCAAAACACTTTTCTTCTATGACGTTTCCTTCGAAAATTACCTAACCTAGCCTCCTAACCAGGGGGCTCCGCCTCCCTGGATCCCCCGGTATATTTAAGTAATTTGCGAGGGAAACGTCAAAGAAGAAAGTGTCTTGAAATTGTCTGAGCCTTCGGAAAAACACATTGCTCAACTCGAGAGCCTATTGGTTGAAAATGAACATTTACCATTAAATGTTTACTGAATATTATCGATTAAGGTCTTTAATTAAGGTCGTATTCTAGGTTTGTAATTACAAGTCATAAACAATTAAAAATAAAGAGAGATCCATTTCTCTGGTTATTAGAATCATATTCAGTTTGGTTAGTTCTGATACCATCACCCCGCAGCCTACCAACGCTGTGGTGTTCAGCTTGATCATAAGGCACTCACCGTGTTGTCAATAGTAATTTTCTCTCACTTGCCGTAATGATTTTATTTAGTAAATAAACTTCTAGGGTTCCTAAGTGAAAAGGGACAAAGTCATATTATACATACGATAGTCACTGGCAAGGAAGGTTGCTAAATGAGTCACTAAAATATAACCTTTCTCAGTCTTGTTTTACAGAGTGCAGGCGGACTATGCCAATGCGTTTATTACAATACTCTTTAGCTTATACTGTACTGTGCTAAAGCGCTAACAATGGAACACGTTATGAGTTCTTGTATTGAACACAGCTCTGTGTGTAACAATGATTGCATTGCCTCTGTGTAGTATACATATTATTATTAATGAAAGTACAGTACAAAAACACCTACCGGATAACGGTTTTGTTTACATTTAAAAATATGAATTTCGTTTAGACATGGATAGAATCAGGTTAAAGATACGATTATAAATGTAATATTTTTTGAGCAGTAAATAGACTGATACACCCATGTCACAAGCTACACAATAAATTGATGATTAAGCACTTATTTCCCAGCTTCTCGTCCCTCCATGTCAGTCCATCATTATTATCCCTCGCCTTATTCCACCAGTTGTTGGGAGTGAGTGATTATTATCATATTCTCATCTCCGTTTACTCGCTCCTCATCTTAAAGTCTCACGAACAATAATATTTTCTTGGTATCTGTTTCTCTTAAATTTTAAATGCTGATGATTAGTTTATGTGCTAACCTAGAATTTGCGTTTAAAGACCTTTGTTGTTAGAGCTCAGTAATACATTAAAAAAATCAACGCTGCGCCTTTTAACTTTCATTCTTCACACCTTGCGCGTTGGAACTCTCTCTTAGCATCTTTCCACCCTCGTTTAATCTGCAGATCGTCGAGAGTAAAGCATACTAACACTTCCTAACATTGACAAATTAATGCACTCCTCCTCAGGAAGCAAGGAGTGCTCTGCCTCAATATAAGGTACACACTGTGTCTGCTGCGTCGGTGTGTGCGTTTGTCACCCCGCGCTGGCTGCCTAGAAATAATACAAGCAGGAGACTCGTGCAGTGCGGCGCCATGCCCAACGTCTTTGAGTTGCAGAGACAGTCAAGTATAAACCTGCTGGTACAGTTAAATTCAATTTGAAAATTACTTAATTTAGTGTGGCCGGGCTAAAACGCGGCAATCACACAGAAATGTACACAAGTTGTACTGAAGTAGTGGTGCAAGTAAATTGACCTTGAGGGCATGGTTCCAGGAGTTCCTATTTTTGGGTGCATACAACGTCTTTTCTGTAACCATTTTTGTGTTTTAATAAATATTGTATTTGTATGTTGGGTCTATGATTCACCTATAGTATTCACTGTTGTTTTTTCCCTAACGCTCGATACTATAATTACATGTACCCAGGGGCCTTCCTCTCGCGTCACGCTACCAGGTCAGAGTATTAACGTAAGTTGTTGTAAGAGTGCCAAGCCCTTAAAGGGTGGCAGCTTGTTGCGCGCTCTTACACTGATCTTACAAAATAATCGCCAAATGTATAATGCGGGGACTCAAGTTTTCTTTTAACTTTCCTTAGTTTTGCCCGAGAATGACACTACATCGCCGATCGTACATAAAGTAGACCAGATTCAATTGATCGATGCATAAATTTCAGATCATGCGGGTTTGTATTTTCTACACACTGAGTCTTATTAAATACCGATGAACATCTGTGTAAATTTTTCTCTTCAAATCTGAAGTCGTCTTGTGTATCTTTATCTGAACCAGAAGAAATTCACACCCGATCCACTCAGTGCCAACGCCAGTCACTTTATACCAGTCAACATAAAAGCTTTAAAAGTGACCGTGTACTTATAGCAATGCGGTTTAGGATATATACCTAACAATTTAGCATCAAGTTGTTGAAAGTCATGTTAAAATAATAATAACTTTCATCAGTCTGTTTATCCTTAGTCACTGAATCAAATTATTATTATATTTTTCGTGATTTAATTATATAAACTTCCTTGGTTTAATATTACTCTCAGGTTTGATAATATTATTTTCTTTGTTTTAATATTATTCTCCCTGGTTTGATAATATTACTTTTCCAGGTTTAATAATATTACTTTCTATAATTTAGTAATATTTTCTTTGGTTTAATATCATTTTATGCCTTGGTAGTGAGTTACATAAGATAAGCTCGGTTGTAAATAAAACAAATATTATCTAAACTGTTCATAGGGTATACGGTTTAGCCTATCTTTACTGAGAGCAATATTATATGTTTTGTTTACATTATTTTTTGTAGAGCAATATTATTTTCTTTATTTATGTATCAGTTAACCACCCTAACACTATTTGTGGGCGTGAGGTTAAGCTGAGGTGGAGAGTCTTCTGGTGATTCATTTTTATATATCAATTTATTATACTTACAGGAAACTTATCGAAATTATTTTGATATACAAAGAAATGAAACATTATTGTTCAATAAAAAATAAATATAAACAAAACAAAAATAAAATTGCTCCCAGTACGACCTGTCTGTTTCTCTGTAATTTCCGTGTTTTAGCCCGGTCCGTTTAGACTTTAGGGTATAAAATGTCAAATTAAGCAGATACCCGGTATATCAAGTTATACCAGCCTATCATAAAGAATTATTTGTTCCCAGTGATATTGTCCGTCTGTGGCAGTTATAGAGCCGATGACGCTACAATATTTGTTTCACTGAGTTTTGTTCATTACCGTTTTAGAAGATAATTCAAGTGGATTTTTCTGTCGGAGTATGTGTGAGTCAGATTAAGTGGTGTGTATATCTGCCTGTAGAACGAATTATATAAGTTGTGATATCCCGTTTGGCATATTCTTCGGTAATAAGGAGAAACTATCTGCTGATATGATGTTTAATGACAAGTGAAATGAAAGACTTACAGTATTCACGAAACTCATATAAATTCTATGATGGAAGGACGAACAAATTCAGATTAGCATTAGGGCAGTTTTGATATAAATATGATAAAATAACCATCGACGTCGGCCACGTGTCGGGGTCAACAGTATAAGTGGTAAACAAACATGTTAAAATAACCTCTGATTTGAGTACAACTTAAGTAGCCAGATGAAGCCGCTCTTCTACCATCATCTCAATACTCTATTATTTGTATTGCACTCTGCAGATAGCCAGCCACTACATGTAATGGCTTTCATGAAACATGGTCTGCCAGCGTTAACCATTCCATCAGAATATCAACTTTTCCGCCTCTGTTTCACCCAACCGCACCGCACTAGGCTAATGGTTGGCTGGTGGAAGCCCTCCTCTCGCATGTGCTTGGAAACTCCCATACGTAAAAGCTGCAGCCTACTTCAACTGTTTTTATTTTGGCATAATACTTAAAAGTAATGACAAGCGTAAACTGATTTTATCTTAATTAAAAGTTAGTCCTGATCCCAAGGCTTACACGTTTTGTTAGTTCTTCCGTCTTCTTCACTGTTTTATTAGTTGTGCTGTACGGTGCAGAATACCTTGATGACCAGCGTGGTGTGTGACATCTTTAAACATGGCCACTTTTGGAGTGACACTCGGTGGGGTACCTTAACAACTGACCGTCAGTGTGATATATTGTTCTCTGTTTTATGTATGTTGAGTTCAAGATTGATCATTCGCAAATTTGGTTTGAAATTTGTCTGAGCACAGCGAAATATTAAATACAGTATTCATTTTATCATCGTACTGTATATCATGTCACATTAAATACAGATAATCGTCCAAATAATGCTTAAAATGCAGCTGACATGACTTAACGGAAATTACTCCATAGCTACGAGGATAATCTTTGGCTCATTAAAAATGTTAAATATGGTAACACCCAAACAATGCTTAAATAGGTTTTGTTATCTTAGTTTAGTACTGACGGTATTCATTTATAGTTTGCATTATAGATATCTAAATGATCATCAGTATTAGAGAACTAGTTTGAATTTTTGCATACAATACCGGTACAGTATAGCATTTTATAAAGGTATACTGAAAGAGTTTGTAATAAAATGGGATGATCTTCACAACAGATGATCTGGAAAATAGTGGTGTCTAGTTCAGCGCTATGTTATTGTTGCCATCAATCTAACTGACATTTTGCTTGGGGTAAAAGCTGTCACAAGCTATAATATATGGTGTATTGTATAATAGCCTACTTGATGCAAAATATTTTCAAGAACTTATTGTATAAGCTTCATGGGAACTTATAATAGCCAATTAAATTCTACCTGCTCATAAAAATATAATTTTGGAAATTTGGAACTTTCCAATTACGTCAACCCTCCAAATTCTTGCCCACGTCGGATATTCGGGAGTAACATAAATACCAGGATAAAGCAATTTAAAGTTGAGAATCACTTCCTGCGTCGCTAAACTGGAAATATTTTCGCTTGGAATGGTAAATCCTGGAATATTATGGTAATTTTCGAAAGTGGTACGGTAGCTTCTTCCTTCCTACCTCTTCCACCCCACCCCCCCACCCCGCAACTGGAGCTGAAGTCTGTCGCCACCGAGTGTGTCCCAGTAGTGCAGCACAGTCTGGATCTTCACTTGCTGTTGATACTCTAGGCTACCACTGCTAGGACTGTTTCTGATGCTACTTTTCTTGATTACCACTGTTGGGCCTATTGTTGCTACCGCAACTACTTCCCCAGGTGACCAGTGTTGAAGTTGCTTTACTATTTGTACTCTTCTCATTTGTTTTAATTTTTCCGTCCTTATTTTGATTCCCTTAGCCCTCTTTTATACATTTAAATTTTCTTCTTTTCTTCTTTTTATTTTTACTTACTTTTCTGTCCTCTATTTTGTCTTCCTCCTCCACTTCTGACCCGACGTTAAAAGTGTCTACCTGCCACAGACTCACAACCCTGGGGTAAGGAAGAGATGCCCAAGGGTGTGAGGGACCAATATCGTAGGAGGGATTGGCAGCTTATACCCGTCCACCGTGTGTGTACCTAAGGTCGGACCTCCGCTCACATAAAACTTCTATTTTTCTCGGATCACATGAATATTTCTTCCTCCCAAAGTATTTCACCCGAAGATTAATTACCGGAACACTAATTTGGCCTAACATAATTTAACCTAGCATAACATTATATAACCTAACCTAGTATAATATAACCTAATCTAACCTAACTTAACCTAACCACCTTAAGATTAACCAGTCTACCCGCTACTTGGGGGGTTATATTGGGTTAGGTTAAGTCAGGTTAGAATGGTTAAAGTGAAATTAACTTGGGGGGGGTGAATCTTTAGGTGATCCTTTCATCTCATTAAATTGCATTCTATAATTATCTCACGCAGTAATTCTTTATGGTGAATATTTTTGTTGTATCTTACTTTTCTAGATAGTTAAAACGACTCTTCCTTTATGTAATGTTAATATTAATAGCATTTATGTGTGTTGCAAATAATTACTGAAGTCCATCTCTCCTTGATGTTCAAATGAATGGTAATTCTCGACATTTCTGTCATAAAATTGTTCAGGTATGAAAAGTTAAAGTTCAGTCTCTCTGATGATGTTCATGTGACATTGTTTTTCCTACAGTTCTTTTATATCATGAGTTTTAAAACCTGAAGTGATTTTAATTCAAGATTTCGGTTTTTTTTTCTACAGTATTTTATATAACCAATGTATGATATCATTTCAAGATTTCGTGTTTGTTTTCTCTAACATTTCTTTTATACTTTAGATATACAGTATAATGAAATTAAAAACCTTACTTTATTTTATTTCACTATTTCGTGTTTAATTCTAGAGGTTTTTTTATATGATTTAAAAAAAGTGAAGTGGTTTTATTTCAAGATTTTGTGTTTGTACAGTATGTCTAAATTTATTTTATATAATGATTTTAAAAACTTGAATCGTTTTTATCACAAGATATCGTTATTCTTCTCTTATAATTTTCTTCCTTTCTTGAGGTGTCTGTATCTTTCGATCCGCCTCAGGCATGTGAGAGGAGAGGGAAGATATTATTTAAATTTATAAATTTTATGGTAGATAGATAGATTAGTTAGATGGTAGATAGATACATAGATATATAAATAAATAAATAGATTATTTTGATAATAGATAGATATAGATAGATAGTTAAAGATAGATTTCTGACGACACTCGCAAGAATTATACAGTATATATTGTATCACTTTACAAACATTGATTCAAATTTCTAGAATCTGTCGCAGCTTACACATATTTTAATCTTCATGACACAGCTCCCACGTGACTCTTGTTTCATATCTCTCATTTCTCGTTATTATTGTTGTTGTTATTATATTATTATTATTATTATTATTATTATTTTGTTGAGCTTTTTACATAAAGTATGAATACTGTAACTTAATGCAGTTCTCAGTGAGGGTGTTGTGACGGGTCGCCATGGCTGGTTTAGGAAACTTAAGAGGTGTTGTTCCTGAGGCGTCATTTTAATGAGATGTTTCCCCGGGCTGCTGCTGTATAAAGAGATTAATGCACGTGGCTACGATGAACTTTATTTCTGTCTTAATAAAACGAAGTCTGACCTGAAATTGAAAAGGAGGATGTAGGAAAAGAGAAGGATTAAAGGAGAGAGCGTATACAAAGGAGATTAAAACAAGGGGTGAGAGAAAATAGAATAAATGGAGAGGCTTTTGGAGAGAACTGACTCTATCCCTCCATAAAATACAAATCATTTTCTGATAGGGATTAAAAAAGAGAGGCAGAAACCAGGAAATTAATAATGTAAATATTATGTTATTGTTTATTATTATTTTTTATGAGCGACTTTCGCGAGTACTTATAAATCATTTTACATGGACAGGTTTTTAAAACTTGTCAAGAGGTGAAAATTTTACATTTTTCGGTTTGGAAATAAATGACAATGTTTTTATATATTTTGAGAAGTGATAACTCTTCAAATTAATGTAAAGGTCATTCAATTAAATGAGGTAGACAACACAGAAATGTGTATTCCTAATAACTATGAGTTTTCGATAGGTTAGGTTAGATTAGTTTATGTTTGGCTGTTACGTTTGCTTCGGTTTGGTTTGGTTAGGCTAGGATAGGCATTGTTAGGTTAGGTTTGGTTAGGCTAGAATAGGCATTGTTCGGTTAGGTTTGGTTAGGTTATATTAGATTAGGCTAGACTAAGTTTAGATTAGGTTGTTAGGTTAGACTAGGCTATGTTAGATTAAGTAAAGCCAGGTTAGGTTAATTTTGCCACAAAAGAAAGTTTTAAGAATGCAATACAGAAATTTAAGGAAACTGTGTTAGAACCGCCGACCATCAAGGTGAATTTATCGAGGCAGCAGCGTATGTGAGCCACAATTTTGCCAAGAAAATGAGTTGAAACTCTGGAAAAGCATAAGTGAAAATATGCAGTATGCTTCTCACATCTGGGGGAAACAACGTGTGATGAAAAGTGCTTTATTCTGAGGGCGAGGAACAACTCTAGTACACCTGCCAGGGAAGATGACTTTCAAAACTCACTAGAGAGAGAGATGTAAAACAAGGATGGAGTCAGTCTTAGATCTAGGACA
Source organism: Homarus gammarus (assembly GCA_958450375.1). Classification (NCBI taxonomy): domain Eukaryota; kingdom Metazoa; phylum Arthropoda; class Malacostraca; order Decapoda; family Nephropidae; genus Homarus; species Homarus gammarus. The sequence goes on along the minus strand of CAUDMG010001131.1, from coordinate 1,296,583 downwards.
AGGCAATGAGTGTGTGTAGTGAGGGACGTATTTACTCCTCGCACCACACTGAGGCCAGGGTAAACAAGACAGATACATGAACCTCACGTTGGTGTGAAACTCGATATGTTTACTAGTGGGATGGTCGTGCCGAGTGCCCCCAACGGCCTACACTGCGGAAGAGACAAGTTTTCATGAACCTGAACTCAAAAAGAATTCTTTAGGAATTTGATTTTAAAATTTGAATTCGGATTGAAAATTGTCTTCGTTTGAATTGATGCATATACGATGAGAGTCACTATGTACTGTAGTTAATTACCCGAGAATATTGTTTGTGTTCTTACGATTAGCCAAGTTATGTGTGGTCTTACTACATAGAAATTTTTCTAATATTATTTCTTACCAGCGCTATAGTCTTAACATTGATAAAGTGGAAATCTTAAGCTCATTGTTATTTGTATGTAGGCCTATATTTCTGTGTGCCAGTATATTTATGTATGTCTGGGATTTCTCTGCACATAATAATAATAATAATAATAATAATAATAATAATAATAATAATAATAATAATTAACGGTTTATTGAAAGAGCTTGGCAGCCAGAAGGCTGAAAATATACAGTTACATATTTGGGGAATGGGTTACGAATTACAAATAATATACAAGTAACATAAGTGACACAAATAAGACATATAATAACTAGATGGGGAAAAGCTCAAACTACAGTTCATTTCAACATAGTGACAGTGCAAGGAGTCGTGTTTACTGGGAGTGAATACACTGATGTATTACAAGTTATTGATAATTTTTACAATGGTTGGGACTGGGCTGTTCTTATAGCGATCAGTTCGTGCACGTATGGGCTGGATGCGGTTGTGGTGTCGAACAGCAATTCTCGGACTAGGGATCTCAGGTGGTAGTAGGAGCCGGTGTCGGGGATGGTGTAGAAGCTTCTTACCAAATTTGCAGATGAGGTCGTGTGCGTGTATGTACCAGCTGGATCTTATGAGGATATTGGCACAGAATTTTGAGTGTGTGTATCACGTAGGCCGTAGGCGCTGGTGTGAGAAATTGGATGGAAGGTGAGTGTGGGTGACGACATTAAGCACCTGGGCAAGGTGTGACTCGCAGCGGTAATGTCCGGCGCTAATGGTTATGGTGCTGCTGTCGCTTGTGTTGTTTATTGCTGCCGCTGCTACGACTGCTGCTGCTTCTAATGATGGCGTTGTCTGTTAATGCTGTTGCCGTCTGTTAATATTGGTAATGCTATTTACTTGCATCGCTGCTGCATTTTGCTCTTGTTTCTACTTGCTGTCTGTTAATGCTGTTGCTGACTGCTACTGCTGGTGCTGTCTGTTAATGCTGTTGCTGACTGCTGGTGCTGTCTGTTAATGCTGTTGCTGACGGCTACTGCTGGTGCTGTCTGTTAATGCTGTTGCTGACTGCTACTGCTGGTGCTGTCTGTTAATGCTGTTGCTGACCGCTACTACTGGTGCAGTCAGTTAATGCTGGTACTGTTTCTTGCTCTCGTTACTACTTTTACTTGCTAGTTGTGCTATTTGTTACTGCTGCTACCACTAGTGCTACTGTTACTATTACCTTTGCCGGTTACTTTTTCTCTTTCTCTTCTCTCCTCTTTTTTCATTTTTACTCCCTCTCGATTTTTCCTCCTTCCTCCTCCCCGACTTAATACCTTCTCCTCCCTTAACCTCTTACCCCCTCCCCCTTCTCCTCGTACCATTCCACCTCTAGCCATTCCAAGGTCACCCCCCCCCCCGAGGCCAGGTGACTAATTAATGTGATTTATGGTTCCACGAGCCTGGTGTTGCAATCTTGCGAGATTTTAAGGCGAGAACACTGTGTCCCGTGATGTGTCTTGGCTGTGTCCCGCCTGTGTTATGGCTATATCCTGATGTGTTCCGCCTGCGTCATGGTTGTATTAATGTATCATGGCTGTACTAATGACTCATGGGTTTTGTAAGTAAATCAAGTTCATTTTATATATAATTGAAACGTAAAGTCAATTTCTTTCATACAACAAAATAGGAATGATCGTTATTTGAAATATTTATTACTTACAAACACTAAATCATCATTTCATAGACAGTAAACAGGATATTTTGTTGCCTTACTTTTTGCATATAGAATATTTGTTAATTGCAGACAACTTTAATATATTTCAAGTATCCACGTGTAAGGACAGTGTCATGGACTGCTGAGTTATATATACTCGATATATTGTTGGGAAGAAGGTGGAAGGGTCATGTGTCCTTGTTGCTTAGCCGGTTCTCACGCCGCTGTAACAAAAGCTTCACACAAATCGAAAATACATATAGGCAAATCCAAGTCACTCAACTCGTATAGGCTACATGCTGCACGAACCTCTGTGTATTAAGATGGCTTATTGACACTTTGAATAAATGTGTGTTAACTTTACAGGCGGTTTGAAGTTTTATATATTTTGTGTTTAGTGAGATTTTGGTGGTTGGTCAGATATGAAAATAATTTACCTTATATTTTTCACTCGTGTTTTAACAGAGGTACTATCTTACAGTTTACCAGAATGATTCCTGTGTGACCTTAATTTACTAATCATATTGTAATGCAATTAAGTTTTTAAATTACCTTAAATTAAATACATAAATTTGATAAATTATAATTACATTATATATTATGACAATCATGAACATTATTATTATATGTAGTAACATTTATCTCGGCCCCTAAACGTTTTACTGTACCGCCTTTGTTTACGAGACTTGCATCATCTGATTCAACACTTGTGTAGCCGAGTCGCTGGCGGTAGTGTTTGGTCTTTTTGTTCTTGGTGAATCATCTTAATACTAATCTTCACCCCGAGGTGTGAAATGAGTGAATAAAGTGATTCTGTTGCTAAGAGACAGAAAAAAGTATTGACAATAAGTAAGATCGTTATCATAACATAGGTAAGTTGGTTCTTTTGTATTTTTATTTGTATTTTATTTTTTTTATATACTTATAATACACTACACAGGGTGTTTTACTTTAATTTTAATTTATTCAGTTTCCATTTTTCACTGTTTCGCCGTTGGTGTGGTTCTTAACTCCATTTTTCCCATTAGGCTCAAGTATCAAACATCAGAGTTTTGGCGTTCACTGCACTTCCACCCGGGAATGTTGAACTTCACCAATGTATTTATAATTTTATTTGACAACGTATTTGTTAGTGTAATAAGATTATCCATAACTTGCATAATAAATGAAAAAAAAATAAACATTTCTTCGGTAAAAAGAATTAAGTACAGTAATAAATTTTCGTGTTATTGAGAAGAGCTCAACTTTAAATTTATTAAACCAATGAAATTTTATAACCAAATAATTATCGGTGTAGCGTTTGTAAATTATACCTGTGGGTAAATGATGATAGTTTTGAAAGCGCAGTAATGTTAGCGACACATTCTAACCAACATCCGCCCACGATTATCAGTCCTTCCACAATGTTCGCAAATCTCTCTCTCTCTCTCTCTCTCTCTCTCTCTCTCTCTCTCTCTCTCTCTCTCTCTCTCTCTCTCTCTCTATATATATATATAATATATATATATATATATATATTATATATATATATCTATAATTTATATATTATATAATATATATATATATATATATATATATATATAGTGTATATTATATAAAATGCCTTCAGTGAATAACGACTCATGTTTCACGTCTCATTTTTTCATTATTATTTGATTTACATTGCAATCACTATAATTTAATTTTATGGAGAACAATAAGTTATAATTATTCATATCCTCTCGCCCACTGAACAATGAGTTTAATTAGCCCAACAAGTTTTTCGTATCTGCCATAAATAATATTATTAATTTACATGAATATTTTTTTATAATTTTTCATTCTGCATATATTAGGATTCAGCTTTGTGTTCCGTGAGTGATCTATATTTTATACAAATCTTCTTCAAATATTCTTTTTATTAATTAATTTTATCATTGATCAAACTAAAATCAACTTCGCGTTCCTCCTTATGTCCGCCTTTTAATAGGACTGTATGAGAAATTAATAATATGATGTAGGTATTATTATAATGTTATAAAGTATTAGTGCTCGTATTCTGGGTTAGTAAATACACTAAGCTATAATGGTCATCACCCATATAAGACGGTTACATCTCTCTCTCTCTCTCTCTTTCTCTCTCTCTCTCCAGACATCATAACATCCATTTCAAAATTTCGATTGAATTTCATGAGGCAACCTGGTGATGTGGGAGTTAAGTCTCTTGTACAATTTTTACACAATAATTTAGATTCGTGTTAGCACTAATTTTTGGCAGTAATCTTATATCAGAAGCATGGACAGAAACTATCCGCCTCATGCTTGACTCTTATCTAGTTGTTGGTTAGGTAGTGACGCCCATGCTTGCTTCTTACACGGGAGACCAACACTCGATTTTAACTTAGACTCAGAAGACAAGTTACGTCGAAAAACAATGCCTCAATGTTAATAGAAAACCATTTAAAATCTGAAATTTCTTTTTTGATAACTTTGGATGTTTAATATTTCAAGAAGTTTGTGCATAAATCACACACACACACACACACACACACACACACACACACACACACACACACACACACACACACATACACACACACACACACACACACACACACACACACACACACACACACACACTGCCATAAAACATACTAACTCCATCAGCATCATCAAGCGGAAAAATTCTCTTAGTAAGCAAGTCAGTCAGTTTCCTGGAAGGTGTTCATTAGGTTAAGTAACGGCAGCCAGGAATGGAAGAAGGATCTAGCCTAATGCAGAGAGAGGCACCAAACCCAGCGCGGTAATAGTGTGCGTTAGGCTGCTGTACTTGTGTGTAATGTGTAAATATGTATTAAGCTCGTTGATTCAGGTCTCTAGTGTCTCAGTTTTAGATGAGGCAACTGAGCGTCTCTTTTATCAGTATTTCTTAGGGAGTTTTTACGTAAATTATGAGCGTCTACAGAACACACACACACACACACACACACACACACACACACACACACACACACACACACACACACACACACACACATGGGGGACATAACTTGGACATCATGGGGGAACCTTGAAGAGTTAAGATCCAATAAAGGACCAGAACTGTGCCTCCTCCTCCTCCTCCTCCTCCAGACAAGTCCTCCTCGTGAACCCCGTAAACTTTTAAGGGTCGGTAAGTTGGCTGAGAGAGGGCACTATTGAAATATGTTGGACGATTTAGTAAAGCGGGACAACTTCAAATTGACCCAGACTCGTGGTTGAGATTGAAGTGGGATTGTTAAGGACAGGAGCCACTTGGGCCAAAATCTTCCGCCGCGGGAAGTCCGGCCGTCGAGGGAGGGAGTTTGAGTTTGGGAGACGAACCATTATCTCTCTTTAATTTTTTATTGTTGATGGCTACTGTATTTAGTAGCCTAGAATATGCACCAGCAGACCTTAATTGTTGAGCGTAGTAATATATTATAACATCAACTTCAATGAGAGAAAATTTACTTGAATATAATTATCGGTAACCAATTTTTATTATTGTTGTCTAGAATCTACTTAGAGTACGTGTTTAAAGAAGGACCTTAGTTGTTTTAAGCACAGTGATTCATTATAATATTAACAACCAAAGAAGAAATCTAATCAGAAATGTGTACTTTTGTTTTTATTTACAGATTCTGGTGACTAGTGTATTTAAAATAGGATACTGTGCTTAAAAGTCCTTAGGTGATGAAACGTAGTAATACATTATAACAACAATCTAGTGGTGTGTGCTTAGGTTAACCCTGTTCTTGTCTACAATACTTGGAAACGTTGTCAATAATGTAAGTGTTAACCTTGGGACTGAAACTCACATTAAAGAGATAGAAAATTTGACAAAACGAATATATCGGTAGTAGTTTGATGGCCGTTGACAAAGCCTTATCTTCACCTGTGGGGTAACAAGAGAACTGTATTATTTATTTAATGTAAGTTTCTGTTTATAAATGGGTGCATGATTTGCATTTTTTCTGCCACGTCACGATGAGGCTGAGTCAGTACCTAAATAAGATGATTGGGAACGAACCTTGAAGAAGTCATCACTGAGTCTAGGTGATAATATTCGTCTCTCTTCCCCAGGACTGTGTACCTTAATTAACAAGACAAACAAGAATTATTCTCAAGTATCTTCCATGTGGCGTTACCTAAGGCAGAGGCGGCTGATGCCAGGGAAAGTTCAACAGGTAATGATGGTCTCTTAAATACTTTATAATGTAGTCTGATGCCAGATATATGACAGGTGTATATAACTTCCTGTAGTACTTGACGTAGTTGGTAATAGAGTTCCCTATAGTACTTGACGTAGTTGGTAATATAGTTCCCTATAGTACTTGACGTAGTTGGTAATATAGTTCCCTATAGTACTTGACGTAGCTGGTAATATATTTCCCTGTAGTACTTGACGTAGTTGTATTTGCATCTGGTTACCTACACGAGAAAGTGTATTACATATTCGTAGGCCGATGACAAGAGCGAGACGATGTAGAAATCGTGGGAGAATATTCTTATTGTTTTCACCAGCTGTCTTTAATCTACCACACGAATGGAAGATTTTTAATATCCTCTGGTAATAGAATTTACCTTTTATGGAAACGTCACTTCTCACCTGGTAGGCTTCATAGAGGTACCTTCAAAGGCTTCTCTTATCTGGTGGAATAATATGAATCAACTCATGACTTAAAAAAAAAATTGTCATAGTGAAATTGTCGCCTAATGAATTTCTTCGTATAGTCTTTATTAATATTTATCATAAGAGGGATCAAGTCTTCGTCCATCTGGTTCCTCGTCTCCTCAACTAAGGATATATACCTGCAGTAACATGGTCGGGCGAGTAATTGCTTAAGATAACAGTTGTGGGGGAAATACTCGAGGAGGAGAGAGAGAGAGAGAGAGAGAGAGAGAGAGAGAGAGAGAGAGATTCCCGCCTCTTACAGTTCTGTTTTGGTTGCATAACCACACTGGCGCACCTGAAATGTTGATGGCATTAGTTCTGGTGTGGGCGTGAGCTGCATGTTTCTCTTCTCGGAGGCGACTGTTGGTGTGGTGAGAAGGAGGGCTGGTAAGATGGCAGGGTTGGTAGTCTCTCTCTCTCTCTCTCTCTCTCTCTCTCTCTCTCTCTCTCTCTCTCTCTCTCTCTCTCACCCCATAACTATAAAGACATTTTAAGAACACTGATCACTACCTAAACTTAAAAAGATGAAAGCTAAAGTCAAAATTTATTTTTAAATTTTGCATTTAACTAAATCATTTTTCTGCCTCTACAAGTTATCTGAGAAAGAAAAAATAACGTATTATATTAAAATATATTTGTTAATAATATTTATTATATTTATTATTAGTACTATCATTTAAAAGAATAATCATAATTTTTGCTTTTATTTATTTATTTATCTTTTTATTTATTTACTTTTTTTAATCCCTGTCGCTAGGTAGAGGAAGAAAATGTTACCCTTAGTATTTTTCACCAGGTAGGCGAGTTGTTGGGTAGTGGGTGTTTGGTTTGGTTTTCCTCCCGCGAGAGCTTTTGTGTCTAAGAGCAGACCTTTTTTCTATCCCATCCCTTCGTCTCTTCCCTTCTCCTTCCCCTATCCCTGTCCTCCTTTCCCCTCCTCCCCTCCCCCCTGCTCTCTCATCGCTCACCCCCTCTTTTCCTGTCCTCTCCCCCCTTTCCCATCTCTTCACCCCCCTACTCCCGTCATCTTCTTCCTTCTCCTTCCCCTCCATCATATCCCCCCTTCCCCTGTCTCCCTCTACTCTCCTCCCCTAGCGACCCTTCTCTTCCCCTCTTCCTCTTCCCCTCCCTCCCACGACCCACCAGGCTACTTCTTTATTACTTCGTCTCCCCTCGGGTCAATTCATCCCGGAACACCTTCAAAAAATAAAAAATAAAAAGATTGACAAAAATGTTCATGTTATTTGTGAGAGCTTCAGCTGTTGCCTGGTTGAGGAGCTACGGGAGGTCTTACCAGGACTATTGTAAGGTAGTGAGAGAGAGAGAGAGAGAGAGAGAGAGAGAGAGAGAGAGAGAGAGAGAGAGAGAGAGAGACAACCTGGGTGTTGTCCTCGTTATAAACATGTCCTACACGAGCACCTGCCTGGCTGTTGATGCTGCCGGAAACCTGTGCCACTGTTCACTCCTCTTCCGTGTGTACATTGTTATACACACACTGGTGCACATATTGAATTACACACACACACACACACGCGCGCACACATTGATATTCACACAATGATGCAACCACGCACATTGATTTGTACATAATGACGCACACAATTTGTTAGACACACTGATGACGGACATGCATTGATTTACACACACACACACACACACACACACACACACACACACACACACACACACACACACACACACGCAGTTTCCGACGATAGAAAAACATCTCATTTGGTGAACGTGAAAGCAATATTTGTATAGATCTACTGCCCCGTCTCCACTCTGGGTTAAGACCTGGAAAATATAAAACATCGACTTCCATACTTTTTTTTTCTTGTGTCGAGGCAGAATATCAGTCAAATAATTTCTTCCCACAAGAGGTGAATGTATATAGAGTATATATATATTTTTTTTCTTTACCTGAAATCGTTGTCATTCAGATATTTTTTTTCTCTTCAAACCGAGTTATTTTTATTTTTATGTTCGATGAAGTTTTTGGATTTTCTTTCTTTTTTCTTCTTTTTTTCACGTATATTTTACAGTAATTTTTTCGCACGTGTACTGTACTGTTATTTATTTTTATTTTATATGCCATGATTTTTTTTAAGGAGTTCTGGTTTTTTCACGTACTGTATACTATGATAGGTGGTGTACTGCATCTTGGCCTGTGAACAAATTGGATTGGTGGAACAAGGAGCTTTGGGGGGGGGGGGGGGGCAACAAGCCATGGTGCCATCAGCCATGGTGCTATTAGTCATTATCATCACCCAAATTGCCATAACTCAATTTATCGTCAGCCATAAGTGTCATAGGCATGTTGTCATCAGCCAGGTTACCTTCATCCATGTTACCATTCACCAAATAACCATCTGCCAAGTTGCCACTACCTGCGTTGCCATTACCCACATTGCCATCACCCATCATGCCACCAAACATCGCCACCTTGAGCCATCGTCCTTGGCATTAGAGATGTTGTCTTGTTATGGAATATTTAGCCACTACAAGTCTTCGTTATGTAGGCCAGCCTTCACTATGACCTGCACGCCATCTTTCACCTTGACCTACATGATGCTCTAGCCTTCACCTAGACCTGCCCGGTAGCATTCACCTTGACCTGCGCGCTAGCATTCACCTGGACCTGCACACCAGCCTTCACCGTGACCCGAATGCTATAACCTTCACCTCGACCTACATGTTATATCCTTCACCTGGACCTGCACGCCAGCCTTCACCTCGAACTGCACGCCAGCCTTCACCTCGACCTGCACGCTAGCCTTCACCTCGACCTGCACGCCAGTCTCCGCCTTGACCTGCACATCAACCTTCAACCTTGACCTACACGCCAGCCTTCACCTTGACCTACATGCCACACCCCCCACCATGACCTGCAGACACGTATACCCCCTCCCCTCCCCCCCTCCCTCCCAACCCCGCCAGACACCCATAAGTAAACCTACACCAAATCTTAGTTTCTACAACAAACAACTTTTACAGAATTCACAATAATATAGATTAAGTCTGAAGTTGCTATTGTTTTTTTTTTTTTTTTTGCTTTTTTTTTCAGAAGACTTTAATCCAACGTGAAGATTTAATTGACTCTTAAACTTGTACTATTGGAATCTGTGAGGCAAGTCAGTGTTGTGCTGGGGAAAGTAGGAGGAATAGACTGGTAGTAAAGTCGTGAAAGGATATTGCTTCAGGATTACGTGAAATAGAACAGATGACAGTGGAAGGAGGAGGAAAAGGAGGTAGGGTAGAGAAGAAGAGGTGGAGGAGGAGGTAGGGTAGAGAAAAAGAGGTGGAGGAGGAGGTAGGGTAGAGAAGAAGAGGTGGAGGAGGAGGTAGGGTAGAGAAGAAGAGGTGGAGGAGGAGGTAGGGTAGAGAAAAAGAGGTGGAGGAGGAGGTAGGGTAGAGAAGAAGAGGTGGAGGAGGAGGTAGGGTAGAGAAGAAGAGGTGGAGGAGGAGGTAGGGTAGAGAAAAAGAGATGGCGGAGGAGGTAGGGTAGAGAAAAAGAGGTGGAGGAGGAGGTAGGGTAGAGAAAAAGAGGTGGAGGAGGAGGTAGGGTAGAGAAAAAGAGGTGGCGGAGGAGGTAGGGCAGAGAAAAAGAGGTGGCGGAGGAGGTAGGGTAGAGAGGAAGAGATGGTGGAGGAATAGAGAGGAGGAGGAAGAAATGGAGAGGAAGCAGAGAGGAAGAAATGAAGTGGAAGAATAGAGAAGAAAATGAAAGGGAAGTGAATTGGAAGAGAAGAGGAGGAAAGGAGGAAACGGAGAGAAAGAAGTTGTGGAGAAGATGGAGCTGAATAGAAGAGAAGGGAGAGGAGAAGAGGAAATAGAGATGGAGAGAAATGGAGGACACATTGAGAAAAAAGTGGAGGAAAGGATGAAGTGGAATAAGAGAGAAGGGACAGGAGAGAAAGAAGTGGAGGAGATACCACACCACTTAAGTATTCCCACAATAACTACAGTATACCCCCCCCCCCCTCAAGTGTTCACGATGACCTTCCACACAATCTATTTTCTCATTAAGGAGTTTAATCAAAGCCCGCGCCGTAAAGTATCGCTCCACCAGACTCATTAACGATACGTTAAAGCACTGCTACGATTAGACCTTAATTATATATGTATACTTTGTTTTATACATTTACCTATTTCAAACTTATTTAGATTAGTCATTTTGCAATTCATTAATAAGTATATCGTGTGTGTGTGTGTGTGTGTGTGTGTGTGTGTGTGCGCGCGCGCGCGTTCCTGTGGTGTAATAGTCAGCATGCTCGCCTCGCAAGCGAGTGGACCCGGGTTCGATCCCCGGGCAGGGTGAAACTATGGGCAAGTTTCATTACGCCATTTGCCACCGTCTACTGAGCAGTAATTAAGGACCTGGATATTAATCGATTTGCGGATCGTGTTCCGGGATAATGGTTAGCCAGTGCAGTTGAGGAGTTGTCCGGTCTTTTCTGACTGATTCTGGACACTGGGTCATGCAGCTTGTTAACTCGGGGTGTGGTTGTTGTGTTGACTACAGCTTCTACACCTTAGACAAATTCACGCCTAGGTGGCCCGAGGGCCGGCCATCCTCGATCACGAGGGGCAACCATTATTATGTCTGCCATAATACAATGGGTAATAAAAGAGTATATTTCCTTGGTTATAAATTTTAGGCTATTATTTTATTTTAATTACATTATGTAAATTCGATGTCAAAAGTTGATGTTTGTTAATTAACCTGTAATTTATGTCCTGTGTGTTATATTATAAAGACTTACTCGACTGGGCTACTGTCGAATGTTTCAGAGTCAAATGTTTTTTTTATTACGTTAAGTCGACCAAAATAAGCAGTATATCGGTAAAATGCTACTATCACCATATACAGTAGTTGGCACGGGCAATCCCCGATAGATGTTTATGTTGCTTAAAAATAAGACGAATGAACAGGCTTTGTGTGTAATAATTCAAAGCCTAGGATTACGTTTGTTGTCCCTGTGACGCCGCGGTAGCTACCCTTGTTCACACGAAGAGGTCCAGGGTTCGATTCCCGACTTGTGAGATAATATATATATATATATATATATATATATATATATATATATATATATATATATATATATATATATATATATATGCTGATAACCACAAGGAAAGAAGAAAACACGAAGTTCCCAAGCGCTTTCGTGTAATTCGCATCTTCAGGGGTGAGCACAGACTGTACTCACCCCTGAAGATGTGAATTACACGAAAGCGCTTGGGAACTTCGTGTTTTCTTCTTTCCTTGTGGTTATTAGCATATACAGGTACCTAGATCACGCGCTCCTACAGTGATTTACTTGCATATATATATATATATATATATATATATATATATATATATATATATATATATATATATTCACGATTATGTTTTAACTTGGACCTGCAGCTGCTCCTCTCCTCAGCCTGGAGATATATATACAGTAAGTTTACTTGGAAATATCTTGACTGACAACACCGGCGGGGGGGGAGAGGGTGTGGCTGAGTGCCGTTGCTGATGGATCTGTCAAGGGAGCCACATTTTCTTAAGACCTCACTTAACATAATAAACTTCTGCTCACACAAAATACTGAAAAAAATACTTACAACTCTAAGTTATCTTAAGGGAAAAAATAATAATAAATGCTGAACACCTAAAAATACACTATACAGGATACCGATGAAGTAATGTATAATACAGTGCAAGACAGTACTCTCAGTTGTCTTTCGTTGTTTTGGTTTTTATTTTCGTGGACGATTTTTAGTAAAAGACTCGTAAATAATTTCCATTTTCCCATTGCTCTCCGGCACTGGGAGTTTGGACTTGGAATCTGCTGGAATGGGAACTGTCCAGCGGGGGGAACAGCTGGAATGGGAATTGTCACGATGGGAATGTCTGACTGGGAACTGTCGGACTGTGAACTGGTTGACTTTGCACATTAAAGTCTCGTATTAAAAAAAAACATTACTCTTATTCTGTCGCTATTCCCTTTGGTGTAGGTAAATGCTAGATGGAATTTAAAAAAAAAAAAAAAAAAAATTACGATTCGATGATGTTAAAGTTTTCAGGTTAAATTTGTTTTATCCTGAAGTACAGGTATTGGCGAGCAGAGGTGAAGGAAATATATCTAACCTAACCTAACTTAACCCAACCTAACCTGACTTAACCCAACCTAACCTGTTGTCTGTGTCCTATATAAACATAGCACCATCACCACGTATTCTAGGGGTGAGGAAGGCAGGAACACGCTACTAAGGCTGCATATCTTGTTAAAATAAGCCATACAATGTGAGAAAATGAGGTGAACATAATCTGAGATATCATTGCTACTTGGGTTATGATAGCCGGGTGAGGAAGAGTGGTGGTGGTGGTGGTGGTAGGGGTGGTGAGGAGGAACAATGGTGGTGTTGGAGGAAGGAAGGAGGAGTGGTGGTGGAGAAGTAAGAAGAGGAGGAAGGGTGGTGGTGGTGAAAGAGGAGGAAAGGTGATAGTGATGGAGAATGAGGAATGGTGGTGGAGGAAGTGAAATTGAAGGGTGAGGATGAAGGGCTGGTGGTAGTGGTGGTGGGAGACTGTACATGTGTGTTATATAGGTCACCAGATATTCTTCCTACACCCTGACGCAGCTTCTAATAATCGTGGACTGTTTTTGTTTATTCCTCTGGCGCGTAATGGTCTCTTTAAATTCTAGTCACCCCCCTCCCCCTCTCCTTTTTTTACCTGTATCTTCCTATATATAATCAGTAAATTTAGTTATCATTAAGCAGGTGTTTTGTGGCCTAAATACTGTATGTTAGTCCCCAGAGAGTAAACCATTGTCTCAACCGATCACTTGAATCTGGTATAGAGAAAGCAAATCAAGGCAAGAATTCTAGGTAAGGCTTCATTTAATTAGGTTATAGAAGCTGTTGAGTATGAGTTGAAAATGATACAGAGATAATTAATTAGTCAAACGTATGTCTTTTGTTAGCGTTATATTATATACCTCTCACCTGGAAAAAAAATTAATTAGCTCAATGTTTAACCTGGAGAGAGTTTATGATAAGTATAATTAATCTTTCTGTGTGGTATTATCATATCTGTATTTACGTAGATTCACCATAGTTTATTTTCACCAGAGCACCGCCATTTTGTATTACTGGGAGTCAACCTCGCTTGTGGCGGGTTTTTTTTTTTTTTTTTTCCCTAAGCAGCGAGTCGTAAACATCACACTTCATGGGTTTTTCTATTTAGTTTTACTGCATGAGTGGAGGGGCGTGTGGGTGGTGGTGGAGGGTGGGTGGAGAGGCTTGTGGAGGGAGCGTGTGCAGGATGGGTGGAGGGTAGATATGAGAGGCTTGTGGATGATGGGCGGAGGGGACGTGTGGATAGCGAGTGGACGGTGTGTAAGAGGGGCGAGTGGAGGTTAGGAGGAGGGGCGTGTGGGTGAGACTGGGAGGCGGCGCTGGTCACTGCTGCCGGTGTACACTTATATCCAGAGTGATGGTCGGTGGCCCTGTGTAGTTGTGACTTGTTATAATAGAAAATGGTGGAAGAAATTATTAATAATAAATTTCTATGTGAAGGTGAAGAGAGGTTGAAGGCTATGGTGAGGAAGACCTGAATAACGGTGTAATGAAATAGGAAAGTTTGGTGTGTGTTTGTTCATTTGTAGATATATGTCTAGGTACATGTTGCATGCATATGTGTATGTAGTTGCATATGTGTATTTGTGTATGTGTGTTTGTTTGTGTGTAGGTGATACTATTAGTGTATTACAAAAATGGGCTTACTTCTAAACACACACACACACACACACACACACACACACACACACACACACACACACACACACACACAGAGTCCATCACAACCTACGTCTTTGCAGCCCAAGTGTTGAGTGTTTCTGGGTCTTGCTAAACTTGAGGAGAGAGTTGATAGACTGTACAGGCTGTGGTCGACCTCTAGGAAGACTCGGTCCAATCCAGCTTGACACACTGGATAACAAGCAGCTGAGCCGAGTTACTGCAGTAACAAGAAAACGAACGAGAGGGTACGATGACGGCACGGGCTGAGGGTGATAACGCTGTCAGTCGTGGCAGGAGCCCTTGGTGAGGAAAGTTAAACAAACATCAAGGTTGGTGGGTCGTTTAGGTCGCGGGGAAGTTTAGGACACACCGCGATGAGACACCATCTTAAACGCTGTGGATTTGGAGAATTACTGCCTCGGGGAAAGTTTTGATGGCAAGGCGTCGACTGGGGCCGTCAGTCCCCTGGGGTTAGTTGTTAAGTTGATGCCGCCGCTGTTGTCTTCTTCATGCTGGCTACAAGAGTTTTCCATCTGGTGTGAGTGTCTTGTGCGCCGACTGAATCTTAGATCTTGCTTGAAGCCTTTCACACTCTCCTACTCCCTCCCTCCCTCCCTCCCTCTCGCCCCCTCCTTCCCTCTCACTAACCCCCATCCCTCCCGTCCCCCCTCCCTCCCTCCCATCCTAACCCACCTCACTCCACCCTCCCTCGTACCATCCAGGCTATGCTTTATGTCACGTTCTTGATCTGTCATTAAGGGTTATAAATACACAGTATATTGTATACATATACATACACATTAATACATACTTATATACGAGGGCTCATTATAGGAAAAAACTTCAAAGGTTGTGTATTCCTATGAGCTGTATTGCTGTAACCATTGTATTCAGAAGAGCAAACATGTATCAGACTCCTAGCCACTTACCTGTGTAATTAGAAGTATGAGTCGACTGTTTTAACCCACAATATACAACACACCCACAAACATGACTGATTTCACGTATTTTGAAAAACACCGAAACCAAACTTTTACTGCGGTGAATTTTTAGTTTTGTGGTGTTAGTGAATGAGTGTGTTGAGGGAGATGATAGTGGTTGGTTGAGTAGAGGGAGTTGATAGTGGTTGGTTGTGTAGAGGGAGATGATAGTGGTTGGTTGTGGATAATAATTGATACTAGTGGAGCGTACAAGGTAGACTGATAGTGGATATAAGTGGAGAATAGATTAATAGTGGATAAACTAGTGAGGATTACCCAAACATTTTTTTTTCATTATGTCTTCTCCAACTTTGAAACATTATACGAATCGCATGAATAATAATGAATGATATGAAGCTTCATTCTCACCAACTATATATTCATTGACATTACTTTGACACTTTTGAACTGTTTACATGTTGCCCAAATATATTAACACCCACACAGTACTCTACTTGTAAGGACTGGTGAGGTGTGGTGAGGGATGGTGAGAAGTGTGGTGAGGGATGGTGAGAGGTGTGGTGAGGGATGGTGAGAAGTGTGGTGAGGGATGGTGAGAAGTGTGGTGAGGGATGGTGAGAAGTGTGGTGAGGGATGGTGAGAAGTGTGGTGAGGGATGGTGAGAAGTGTAGTGAGATGTGGTGAAGGGTGTGACGAGGGCTAGTGAAGGGGTGTAAAGAGATATTGCCAATTACTTAATAAATGAGTAAATGGAGTTAATAATTAATAAAAACGAAGAAGATAAACACCAACTAAAATAAGTGTTTAAGTAATGATTAATTAAATAAGAGGAAAATCTTGAGGAAAAGGAATTAGATCTCTGTTTAATACACCTGAAGATTACACAGGTGATATAAAACACACAGTAACGAAGCTCCATACAGGTAACGTGTTTCAATCCCGTCAAAATAAGAATTATAATATTAACAACATCAGATGATAGGCAGAATATGTCAGTATATTGTGGGGAAAATAACAGCATAAAATAATCATAATATATCAGCTGGTGGGGAGTATGTTAGTATAATCGTTGAAATATAACAGTAATATAATAATACTAGCATCAACAACATCAGCTAGTAGGTAAAATATGTCAGTATATCGTGGGAAAAATCACTATAAATCTGACTGTCGTGTCCCACATGTTAAGCGTATCAACTTTGTGGAACCGGAAATAAAAAAAGGAGAGAAAGTTTGGCAGTGTAGGTGTTGACTCAGCTGAGGCCCCAAGTTGTGTGTGTGTGTGTGTGTGTGTGTTCGTGTGTGTGTGTGTGCGCACGCATTGGTGTGGTTTTTCTTATGTGTATTTGTGTTTTATGTTTGTGTGCATTTGTGTATTTTGCGTGCGCGTGTGTAAATTAGTGTTGTGTGTGTGTATTTGTATGTGTATGTATGTGTACGCTGCGGCAGGCTACTCACACCGCAGTTTGTAGTGTTGGTGTTAGCTGCATCGTGATGTCCGTGGCATACTGACACAGAGTATATTATTATCAGTCAGTATATACAGTATGCTCTAGTGGTTATACTCATACAGTTCATGATATACCTTAGTAATGTCTTTAGTGTATACTGTCATGGTGTTAAGTGTGTCAGCTGATTTAGTCTACGTGTTTTAAAAGACCTTAAGTTGTTGAAGTACAGAAATTGTCTACAAATAAACTTAACCACAATTACAATAACAACCGTAACATTAACAACGAAATTAACAACAACAACCATAACTACAACATTAAAAACGAAAGTAACAACAACAACAAACCTAACAACTACAACGGAAAACATAACAACGTCCACAACAAGATCACCATCGTCACAACAATAACAACTACAACAACAACAACCACAACAACAATCACATCCACAACACCATCCACATCAACAACAACTACTACAACATCAAAAACAACAAGACCATCAACATCATTACAACCTCAATATAAAAAAAAAATTCATTAACACCTAAAATAAAATTAAAATATGATAAGAAAATTAAATTAACGTCTCCTCTCCCTATCATTTACCTTTGACGTTAATTACTTACGTATCGTTAAGGCGGACAGGTGAATATCAGGTCAACAGATAGGAGGGAAGATGAGGAAAAAACTGTTGCGTGAACACCTGACAGGGAGGGGGGGGGGGGGGGGGGGGGTTTAGGACAGTGAAATATGTGACAGAGGCATATATGACAGATGTGTTACAGGAAGAGGTAATGAATGACAGGTGAGGCAAATGATGGATAACTGAACGGCGAAAGTGAATGTGATGGGATGAGATGGTGATGGGGAAAGGAACGGCGGTGGTGAATGTGATGGGGAAAGGAACGGCGGTGGTGAATGTGATAGGGTAAGACGGTGATGGGAAAAGAACTTGAAAATACAAGATCATAAAGGAACGGCGCAAAGGGTCGATATTGAGTGAACGGCAGAGGACGAGTTTAGCAGAGAACGGCAGGAGACAAGGGAAGGCTAGTGAGAGAACGGCAGAAGGGGAGGTAGTGAGTGAACGGCAGAAGAGGAGGTAGTGAGGGAACGGCAGACGATATAGTGAAGAACAGAAGAACGTAAGTGGATTTATCAAGTTAAAAGAACGTTCAGAAGCTCCTACACTCCACAGAACGTTGGAAGGAGGAGAATAGAAGATAATGAAAAGAACGGTCAAGAACGAGAACATAAAAGGAAGTAAAAGGAAAACGAATAAATAAGAGAAAAGGTAATGAGCGTTAAAAGGCATGAACGTAGAGAGAGAGAGAGAGAGAGAAGAACAAAGGGAGAGACAAAGAACAAAGAATTACAAAGAGACATGTGGAGAATCAATAGAGGATAGAGGAACACAAACACGAGAAGTAAAGATAAGAATGATGAAGAAAGAACGATAGAGAGAGCATAATAAGAAAACAAAATGAAGACCCATAGAGACTTACAATAGGACTAAAAAAAAGAAACATGAGAAGACACAACGGGAGGAAATAAAACACAACCAGACATGAAATGAAGAAGAAAGAAAAACGAAAAAAAAAACAGGAAAAACATCGACAATAATAAAAGGAAAACAAGACAAGAAAGAAAAATGAAGGTAAAACAGGAGGAAAATATTAAAAAACAATACGAAGGAAGACACAAAAAGACAAGACAATAATGAGAATAAAGGAAATAGAAAACAAGAAGGAAAAAAGAAATAAGATACAAAAAGAGAATCAAACAAGATAAGTGAATCAAAAACTGAAAGAGAGGAAGAAGAGAAACACAAGAAGACAAAACAAAGGAGATGGAAAACAAGAAAAAAAGTGAAGAAAGAAGATACAAAAAAGAGAAGGAAAACAAGAAATAAAGACAATAAAGAAGATGAGAAAGGGGAAGAGAAAATAAAAAACACAAGTACACAACAAGGAAGAAGAACAAAAATATCCTTTAAGAAATGGTCAGAAAAATTACATAAGAGAAGCGTTAAGAGAATTTCAATAGACAGTGAACGAAGGGAGGAAAAGCCATTGGTCGGTGGGGTGAGACGTGAGGGGACTTGATTATCTCACCCTTATTTTCCTGGTGAGGGGTGTGGCGGTGAGGGGTGTGGTGGTGGCTAGTGAGGA
>CAUDMG010001131.1:1270000-1275000 GCA_958450375.1 Homarus gammarus | reverse complement strand
GTAAGCTTAGAATTAGGATCTCTCAACTCTCACAGAAAGCTTGAAACAGAAACCTCTCAACCCTCACAGAAGCTTGAAACAGAAACCTCTGAACCATCACAAAAAGCTTGAAACAGAAACCTCTCAACCCTCACAGAAAGCTTGAAACAGAAACCTCTCAACCCTCACAGAAAGCTTGAAACAGAAACCTCTCAACCCTCACAGAAAGCTTGAAACATAAACCTCTCAACCATCACAAAAATCTTGAAACAGAAACCTCTCAACCCTCACAAAAAGCTTGAAACAGAAACCTCTCAACCCTCACAAAAAGCTTGAAACAGAAACCTCTCAACCCTCACAGAAGCTTGAAACAAGAACCCCTATCCTCACAGAAAGCTTGAAACAGAGACCTATCAATCCTAACAGAAAGCTTGAAACAGAAACCTCTGAACCATCACAAAAAGCTTGAAACAGAAACCTCTCAACCCTCACAAAAAGCTTGAAACAGAAACCTCTCAACCCTCACAAAAAGCTTGAAACAGAAACCTCTCAACCCTCACAGAAGCTTGAAACAAGAACCCCCTATCCTCACAGAAAGCTTGAAACAGAAACCTCTCAACCCTCACAAAAAGCTTGAAACAGAAACCTCTCAACCCTCACAGAAGCTTGAAACAAGAACCCCCTATCCTCACAGAAAGCTTGAAACAGAGACCTATCAATCCTAACAGAAAGCTTGAAACAGAAACCTCTGAACCATCACAAAAAGCTTGAAACAGAAACCTCTCAACCCTCACAAAAAGCTTGAAACAGAAACCTCTCAACCCTCACAAAAAGCTTGAAACAGAAACCTCTCAACCCTCACAGAAAGCTTGAAACAGAAACCTCTCAACCCTCACAAAAAGCTTGAAACAGAAACCTCTCAACCCTCACAGAAGCTTGAAACAAGAACCCCCTATCCTCACAGAAAGCTTGAAACAGAGACCTATCAATCCTAACAGAAAGCTTGAAACAGAAACCTCTCAACCCTCACAGAAGCTTGAAACAAGAACCCCCTATCCTCACAGAAAGCTTGAAACAGAAACCTCTGAACCATCACAAAAATCTTGAAACAGAAACCTCTCAACCCTCACAGAAAGCTTGAAACAGAAACCTCTCAACCATCACAAAAAGCTTGAAACAGAAACCTCTCAACCCTCACAAAAAGCTTGAAACAGAAACCTCTCAACCCTCACAAAAAGCTTGAAACAGAAATCTCTCAACCCTCACAAAAAGCTTGAAACAGAAACCTCTCAACCATCACAAAAAGCTTGAAACAGAAACCTCTCAACCCTCACAAAAAGCTTGAAACAGAAACCTCTCAACCCTCACAAAAAGCTTGAAACAGAAACCTCGCAACCCTCACAGAAAGCTTGAAACAGGACCCTCTCAACTCATATACCCTTGTAAAGAATGGACACTCCCACGCTCCTGCCACAATACAATCAATACCTGTACCTTCCACCTGACGCTTTCCTTATGGTGATGATGCGGCGTAAACTCTCTTATGTGATGCCTAAGACGTGACTCTAGTGGATGGTGCTTGGCTATACCGACCTGTTGCTACCTCTTACCTACCTACCTACCTACCTACCCACCCACCCACCCACCCACCTACCTACCTACCTACCTACCCACCCACCCACCCACCCACCCGCCCGCACACCCCTCCCTCCCTCCCTCCCTCCCTCCCTCCTGCCTGCCTGCCTGCCTGCTTTCTTACCTACCTACCTACCTACCTGCCTACCTGCCTGCCTGCCTGCCTGCCTGCCTGCTTTCTTACCTACCTACCTACCTACCTACCTACCTACCTACCTACCTACCTGCCTGCCTGCCTGCCTGCCTGCCTGCCTGCTTTCTTACCTACCTGCCTGCCTGCCTGCCTGCCTGCCTGCTTGCTTTCTTACCCACCTACCTACCTACCTACCTACCTACCTACCTACCTACCTACCCACCTACCTACCTACCTACCTACCTACCTACCTACCTGCCTCCCACCCAACATACCTCTACCCTCCACACCTCTCCATACACATAAACAACATAATGATGTACTCACGCCACCCCTTCTATATGAAAATGAAATTCCGTCGGCTTTCTGTTGCATAGTTTACAGATGTCAAATTGCAATATATTTTTTTACAGATGTCAAATTGCAATTATCACCGAAACAAAAACAGAATTCAGAATTTGTTCATATACCAGTTTCTCTTCAAAGCATATTGTAACAAGATGAAAAGTATAACAACAATAAAAATACAACCCGGGTGTGATTTAAAACAAACTACAACCGCTGCGATAGGAATAATTGAGTTGGTCACATTGTTACTGTATGAACACTACCGCTAATAACAAATGTCATAGGCTAATGCAAAAACTTTTATTGCATTGTTTCGCCTCTTTCACGTAACACAATAAATCTGATGTAACGTGGTACCAGACAGGGAGGAAAATAAGTAACTGGGAGCTCTGATGATGTTTTGGAGGAAGGAAAAGTCCCGGGTTTTTAGTGTGTGTACGTGTGTGTGTGTGTGTGTGTGTGCATCCGGCTCTGATACGTTATTAGTGTTGGTTTTAATTACACGTGCTGTTAGTGTTACGGATTTTTTTTCTCACCGATTCCACGACCACTGCATATAAGTCAGGGAACCAGCTGGGCCATGTAGCAGAGAACCAATTGGGCCACATACCACAGAGAAAGAGATGAGACAGAGAGAACCAATTGGGCCACGTACCACAGAGAAAGAGATGAGACAGAGAGAACCAATTGGGCCACATACTACAGAGAAAGAGATGAGACAGAGAGAACCAATTGGGCCACATACCACAGAGAAAGAGATGAGACAGAGAGAACCAATTGGGCCACATACCACAGAGAAAGAGATGAGACAGAGAGAACCAATTGGGCCACGTACCACAGAGAAAGAGATGAGACAGAGAGAACCAATTGGGCCACGTACCACAGAGAAAGAGATGAGACAGAGAGAACCAATTGGGCCACGTACCACAGAGAAAGAGATGAGACAGAGAGAACCAATTGGGCCACGTACCACAGAGAAAGAGATGAGACAGAGAGAACCAATTGGGCCACGTACTACAGAGAAAGAGATGAGACAGAGAGAACCAATTGGGCCACGTACCACAGAGAAAGAGATGAGACAGAGAGAACCAATTGGGCCACATACCACAGAGAAAGAGATGAGACAGAGAGAACCAATTGGGCCACGTACCACAGAGAAAGAGATGAGACAGAGAGAACCAATTGGGCCACATACCACAGAGAAAGAGATGAGACAGAGAGAACCAATTGGGCCACGTACTACAGAGAAAGAGATGAGACAGAGAGAACCAATTGGGCCACAGAGAAAGAGATGAGACAGAGAGAACCAATTGGGCCACGTACCAGAGAACCAACTGAACTACATACCAAAGAAAGAGAGAGTGAGAGAGAGAACCAAACTGGGCCACGGAGCTTACCAAGGGGCAATGCAACAACAACAGTGCTCCACCGCGACTGCCTGTGGACACTAATTAACACCAACAGGCAATATTGGCATTCATGAGGTGCCGTAGACCGTCCCCCCCACCCCCACCGTCCTCACATTGTGTACACGCGCGCCGGGCCAGGGTGGTTTTGGGGTAATGCTGAGGCCCATCTAATTAACCCACACCAGGTATCTCTGCTTTTACGCCATACTCATTATCGGTTGGTGAAGTTAATGGTATACCAGGAGCCCGAATTACCTCACCCAAGCAGGACGGAAGGGGAAGGAAGGGGGGGGGGGTAAATAGTGATACAAATGAGGGCGTTTAGTTGAGCAGAGAGAGAGAGAGAGAGAGAGAGAGACAGAGAGAGAGACAGACAGAAATACAAACAGAGAATTAAGAGCCTGCAAAACTTTTACAACCATCAGTAAATAAACAAATACAAGATAGAACAGCTGACAGCACAACAGCAAGAGATACAGAAGGAGGTGACCACAAACCCAAAGGCATTTAATAAACAAATAGTTTCTTTTTATTTATTTTTTCCGCTGGTGTTTGGTTTCTCATGGCATTTCTGTGTGTGTGTGTGACTATAGTTTAAAATCAATACCTGTCTAGAATCACCTGTCTATATAAGTACCTGTTCATAAAATCACCTGTCTATAGATCCTTCCCTCACCACATAAATCAGCTGTCTCCCTTAACACGTCACAACACCCACACCTCTCCCGCCCTAACAGCTGATCGGTCACATTGTTTACATTAGTAATTTCTGGTCCAAAATACAAATCCAATACTATGTGAGGTTCCCGGGGCTCAGGGGATCAGACACCTTTGTATTGTCTCTCTAGCACTGTGATGGATATTGTCGAGGAGTGTTTGTTGTTATTAATTGAAAAATAATACACTGTTCACCCCTTTCCGTGAGCCAGACTTAGGTGGCGGTGGCGACGGGAATGATTGGTCAGATTTTTTTTAGACTTAGGATGCGACAGCAAAAAAATAATTATGATAGTTGTTTTTATTTGTTTCTTTAGATCACTTGAAGATTAAGTACCAAATTTATTCCACTTGATGGTGAAACACCCAAACTGCAAACCTAACTTAACCTAACCTAACCCTCTGGGTAGCTTAGGGTACGGTATTTAATCATCGTGTGAAATAAATTGGGGTGCTAATCTTCACGTGATCCGGACACTACAATTCAAAACGAAAATCAATCCACAGAAGTGCTTTGGGTAACTCAAGACCCAATTTACCTGACGGACTGACCGTACAAAGTTTTTTCCTCGCTGGAGAATATTTTACAAGTACGTCTCATTATATGTTCGCTGCCTGACGTATAACTAACCCCTCCGTAGTGCCTCTATGACCAATTCCTGAACACCCGTATTTAATTTCATCCAACGAATAAATAGACTAAATACATAAAAAGCTCAATTTTTTTTTCATGCATAGATTACGTATCAATAGGCGTGAGCGGCCGAGTAGAAACAACA
>CAUDMG010001131.1:1177500-1267500 GCA_958450375.1 Homarus gammarus | reverse complement strand
CTAGACAATATTTATTACTTTCATCAACTAAATTACAACCATCAACTATCCTGTTTTGTTTTGAATAAGCATACAGAGAGAGAGAGAGAGAGAGAGAGAGAGAGAGAAATCACGAACTATTGAATAGAAACTGAAGTTGAGAGCTTAATGAGAACAATCCAGGAGTACTTTTTTTAAGGGGGAGGGAGGAAGGGAGAGAAGGCAGAGGGAGAGAGAGGAGGAGGAAGGGAGAGAGGAGATAAAGGGAGGTAGATAGGGGGAGGGAGAGAGGAGGTACAGGGAGGGAGGGAGATGGGAAGAGGGAGGGAGAGAGGAGGAAGGAGGTAGAGAGCGGAGGAAGAGAGGAGGAGGGAGGTAGAGAGATGAAGAAGAGGGAGGGAGGGAGGAGGAACAGGAAGGGAGGGGGGGGGGGGGTAGAGGAGGAAGAGGAAGTTGTTGAGAAAGTTGGGTGCGAGGGAAGAAAAGGTCCTCCACGGAAATGTAAAGTAACTGGGATTTTAACACCGACCATGTGAGCTGCTCCGTGTTACCAGTCAGAATAATTCCCTTCTCTTTCTTTCTTTCTCTCTTTCTTTCTTTCGCTTTCCTTCTCTCTCTCTCTCTCTCTCTCTCTCTCTCTCTCTCTCTCTCTCTCTCTCTCTCTCTCTCTCTCTCTCTCTCTCTCACTTTATCTCTTTCTCTGCTGGAAATCTAAGTCCCAACTTTGATGACAACTTGCAGGGAAGAATCTGCTGAAACTTACCGTATTAAAGACTCGTGTTAAATCCCGGACAGAATTTCTACAACTCGGTGACGGCTTCTGCTGGCGACGACGACGACCTAAAGGCTGGTAACGAGGACGACTTTTAAAACCTGGTAACGAGGACGACTTAAAACCTGGTAACGAGGACGACTAAAACCCTCGTGAAGAGAGAATTTCAGGAGACCAGTACCACCTAATCCTCTCTGTAACCTTCTAACTCGACTTAATCCCCTGTAAGTTTTCCTAATCCCTTATGTAACACCTTCTAATCAACCTAACACCTTTTATTACTGTGTTAAAGTTCCTAATTCTCTATAACGTATCCTTATCCCTTATAACTTCTCCTAATCCTCTATAATTTCTCTTAATCCTCTGTAACACCTCCAGATCCTCTATATCACCTCCTAATCCTCTAATCCTCCCCTCTAATCTCTTCTGAGCCTCTGTAAAACTTTATATCCTCTTTATACCTCCTCAAATCTTATGTAACACCACCTAACCCTCTCTGTAACGCTCTTAATCCTCTGTAACACCTCCAGATCCTCTATAACACCTTCTAATCCTCTATAATTTCTCTTAATCCTCTGTAACACCTCCAGATCCTCTATAACAAACACCTCCTAATCCCCTTATAACTCTTCTTAATCCCTTACAATACCTCATAATCCTCTCTGTAACCCCCGTCTAATCCTTCATCGGCCTCGCTCTCTCTCTCACCCAACTCTCCTCTCTCCTCCCAGCTCAGAGCTTCACTGTCTTCCTATGACTCGGTTTTGTTTTTCTTCAAAGATTCGAATCCTATAAAATATCTCTCTTAACTCGTGTTTTCTGATGTATGTAACTCGTTCACATAAGTCAGTGTTGTGAATAGAGGTTCTGATTGTCTCATAAAACTGCATCAACTTAAAGACACTGCACCAAAACTACGTGTGTTGAGTAATTGTCCGTTTGGGGGATGGGAAAAAATGGATTTGCATGAAGATTAGACACCCCAGTTTGTTTTTCTTAAAGATTTACTACTTTAATACTACCTAAGGGGGGGGGGGTTTAGGTTGTGTTAATTCAGATTAGCGTTAGACTAGGTTAAGTTAGGTTTGATTAGGTTAGCGTTAGGGATGTTAGGTTAAGTTTTAAGTTCTGTTACGTTAGCTTAGCTTAAATTTAGGTTTAGCATGAGGGTGGTTAATTATATCAGGTAATATTAGTACAGGTATTTAATCTACACGTGATCCTGACAAAAAAAAAACTACAAAACTATGAGAACACCGGCGCCATTTTATACCAGAGCCACCCACCTAACTCTCTCTCCTTCTAGAAATATATGCTGACTGCCTCCATTCCCTTACCATTTTATGCAATTCCTTACGCTTTCCACTCAGTCACATAACCTCACAATAACTGTCTGAGGCAGATGGTGGGCACAGCGCTTAAGCCCCTCCACCCCCCCCCTCCTAAGTCAAGTACATCATTATTTAGAAATATATTCACCATAACACACAAGACCCCACTTTCAATTCATACTCTAAAATTTCTACTACTTATTTCCTCATTGGAGAGTTCAGTTGTTGTAATTATGATGAAGGTGGATTTATAGGTTATAACTAAATATGGGGATCACCTGAAGATTGGCCCGTCTAGCTTCATTTGAGGTTAGGTTAGGTTAGGTTAGATCAGGTTAGGTTAGATTAGGTTAGGTTGGGTTAGGTTAGCATTAGGGTGAAATACACTGGGAGGGTTGGGGAGGGTGGGGGGGGGGGAGTAGGGGGCTAATATTCAGGTGATACAAACACGGTCTCATGACTGTAAAACTTCCAGGAGGGAAAACATCATCGACAGTTGAACAATTTCCCGGGACGAAGTTTTCAAAAGCAGAGTTACAGAGGCGGAAGCTGTCGACTCACTTGTCCGACGTTGAATTTTCCGGGGGAGTAAGGTTGGCAGGGGATTGTCCAGTGGAGAGTGGAACTGGCGGGGTTATTCAGTGTGGAGGAGCAGCCTGCAGAAGACCTGGCGGGGTTATTCAAAGAGGAGGAGCAGTCTGTAGGAGAGCTGGCGGGGTTATTCACTTAAGGTGCAGCCTGGACGAGAGCTGACAGGCCGGGCAGTTGTTGGTTAATATATGTGGTATGGTATTGTAATGTGAGGAGACTCCCTATTCAAGACACACACTAGAGGGTATTTAAAGTGAGAGCAGATTCACACAATTCTCACAAAGCTCATAACATTATCATGGCTTTGTTAATTTGAAAGAAAGAAGGACACTAAAAACTCTATTAAATTGTGTAAATAGATAAAATAAAACGTAACGCAATACAATACGGAATCACAGAATATTTTGTTATAATAAACACTGTGTACATGGACTCTATTAACCACACTTAGGACAGTTAGAGTTAATAAACCAGTTGTGTTTTATAAACCTTAAGTAAACATAAAACACATATCAAACTAATTCATAATCTATTGTTATTGGATATGTTGGTGAAGAGACTAAATACGTTTTCCTTTATATTTCAACTATAGTCCAAGAAACGGTTGAGGATATTTCAATTTCTCTGATATAAATATTTAGTAATTTTTACGACAGAAGTGTTTCGTGAGATTTATAAATAACATTCATTCCAGGATTATTAAAAAAAAATATATAACTTAATTTTTTTTTTCGTTTTAATTTATGTACTAATTTTGTAGTGGAGCTATGCGAAGTACACCAACCTCAGGAAAAACTGGTTAGTATTTTGTAGTGATTTTTTTTTTGGTAACTCCAGCAAGTGACCGCAGCTTGTGACGAAAAATCCATCCTTTAAAAGAGTTATTACTTGCTGAAGCGATCCTGTGGAGCTAGACGGCTGGGAGGAAGAGGGTGTGTCGGTGTCGGTCGACGGGAAGACTCACTCGTAAAACACCGCCCAATAGCCGCTAACCCTAAACTCCAAGGGTTCAGGACTCTCTCCGTAACTAAATATTTTTCACATGAATATTCCTTTAAATTATAAATATAACAACTAATAAATAATCACAAGAGACAATGGATAGATAAAGCAAGATTATAATCGCCACATCACGTATTTATGTATCACTGTGGATAATATATTACCCCAAGAGAAAGACTGAGGAAGAGGTAGAGGAACACCACTTCTCTGCCACCAGCTACACCCGCCAGTGATCTATATGCTAAACACACCCGGGCCCTCCACACACTCTTGTTGTATATACTCTTTACCTCAAGAACGATTTATTGTAACAGGATAATAGTCTGTGTTTCAACCAGCCATTTTTTTTTTAAAGCTGCATGAACTCTTCCTGATACCCAACCATCGACATCGACACCCAACCATCGACATCGACACCCAACCATCGACATCGACACCCAACCATCGACATCGACACCCAAACATCGACATCGACACCCAAACATCGACATCGACACCCAAACATCGACACCCAACCATCGACATTTACACCCAAACATCGACATCGAACACCAAAACATCGATATCCAACCATCGACATCTAAACATCGGAAGTATACAAAATTATTAATCCATCTTTCTATTGGAGTTAACTTGTAGATGATGTTGGAGTTAACTTGTAGATGATGTTATAGCCAATACATTACTACGTGTCAACAAATAGGGGAGACCAGGTACCTTGCATAAGACATTACCTATTTTTATGACAGTCAAAACAAGATACATCACACACACACACACACACACACACACACACACACACACACACACACACACACACACACACACACACACACACATTTTTGGCAACATTCATCATTATCATCAGTATTCCTTATCGTGGTATTATCTTACGCGATGTGAAGACGATCAAACAAAACACCAATACGATATAATTAATCTGTAAATATTATCACTAACATATTTTCCCCTTACTTACCCTCCTCTACCCCTTCCCCCCACCACCACCACCACATCCCCTACCATTACTACCCACCACATCCTTCACCGCCTACCCCCCTCCCCCACCACCACCACCACATCCCCTACCATTACTAACACCACATCCTTCACCGCCTACCCCCCCACCACCACCACCACATCCCCTACCATTACTACCACCACATCCTTCACCGCCTACCATTACTACCACCACATCCTTCACCGCCTACCCCCCTCCCCCACCACCACCACCACATCCTTCACCACGACCACCACCAAAATTCGTTGCTAAATATATTGCTGAATTAAGAAAATGTTTATCTAATCTAACACGACTAAATTTAAAAAAAAAAATCTCAACCAGGAGTTTAACATAATTTTTATCATGGAAAAGCGACCCTCCTCCCTCACCCCCCCCCCCTCCATAAAAAAATATATAAAAATTAATTCATGTTTCAATTCTCAAAATAATATCAAATAGAATATGTAATGTTTCACAAAGCATATATTAATTACACGGTCGGTATAAAGCCAGTGAATGTAGCTTATAGTTCAGTGTGCAAAATGTTTTCTTTCTATATAATTAAAAGTATAGATACATAGAAAGATACATAGATAATTTTACATGAGGCGTATCTATAGCATTACAAGGACACTACACTACACTATACACACGTACTGTATTTGAATCGTTAATGAGAGTATATTATAAAATGTATCGTATATATTCCTGTTGATAGAATCCTTAAATCAGAAATATATTATGAATAGTTGTATAATACTGATTAGTATTCAGTGGATTCTAACATGTGATGGTTATTGGCCACACTGTGTTCTGTTCATGTTATTATTGGCCACAGTGTGTTCTGTTCATGTTATTATTGGCCACAGTGTGTTCTGTTCTTGTTATTAGTGGCCACACTGTATTCTATTCTTTTTGTTATTGGCCACACTGTGTTCTATTCTCATTATTGTTGGCCACAGTGTGTTCTATTCTAGTTATTATTGGCCACACTGTGTTTCCTGCTCGTTGTTATTGGCCACACTGTGTTCTATTCTCATTATTGTTGGCCACAGTGTGTTCTATTCTTGTTATTACTGGTCACACTGTGTTCTGTTTCTGTTTTTATTGACCACACTGTTCTGTTCTTGTTATTATTGACCACACTGTTCTATTCTCGTTATAATTAGTCACACTGTGTCCCCATCACCTTGGCCACACCGTTCCCATTAAATCGTCCACTCTGTGTTCCTATCACTATTGGCTACACTTTTCCCATCATCATTGGCCATATTTTGTTCCCATCACCAGTAATAACGCACAACTGAACGAAGCTTCATCAATAAAAACAAAACAGTAAAGACCTAAGTTCAGTGAGTCACAGATAAATAAAGAAATAAACTATACAATAACATATAATTAAGAAAAAGTTTAAATCTGATATACCGAATAGATCAATAAAGACAGTTATAATATAAACAATAGTTAGAAATTTATTTTAATTAGATTTCATCAACTAGTGACCTATGCAATTATCTTCCTAATGTTCATCAGTAATTGGAGGTAATAATCGTGGCAGGTGAAGCATCGACTAACAAAAATTACCCCAAAGACCCATTATGTTAAGTCTCTTGATTAGCTGGGTCTTCAGTTCTCACGGTGTTAAACCATTCTGAGGTTTCTAAGTTGTTAAGTACAAAGCTCTATTGAACTATACTGCTGCCTGTGGGAGTTGGATGGAAATTTGCATGACATTAAGTCGAAGGCAGCGTCGGAATGCCTGAAGATGTGGTCATTAAGCTAATAGCAACGTACCCATCCTCAGTCATTCAGTCAGTCACTCTTGATGATGTACCCTACTCCTGTCGTTAGGTAAGTGGGATGTCATGGAAATTCTCCAGAATTTCGCTGTCATTTGAATGGTTTGCGTTTTAGGTCACCATTCCATTTCAAGGCCCACCAGATAGTCATCATTCCATTCCAAGGTCCACCTGAGTCACCGTTCCATCCCAAGGCCCACTTGATAGTCACCATTCCGTCCCTAGTGTGGGTTAGATGAAGGGATAAATAAAGAACAAATGCCTATGTGACCCTAAACCCAACTAACAGGAGATGTTTAACATGTTACTTGAGACTGATGGTGTGTGGTGAAGGCCTCAACCTTGACACAGTCTAGGCATGATGGAGGAGATCAAAGTCTCACACAGCTTCTCCATCACAGGTAGACGGACTCGTACATTGTTAACATTTCACACGAATAACTTGTTTCTAAGTAATTTCTTGAAACCTTTGGAACATTAATCAAATTCTATATATGCAGCGTTGATATTAAGTTCTTTTGAAGGCAAATGTATTTATATATATATATATATATTATATATATATATATATATATATATATAGATACATATATATATATATAGATAGATATATATATATATATATAGAGAGAGAGAGAGAGAGAGAGAGAGAGAGAGAGAGAGAGAGAGAGAGTATTATACGGAAAACTTCAAGTTATGAATACATTGAAGACTTGATATATTTGATATGTGAGCTCTGTTCAACTATTTCTCAGGGGAACCACGAATTACCCAAAAGTACCCAAAAGTATAGCAAATAAGGGTAGAATCTTAACGAATATCTTTTATACATACACAAGCACACATGTATAATAATATTTTTAGTGTAATTTTGTAAAAATAATTTGTAAGATGAAATAATAAACAGCGAAACACTTTCAGTATTGGCGAACGCTAAATTCCAAAGAGTTGGTGAACAAGGGAGATAACTCAGATCCATCGTGATGCACTTCGCTAACCTAACATAACCTAACGAAAAGTAAATCCTACGGCTATGTTAAATACCCCAAAGTACCAGAAACATCGGTAATTATATCTCCATTTTAGATAGGTGACTCTGGAATTTAGCGTTTTTCGCTGTTTATTATTTCATTATTATGAATTCATTTCAATGAAAACATTATTAATCAGGTTTTATTGATGTAAAACATATATTCGTTAAGATTTTATCTTGATTTAATATACTTTTGGGTACATTTGGGTACTTTTGGGTAATTCGTTGGACCGATTTCTTAGTGTTCTTTCGAAACTAATTTCCCTATTGTATTCTGATATTCTAATGGATACTCCTATCACTATAGATTTCTGCTCTGGTGAACAAGATATTAACACATCTTCATCATCCATCAGCAGTAACGATGGCCGATATTCACATGAATATCCTTTCAATCTCTTTTTTGATGAGTATTCGTTCGAATCACACTGCTCCGTTGCCAGTGCCACTGTGTCTGTTGATGGGAGGGTCGGCGTAGTGACCTGTCGTCCAGGAAGGGTACAACACTCTATGCACCCTTCACCGCCAGTGTACCACGAACTTCTGAACGGAACTGTACATTGTGAGTCAGGGTGCATTATGGGACTAGACGCAGTGTGAGTCAGGGTACATTGTTGGGCGAGAGGCAGTGATGGGAAGTGGCTTATAATTGCATGTAATACCATCAATGGGGTACATTGTAGGCGGGGCGGGGCGGGGCGGAGCGGGACGTGGGGAAGGGAAGGGGTTTAAGTTGTGTGTGCCGGCAGCTGCCAGTGTCAACACGAGTGCCACATGTGTTGACAGTGTGGCGTCATGGCCCGGCGGCTGCATTAGAATCCTGGCTGCCTGGTGTTTGCCTCCTGTCTCCGGGGTCTCAGTCTGTGAGGTCACGTCGTGTGGAAGTTCTGATGCCATGCCTCTCCTCCTGTTAGTGCTGCTCCTCCTCCAGCCTCCACGACCACCTCCTCTCAACCATCACCCTCCATGACCACCTCACCTCAGCCGTCAGCCTTCACGACCACCTCCTCTTACCTTCCACGACCACCTGCTCCCAGCCACCACGGTTTCTGACAACATCTCTCTTTTTCATAGATACGCCAAAGACAGTCTGTGTATATCCACGGACACAACATGAACAACGTGTCTTAGCCAGCTCATTGTATCATGGACACAATGACTGAGTCCTACCCATTCCATCACAAACGGATTTGCTGAAGGAGAGAAAGAAGGGAAGGAGGAAAGTGGGGGGGAGGAAGGGGGTAGGGAGGAAGGGGGTAGGGAGGAGAGAAAGGAGGAAGGGGGTAGGGAGGAGAGAAGGGAGGAAGGGGGTAGGAAGGAGAGAAGGGAGGAAGGGGGTAGGAAGGAGAGAAGGGAGGAAGGAAAGGGATAGTGAGAAGGACCCACCCCCACCCCTGTTAGAGAAATTTACCTTCAGATGATAATATCTCGCGTATTCAAACAACATTTTCTACATAACGTAATTTATCTGAAAGTTTTTAGTCATGAAACAGACACACGATCGAGCACATAATCGCCATATTAAATACTTCACTGTTTACACCTGAGAATCCATTTTCTTTGTCTTACCAAAATAGAAAACGGAAAGACCTGTGACCTCTACCTGTCTATCTATTAACATGGCCAGTAAGTCTTCAAGAGCCATAGTGAAAGTAAATACCACCCTCCTAAACTCACATGCTGGTACACTGGTATCCATAACGGCAAAGTGAGTCCCCAGATACCAGTGTGACAACAAAAGAGACTATCCTATATACCTTTTGTATATATGATGCTCTAAATATAAGGTACAATACTTGTCTTTAAGGTAACCATCACACATTCTGTCAGGTACCATCACATAGCCTCCCAGGTACGGTACCATCACACTTTCTCACAGGTATGGCACCACCACACAGCCTTCCAATTACCAACACATGAAGCCCAATAGTACTCGCTCTGTAGCTTTTTACACACACACACACACACACACACTCTACTACTACTACTACTACTACTACTACTTTTTTTTTCATTTTGGCCTCCAGCCTCCCCCAATAGCCACACCTTCGCCACCATTTATTTACCTTAATATTAAATATCCTAATACATAAGAAGCTATCCTATCTGTGTTACTACTACTACTACTACTGCTTTGCTGTCACTCGGAATCGAGTATGACGATCATCTAGCTGTGATGTAATGATATGAGTTATTAAGGACGTTACCTTTCTTGGTGAGCTCTGAAGTGACTCGAGAGGCCGATACGGGATCGTCAGGTTCGTTCACAGATGTTGCACGTGTGGGGGGCTACATCTAGTGTGGGAGGGACGTCGGCAGCGTCTTTCCAGCGTTGGCGCTTGTCTGCCTCGTTATGCAGTCGGGCTAAATCGAAAGTATTGACACCTTCTTGTGTGGTGATCCTCCAAGCGTTACGGTATGGAGTAATCGTCTCCCAGGTGAGGGGGTCGATTTGGCACTTTTTCAGGTTTGTCTTCAGGCTATTCTTATACCTTTTCAGTTACCCGCCAGCGTTGCGTTTACTATTTGTTAGGTGACCATAAAGTAGCTGCTTTGGAAGTCTACACACACACACACACACACACACACACACACACACACACACACGATCCTGAGAAAGACTTCTTCGTTGCGAGACCGAGGTGGAACACTGGAACAGTAGCAAAGGTGTGTGTGTGTGTGTGTGTGTGTGTGTGTGTGTGTGTGTCTGTCTGTGTTCCTTAGAAGCAAGTATATACCAGTACCCTTAAGACCCGGTATAGGCGACGCTCTCACAAAGGAACCCCTTAGACCAGTGTCTCTCAACCTGTAGTTCGCCATTATGGAGCCCGCAAGGGTTTATTAGAAAATTGTGAATTATTTGGGATTCTTTGTAAGAGTGAAATTAATGAAAACATGTAATAATGTCATACACCTATATAGTTTGAGAGAGAGAGAGAGGGGGGGGGGACTGCGCTTGTCTCGAGTCTGTCGTGTACAGGACGTGTGTATTTACCCCAGAGAGCGAGCCAGACTTCTCATTGGGTTGCGTCATGTTTAAGTGTAAACGTGTAAAACTGCAAATAATTGTACAGTATATACGATTTTTTTCTTGAATGTAGATCCAAAGTTTTGGCGTCCTTCACTATATTTACAATGATAAATATGGCTCAGAGCCTACAAGAGGTGTTGGAGACCACTGCCTTTGACATACAAACCCGGAATAACAGTGTGCTAAATTGATCAACCTTAGAAGATTTACCATCCCTTATTGCCAGGTAGTAATTTCCCCCCTTAAGACTCGGGCGACCCAGGCCTCTTATGGTATCAGAACCGTGGGGAAGGTTTTTGTGTGAGAGAGGAACCTGGTGGCCATGTTTACACAGTATATTATCAATTGGGATATCTTGTTCAGGTAAACACAAAAAGGGATGCATCTATAAACACACTGGAAGACAGACATACAGTACAAACAGTCAGTCAGTCAGTACAACGACACATATAGGCAGACATACAGTACAAACAGTCAGTCAGTCAGTACAACGACACATATAGGCAGACATACAGTACAAACAGTCAGTCAGTCAGTACAACGACACATATAGGCAGACATACAGTACAAACAGTCAGTCAGTCAGTACAACGACACATATAGGCAGACATACAGTACAAACAGTCAGTCAGTCAGTACAACGACACATATAGACAGACATACAGTACAAACAGTCAGTCAGTCAGTACAACGACACATATAGGCAGACATACAGTACAAACAGTCAGTCAGTCAGTACAACGACACATATAGGCAGACATACAGTACAAACAGTCAGTCAGTCAGTACAACGACACATATAGGCAGACATACAGTACAAACAGTCAGTCAGTCAGTACAACGACACATATAGACAGACATACGGTACAAACAGTCAGTCAGTCAGTACAACGACACATATAGACAGACATACGGTACAAACAGTCAGTCAGTCAGTACAACGACACATATAGGCAGACATACGGTACAAACAGTCAGTCAATCAGTACAACGACACATATAGACAGACATACGGTACAAACAGTCAGTCAGTCAGTACAACGACACATATAGACAGACATACGGTACAAACAGTCAGTCAGTCAGTATAACGACACATATAGACAGACATACGGTACAAACAGTCAGTCAGTCAGTACAACGACACATATAGACAGACATACGGTACTAATACAAATACAAACACCCATTCATTACAAAGACACATAGTGTATACGGCACACACACACACACACACACACACACACACACACACGTTATTGATACATTTCGATTATCATAGCGAGGAGTCTTGTGGAACTCAACAGTACGGTAGAAAGGATACGGTAAACAGTTATCCGAATTTCCAGCTTCCACCCCCCCCCCCCCCCCAAAAAAAAAATAAACTTCCCGATATTCAACAGGGAGACGTTTTCATAAAGCCAGACGGGAGGTAAGAATGGTGGAATACACTTTGCATATACTGGGGCCTCACCTTTCTCTCTGTATTTTAATTTGTGGCATAAGTTACGATACAGCCACAACTTTGGTATCGACTCTCTCTCTCTCTCTCTCTCTCTCTCTTTCTCTCTCTCTCTCTCTCTCTCTCTCTCTCTCTCTCTCTCATTATTATTATTATTATCAACATTATTATTTTGTTATAATTATTGTTATTATTGATACTGTTTTCAGTGTTGTTATTTTTGTTATTATTGTTATTATTATTATTATTATTATTATTATTATTATTATTATTATTATTATTATTGCTATTATTATTATTATTATTATTATTATTATTATTATTATTATTATTATTGCTATTATTATTATTATTATTATTATTATTATTATTATTATTATTATTATTATTATTGCTATTATTACTTTTATTATTATTATTAACATTATTATTATTTCCATCATCAGTTATTATTATTGTCATCGTTGTCACCACCACCAGACAGTATAGTTCCTGGTTGCATCAATATGAAATGGAAAGCGGCAAATATGTTTCAGTATTTCAGGTGGACCCGTAATAAAAACGCTCTCCAGTTTTAATTTACAAAATAAATGACGTGTCTGCCGGGAAATTATTGCATTTTTTTTCTGCAATCGAGATTTAATTTGGGAAAAACACGCTTTAGAGGAACGATTTCGTTAGTTCATATTAATGCATACAATAGATAACATTTTATTAGATAGAATAGAATATTTTTGTTTACAAGTGAAACAGTTTTAGGCTCAATATTTTGTTTTATTTATATAGTGTTATGATAGAACGTTATTAATATAGGGAATTATTGATTGGTATATTTATTTAGTTAATATAACTTGTGATCTTAGTGGTGAAGAGGTTGATAATAACTTTTTTTTACTGATATTGGTTGGTGATGTTGTTGGTTATATCAAGTGGATGATCTTGATAATATTGGTTTGTTGTGTTACATGTGACAAAGATAAGTTTATGCCTTGAGTTTTATGATCAAATTAGACAAAACTTATGGATGTAGTGAACCAAATTACTTCTCTTATATACAAGTTTGAACACAGTCTTCCCGGACATAAAGACAATGACGTTCAGCTAAAATTTGTTTAGATAAAAATGTAAGGAAATTAGAAAACAATGACAACGACGTGTTATCCTAATATCGGAGAAGACAAACCAACAGGAAACAAACAAACAAACAAATCCTGAGTATGAAGGAGGGGCAGGATCACTGAGAGACCCCCCCCCCCCTGCCCGCCCCCGAATCAACAAAAGAACGTAAGAGACATTTCCCCGTGTGTGCCCCGAGGCCTGGAGAACATACCTATGGATCCGTCGAAGTGATCACTGGTACTCAACGCCTCCTCCTCCTCCTCCTCCTGCTCTTCCTCATCCTCCTCATCCCCATCCCCATCCTCACGCCCTTATATACTATACTATTCCACACCTTTACTTTTTATTTTTATTTATTGGGGGAATAATATACAAAGGAACTTATTACCCTGTTGATTCATAATTTTTTTTCACCATTTCATAATTTTTGTTTTCCTTTTTTTTACGTTTGATCTGGATGAAACAGTTTCGAATTCTTGCTCATTTAAAGGTGATTATTGTTATGATGTATTACTCCCATCTATTAACAACAATGGTCTTTAAAACGTGTATTTTTAGGTTCGTAAATACATTAGTCATCAATAATAGTAAGATTCATTTTTTTTTTTAATTCCAGACCTCCTTGTTGAATGATGCTGAGTCATGCTGGGCTTCACACGACGAGGCTTATGATGACGTCACGAGAGGTATTCGATTTTTTTTCTTGGTTTTATCTTCCTCATTGATTTTATTTCTTACACGAATATTAAAACATACAAACCATCTTTCATACATTCACTTCTACGGTTCAGTTAGTGGATGTTGTAGAAGATTATAGATAAATTATTTTGGATATACAGATGTTATGGTAAATTGGCTATACAGCTCTTGGAGTCAAGGCCACTAACTACTGAACACATGGAGGTGGTCAGCGTTGTCTCGTGGAGGTATGTCATTAATAAACACAATAGCTAAGGTATCTATAACATTAAATATATTAACGGTATGAAATAATCTGGACACATAAACGTTCTTGTAGGATGTATGACTGACTCGTTCCTCACACCTTGTAATGGCTGTTGGTTTGTCTCACTTACTGTTGTTATAGACTAGGTGTAAACAACAAAACGTGGCTGAATATAGTGGAAAAAGGTCAGGAGATGGGATAAGAAGTGAACTGGACCTTAGAGTGTTAGAACTATATTTATATATATATATTGGTTTAAGAGCATCGTTATATTTTTTTAAGTAAAACAAAACATATTTATAAAAATCATTTGCAGAACATTTCACCTGCCCCCCCTCCCCTTCTCCAAAAAGCCGGAATTTAATTATATAAATGTGTCACGTCTACTGCCAGGTGTTCAATGAAATTACATAAAGATAGAATTATTCAGCACACTTCATCAGTTGAAGTCCAGTAATGAAATATAACATGAACGTCACACTTCATTCATTGGCGTCGAGTCTCCGCCGAACAAGTACCAGAGTGTACCTTGTATCCTACCAGTGAAGCTGGCTCACTTTGGGTAGTGTCAGAAAGTGGGACGCACTAGTGGGGCGGTGTAGCGAAGATACAAGGTTCAGTGACCCGCCTCCTACACACAAAAGACACTATATGTGACTAAGTGCCGGCCTCTTCTGAGACAACTGCTTAACTCAAAATATCTTGTTGCCCACAGGAAGGTGGTTTAGTCTCTTGTTACGTCTCCTAACCTTACCCTTTGTGAGCCACACGACGCCACCTTTTCCTTGTACAGGGAGGAAGGAACACAGCACCTTCTACATTTTGGAGATTAATTAATCCATTAGAACACTGTAGTGGACTGTTTAAACACAGACATAAACACTGCTACTGGCAGGCGTGGAGTTCCATCTTCGACACCAATTTGGCAGCAAGCAATTCGTGAAAAGGCTGTATAGAAGCATCTACACAGTCCCAACTCAGAGCAATATGCTAAATAACAAAAATGTTGGACTCAAGCATGAAGAGTTATCACGGAGAGTGTTTTTCGTTGGATTTGCTGACGTCAACACTCTGGTCATTACGGCAGAGTTAAACACAAGTCCTGGGAAGAATAAGGGCGTGTTTACACTGAGGTCGGAATCGGACAAATACTGACGCAAATTGTACGACAGTTTCGTCCGAAAAAAAAAAAACGGACAAGGAACACCCCTTTACATTGCTTGACATTCTGGGCGAGCAGTTTACACTACCACACCGGATTATGTCAAAATCTGCATTGGGTTATTCCTTGTCACATTTTTTCGAGACGAAATTGTCAGACAATTTGCGTCAGAATATATCCGATTCCGGTATCAGTGTAAACACGCCCTTATTCATCACCTCTATCTATGGTCGACAATTCGATGACGGGGTAATTAGTGGTTGTAATGACGCTTGGAAGCTAAACCTCTTGGGGGGGGAGGGGACTCTTAGACGTATTTTCACCCAAATATGACTTTTCTTTCACTTTTAATTTGATGGGATTAACTACTGTAATTAAGTACATCCAGAAACCAATAGTTGGCGAGTACAGTAATTGACATTGAGAAATATGTCATTAAAATCTTCCAAGCGTCATTACGATTTGGTCCAAGCCAAAGGGTGGTGTTCCTACACCCCCCCCCCCCCCCCCTCCCAGGTTAAGAGTGAGGGACGGGTTCTTGATGGCCCCCAAGACACAGCGCATTATCTTGGGCCATTAGTTTACCAGAGTAGCCCGGCAACTTATGACGTCCGTTGTGCCCTCGTGAAGGAGCAGGCTAAGAAGCAGCCTCTCCCCTGTGTCTTAACCTCATAATGACGATGCCAGTCCGCAGAATAAATTATTTAGTTTAGTTAGTATGGTATTTTAACCCCTTGGCTACGATGGCTTAACCCCTTGAGTACAATGACAACCTCTTGAGCACAATGACTTAAACCCTTGCGTATAATGACTTAACAACCTTTTGAGAACAATGACACGACCTCTTGAACACATGACTTCACCTCTCGGGCATAGTGACTTAAAACACAATGTGACTTAATCCTTTGAGCATGATGACTTAATCCCTTGAGTACGATGTCTTAGACCTTTGAATACGAAAATTTTTTCCCTCGAGTACGATGAAACGGTACTCAGGGGAGAGACTGATGGTGGAGTTAAGATAAAATATTCAAGAAGTTCAAACACACGTGAAATTCTCAACAGATGATACGTAAAAAGAAAGAAAATGGCTTAAGACATAAGAATAAAACAACACGAATAAAAAACAAAAAAAAAGACGAATGAAAAAAAAGTCATCAAAATCACATTAGTGGAAAAGTTGGCATAGAATAATGATAAAAAACAGGAGATGAGGAAATAGAAGAGGATGTTTAGAAAGAAAAAAAGGGAAGAATAAAAATAGTGAGAGAGGCAAGAGACCTCCTGATTGACTCATTACCATGTGAACGACCCGCCTAATTGACCTTTGTAGTGTGCTCATTCGCCTCCTTAACAAGAGAACTCCCCTGCTCTGGGACGACACTCTCTCTCTCTCTCTCTCTCTCTCTCTCTCTCTCTCTCTCTCTCTCTCTCTCTCTCTCTCTCTCTCTCTCTCTCTCTCTCTAACTGTTCAAGTGAATTACTTTAGAATTATCGCCGTGTGAATATTTATGAATTATTATTATTTGTCGTAATTTAATTATTTCATTTTATTCATTAACAAATACAACTATAAATTGAGTTAAAACAAAATTATAAAAGTTTACAAACTAAATTTATTAATGTCGCTCCCTGAAAAAAAAATATATTTGTAAAGTAAAAAAAAAAAAATGTTTATATCTGACGCGTAACGTTTGAGGCAAGTAAATTATGTATGTGTATGTGTATGTTTGTGTATGTGCGTGGGGGTGAATGTGTGTATGTTTGTGTATGTGCGTGGGGGTGAATGTGTGTATGTTTGTGTATGTGCGTGAGGGTGAATGTGTGTACGTTTGTGTATGTGCGTGGGGGTGAATGTGTGTATGTTTGTGTATGTGCGTGGGGGTGAATGTGTGTATGTTTGTGTATGTGCGTGAGGATGAATGTGTGTATGTTTGTGTATGTGCGTGGGGGTGAATGTGTGTATGTTTGTGTATGTGCGGGGGGTTGTATAATAATAATAATAATAATAAACGGTTTATTAATAGAGTTGCAGCTTTTGTGGTGTGTGTGTGTGTGTGTGTGTGTGTGTGTGTGTGTGTGTGTGTGTGTGTGTGTGTGTGTTCTCTTTCTGCGGCTTTCTGCCTATCTATTTATACTTGTTTATTTAGTGGTCTCTATCTATTCTATCCTATCTGCGTTTCTAATCCACATATATGTTTATTGATTTATTTACAGGTATCCATCTATCTGTCTTTCTCTGTCAACTAACTTAAGCTATCTCTGTCTATCAAATTTATTATGATGTCTGATTATCCTTCCTTCCTTCCTTCTCGTTCTTTCCTTCGTTCACTTTCTTTTCTTCCTTATTTCCTCCCTCCTTCCTTTCTCCCTATTTCCTTTCTCCTTCCTTCATCCTTCCCTCCCCTCATTTCCTTCATCCCTCTCCTCCCTTTCTTTCTCCCTCCCTTTTTCCCTTCCTTCATCCCTCCATTCCTTTCTCCCCTCCCTCCCCTCATTTCCTTCATCCCTTCCTTCTTTCTCCCCTCCCTCCCCTCATTTCCTTCATCCCTTCCTTCTTTCTCCTCTCCCCTTCCTCCTTCCTTCATCCATCCCTTCACCCCTCCCTTTCTTCCATGGCCTGATGAGAAGGGAATGGATTAATTTATTTTCAGGCTAAGTCTTCAACATGTCTCAAGATTACTCCTCCTACTTCCTCAAGCTTACCTTAGCCATTGTCTCTCTCTCTCTCTCTCTCTCTCTCTCTCTCTCTCTCTCTCTCTCTCTCTCTCTCTGTCTGATCCGTTTACACTCTGTTTATCTTTCTTGTTTATTTTTTTTTATTCTTTTCGTTTTATGTTTATCTATCTATCCATTTTACTGTTTACACTTGTCTTTTTAATATGCTTGTATGCCTATATCTATCTATCTATCTATCTATCTACTATGTATATATCTATCCGTCCGTCCGTCTGTCTGTCTGTCTGTCTATCCGTCCGTCTGTCTATTTTGAAAGTAGACAAATTAATCAATATAGCCCAAATAGTGAAAGTAGCCAATGAAATGAAAGTAGCCAAAACACCGAACGTAACTGACATTAAAAAAAAGTTCCCAAAATAGTGAAACCAAACATCGATAATTATAAAAGTAGAAGAAAACATAAAAAGTAAAAAAAATATATATAGTAAAATTACCAGACAATAAAAAGTATTCCCTCTTCCCTCTCCCCTCCCCTCCCCATCTCTTCCTCCCCCCTCCCCCGTACCACATCTCCCCCCTCCCTCCCCCCCCCCAAAAAAAAAGAACTTTATTTTTAACATTTAATCAATATATCTCATCCTTTTAGGTTAAGTTAGGTTTGCGTTAGGTTACGTTAGGTTATGTTAGATTAAGTTAGGTTAAGTTAGCGTTAGGTTAGGTTACCGTTAGCGTTAGGGTGGTTAATCTTCACGTGAAATAAGCTGGGGTGGAGATTCTTATAGGTGATCCAAACTCATTAAGAAGAGACAGGTAAAAAAAACTCCACTAACTTAAGCTTCAACTCATAATTCAGTAATTCTTTCCTTCTTCAATGATATCCTGCAGATGTCAGCAAATTTACAAAACTACGTGAATTAAATATCCGAGGAGAGAGTTTTATCACATGAAAATGGACCAGGCAAAGTAATGCTGGATAATTTTCTTGTAATTGGGGGTTTGTGAGTGGGGAGGTGTGTGTGTGTGTGTGGGACTGAGAGAGGTGAGAATGACGTCAGTTTGGCAGTATTTTAGCAGGAAGTGACGTATTATTACCAAGAAGTATTATTGTGTGTTATGAAGTGTTACAATATGTTATGAAGTGTTACAATATGTTATGAAGCCTTATTGTGTTTTATGGAGGGAGAAAGTTTGTCATTGTTTACTCTTGATTGTTGATGTTCCTTAAAATATGTGAAGGATTATGTGTGTATTGCATGTTAAGGACTCCCAGATGCTAAGTCCGTGATTGGTCGTGTTGAAGGACCTGTCAAGTCGTTAAGATTTGATGAATGACTTAAATTTCAAGTCTTACTCCTTGATCAGACTCTAGGGTCTTAAGTCTCAGGTCTGTGTGTGAGTTTATCTCTTAAGAATCGGGTCACTGGGTCATTCTCAAGACTCAGGGCACCGGTTCGTCTCACCATGGAGTCTCAGATTACAGTTTCCTCACAAAGTCTGGCAGTCAGGTTACAGATACATCCCCAAGCGAGAGAAAAAAGAGAGAGAGAGTGAGAGTGAGAGAGACAAAAGACTACTGTCGCTGCTAATGGGTAAGACCGAGGAGGCCCGCCTGTCCTGTTAGTGAGGGAGAGTCCGGGAACAAGCCAGAGCGCCGGGACAATAACCGAGAAAATGTGTTGTGTTGTAAGCCTCGGGCGACGCTCCTCCTCCTGCACCCGCCTACCGTTACAAACTCCCAGACGACCACCACCACTCTCATAGATAACTACCACTGTTACTACTACGACTACCACCACTCATAGATAACTACCACTGTTACCACTACTACTACCACCACTCTCATAGATAACTACCACTGTTACTACCACTACTACTACCACCACTCTCATAGATAACTACCACTGTTACTACTACTACCACCACTCTCATAGATAACTACCACTGTTACTACTACTACTACTACCACCACTCTCATAGATAACTACCACTGTTACTACTACTACTACTACCACCACTCTCATAGATAACTACCACTGTTACTACTACTACTACTACCACCACTCTCATAGATAACTACCACTGTTACTACTACTACTACTACCACCACTCTCATAGATAACTACCACTGTTACTACTACTATACTGAACACTCTCATAGATAACTACCACTGTTTACTACTACTACTATCTACCACCACTCTCATAGATAACTACCACTGGTTAC
This sequence comes from Homarus gammarus, assembly GCA_958450375.1. Lineage (NCBI taxonomy): Eukaryota > Metazoa > Arthropoda > Malacostraca > Decapoda > Nephropidae > Homarus > Homarus gammarus. The sequence continues at coordinate 1,247,367 of CAUDMG010001131.1, read as the reverse complement.
TACAACTACTAACCATGTCAAGAAACTCGCTGTCCCGCTCCAGACCTCAGCACTGACGTCCACACGGCTCGTTAGATGTGTAACTACCACTGTTACTACTACTACTACTACCACCACTCTCATAGATAACTACCACTGTTACTACTACTACTACTGCCACCACTCTCATAGATAACTACCACTGTTACTACTACTACTACTACTACCACCACTCTCATAGATAAACTACCACTGTTACTACTACTACTACGACTACCACCACTCATAGATAACTACCACTGTTACCACTACTACTACCACCACCACTCTCATAGATAACTACCACTGTTACTACTACTACTACCACCACTCTCATAGATAACTACCACTGTTACTACTACTACTACTACTACCACCACTCTCATAGATAACTACCACTGTTACTACTACTACTACTACTACCACCACTCTCATAGATAACTACCACTGTTACTACTACTACTACTACCACCACTCTCATAGATAACTACCACTGTTACTACTACTACTACTACTACCACCACCACACACACACCACTAACACTCACACCCACACCACTATCAACTCCAAGTCACAGGGATTCCTGCAACCTTTTTTTTATATCAGTTTTCCCTTTGATTGGTGTTATGAGAGTGGATCATCCCGGCTTTACTCCCTCGACTTACGACACACACACACACACACACACACACACACACACACACACACACATCAACCAGAGTGATATCTATATTACATACTGAGACTCTTATGTAAACGAGATAAATATTGTAGAACCTTTTAGAATTCCTTTAGGTGGACATATTGGACTTGAGATTATCTGGGAATTAGCAACAAAAGAATTATACGCTTAATAATTACGATTTTATTTGTTATTATTTTATTTTTGATTATGGACACAGAAAACGTGGTTAGGTTACGGTAGATAATTATTGAGTGTAGATATAATATCCCATTTTTTGTCTTTGTGTAATAGTTTTAAGGGGGACTATTATATGCTTATGAATGGGGTGGCTGAGTAAATATTGCATTAGGCTCTTGTTTTAAAGGATGTTGGTTCGATCCCGGGTACCATTCGTATTGTTACCACCTACCAGGACATACATACATACAAAGAGACAGACAGACATACATAGAGACAGACAGACAGACATACATAGAGACAGACAGACAGACAAACAGACATAGAGTGAGAGACAGACAGGTAGCTATAAAAAGAGACAGAGAAACAGACAGATATACAAAGAGACTATGCCAGACACACATATATAGAGCAAGAGACATCAAACAAGAGAGAGAGAGAGAGTGAGACAGAGAGACTTATAAGAAACAGAAAGAAGACCTTAAGCTTGTGATCCGGGCACGAGTAAGAGACATCTCATGGAGACCCCGAGAGACAACTAGAATTTATTTTCTTTCTCTCTAATCAAGGTAATGGAGTAAGATTAACAAAAATAAATAAAAAATAATACAAAGGAGGCACAGATAGATAGATAGATAGAGAGAGAGAGAGAGAGAGAGAGAGAGAGAGAGAGAGAGAGAGAGAGATGAAAGACACGCCTGAAATGCCTGATAAGAGAGACAACACAAGGGGAGAGAGAAAAACAGTGAATGTCTTACAAGGAAGAAGATATTATTTACAAAGGATAGAGTTATGTGTTATGATTCTAATCTTGTAAATGGAGCGGAAATCTCATGGTGTCCCGAGAGGTCAAAGAAGATTAGTGAGAGGTAGGTGTGAGGAAGGGACATGGAGGAGGCGTGAGGTAGGGACTGGTGGAGGTGTGAGGGAGAGACATGAATGAGGTGTGAGGGAGGGACACGAAGGAGGTGTGAGGTAGGAGCATGAAGGAGGTGTGAAGGAGAGACATGAGGAAGGGGTTTATAAATTATGAGGTGTGAGTGAAGGACAAGGAGGAGGTGTGAGGGAGAGACATGAAGGAGGTGTGAGGGAGGGACATGAAGGAGGTGTGAGGTAGGAACATGAAGGAGGTGTGAAGGAGAGACATGAGGAAGGGGTCTATAAATTATGAGGTGTGGGTGAGGGACAAGGAGGAGGTGTGAGGTAGGGACTGGTGGAGGTGTGAGGGAGGGACATTGATGTGATTATCTTGAAGGTAAACAAGAAGGTTCTGAAGGAGGGAAGAAGGTGTTGTTGTGGTAAATTACACGATTGCTGGGGTCTATAATGTGAGTATACTGGACCACGTAATAATAGTATACTAATGAATGTAATAGAAGTATACTGATGGATATAATGGTAAGTGTACTATTGATTATAATGGAAGAATACTTATAAATGTAATGGTAGTATGCTTAGGGATATACTAATGGACTGGGAAGGTAATGGCCGTGTAAAGGAGAATATGTGTATGTTTTAGGCAGTAAAGTGTCCTCCTCTTTCAAGAAATACACACACACACACACACACACACACACACACACACACACACACACACACACACACACAACACTTTATTTTTAGCAATAGACCAATTCCAAAAAATCTCTCTGACAATTGTTTTTATTCACAGGTGCGTGGCTTACGTAGTGTGACGCCAAAAACAGAAAATAACATGAAAAAGGTGCAACCTGTAGCGTGGTTTATGGAGGCCATCTCTGTCCTCTACTCAACTTAGCTACGACACTACGAGATGGAGGCGCTTCTCTGGTATGTTAATTTGTTCATTATGTTGTCGTAGTTATGTTTATGTTTTAACTTACTAACTTTGGTGATAAATTCCAGTTAACAATGTTTTTATCTTTTTTTTTTTGCATTGTTATCGTTTTTTTTTTCTAAACTTTGTTAAGCATTTTGTATCATGTTTACAAAGATACGACAGATATTTGCGACATTAAACCGAAAGAGATGCATTTTAAGCTCCTCAAACCAACACTGATTTGGATATTACTAATTATCTTACCTGTTTACGATATTTCTTTGTTTACGTTTTCAAGTTATTGTATTTTTTTGGGGAGGGTCAATTATCGTTTTGTTGTTTTGGTCAAGATATAGGAATTAATGGTAGAGTTTAATGCATTGAGTTAAGGAAGGTACAAAATAAATTCATATACCATTTTGATTATTAGAAAAGATGCTGTCATTATTTACGTTCGTCTTTGTCTGTCTGTCCCTTCGATTGTGTAACTGTCCGTCCGTCTGTCCGTGAATATAGTTGTAATAGAAGTAGTTTTTGTGTGTGTGTGTGTGTGTGTGTGTGTGTGTGTGTGTGTGTGTGTGTGTCCTCAGTGAGCCAATCAGATAGGTTCTTATATTTACACTCTGGAGAAAAAACTTGACGTGGGAAGCTTAGATTAAGAGAACCTTGGCACCAGATTTGTCCTTGATCCCCCTCCACAGCTGTAAATAAGCTTGATGTTTCTGAAGCGTCTCATGATCGGTAAACTTAGAGGGAGGAGGATCATGTTGGAACAGGAAGAAGGATTCAAAGAGTATTTACGTTTCTTGATAGATTTTTAAAGACGTCGTTCTGGGCATGGTGGTGTTGATGAACCTACTATTAGAATTTCTATTTGATATTGACAGGTTTCTAGTAATGGGTTATTATTATTACTCCAGGGGATATGTAAAGAACTAGTGGGAAAAATGAATATCTAGAAATATCGAAAAATTATCCTATTATGGCAAAATATAAAATTATATAAGTTGTGTGTATGTGTGTGTGTGTTTCTGCTTGTCTGTATATGAATGTGTTTGTGTGTGTGTATGTGTTTCTGTCTGTCTGTATGTGAATGTGTTTGTGTGTTAGGGGGTGGGAGGTGGGAAATTCACGAGACTTTTATCAGTGATTATTGATGAGCGTTCTTTTGGACATTAGGTTTACGAAATAGCACCAGGACACGCAACTTCCTGTAGGTACGACGGTGCTGGGGTAGTGACGTCATGACCAGCAGGTAGGGTCCGGGGGGGGGGGGGGGGGGATGTGGGTGAGTTGCCATGTAGGGGAGTTGAGTTGTCATGTAGGGGAGTTGAGTTGTCATGTAGGGGAGTTGAGTTGCCATGTAGGGGAGTTGAGTTGTCATGTAGGGTAGTTGAGTTGCCATGTAGGGGAGTTGAGTTGCCATGTAGGGGAGTTGAGTTGCCATGTAGGGGAGTTGAGTTGTTATGTAGGGGAGTTAAGTTGCCATGTAGGGTAGTTGAGTTGTCATGTAGGGGAGTTAAGTTGCCATGTAGGGTAGTTGAGTTGTCATGTAGGGGAGTTGAGTTGCCATATAGGGGAGTTGAGTTGCCATGTAGTTATGATATAATACCGATCGTAAGTACCACCGAGTACAATTGTTGTGGCCATTGGTGTAATCTATTTGTCTTAACATAAAAGAACGAAACTATATGATAAAACTGAAGACTAGTATCACAATTCTTTCTCTGTTTCATTGAGGTAAAGTAAAAATAAAAACCTAACCTAACCTAACCTAACCCACATTCGTCACAGTACGAATATTTAAATACCCTCTCATGTATAATGTATATGTATGCTGAAAATGAATATATCTTGCCTTAAGTAGCGTGTGATGACGACCCCCTCCGGCCACTCAGGATGAACTCTGAACCAGTTGTCATGGCGACCAACTGCAACCAACACACACACACACACACACACACACACACACACACACACACATGTATTACATTACATATATAATAAAAAAATTATTACTATTATTATTATTATTATTGTTGTTGTTGTTATTACTGTATTTTTTATATTTTCGTTTTTATCGACTGAATACATACACTATGAAACACCCGAATATTTATACCTGGACTAATTAGCATGTAAACACCTGTATGGTTATTTTAAACATACTACCGTGTACTGTAGTGTCAGGGGGACTAGACGCTGCTGTAACAGTACGTCTCTGAACTAAACTAAAGACGATTATTGTTCTGTGTTGATGTTGTCGAAATTTGGGTGTGTGTGAAGAGGCTGACAGGGATGGAGGGAGAGAGAGGTAGGTAGATAGTATAGAGAGAGAGAAAGAACGGAGGGGAATTAGAGAGAGGAGTGTGGAAAAGGGAGTTTGTATAGGTAGAATAAGGTGAAGTGTAGGAGTAGGGAGAAGAGAGAAAGGAGTCTACTGTATTGGGATTATTGTAGAGGGATTTTGAGGGTGTGAAGAGGATTATTGGGGTAAGTGATGGGAGTAGGAGGAAGGGATTAAATTGAAGGATATATGGGAGTTGGGGATGGGTGTGTGGGGGGGGGGGGCAGCTTAGTAAATACAGTATAATGTATAGAATTTTATTGAATACAGTGTATTGTATACAAAGTTACAGGTGTGACACGAGGGTAGCACACTTGTACATTCAAGGGGTCATGGAAGCCAAGCTAATTGAGTCGTTATGTTGATGTGAAAAAGAGATAGATTTATTGAAGGAGTCAGGTATGTGTGTGTGTGTGTGTGTGTGTGTGTGTGTGTGTGTGTGTGTGTGTGTGTGTGTGTGTGTGAGGAACAATATCTTCTCTCCTCTTTTTAAACAGAAAATTAAAGAAAATAGTGACAGGAAGAAGAGTGGAGTGAGGTGCACACACACAGCGAGGCACACGATAATGCACGCTGAGAGGTTCTTACTGACTGGCTGGATGGATGTCAGTGCCCCCCCCCCCTCCTCTCTTTCCCTCTCTTCCCTTTCCAATCTCCTCAATACTCACCCCCCCCCCCATCTCTCCACCCCTCCCCCAATCTACTAATCACTCCTGCTATTTACTCAAAAAACACCGTGACGGCTTATGAAGGTAAATGCAAACATTATCATTTCACATTAAGCGTCTCGCCCACCCACTGAGCCTTTCGTGCTTCACCTGGGTTTAAAGGTCGTTTTTCCTTCATGCAGGTGGGAGGTGAGGTGGGGGGGGTATGGGGGGGGGAGAGGGGGGGTATCTGTCCTTCAGGGGTTGGTATTTATTCTGGTGGCTTGGCTATTGAACCTGATCAGCTGGAGCCCACAGCACCACCACCACCCTCCTTCCTTCTCTACCTCATCCTCTTGTTCTTCCCCTTTCCCGTCCTTCTTTTTCCCCTTTCTTCCTCCCCCTCCTATTCTCTCTCTTCCGCCTCTTTTTCCTCCTCTTCCTCCTCTTCTTCTTCTCCTTCTCCTCCTCCCCCTATTCTTCCTCCTTTTCCTCCTCCTCATAAATTCCTAGTTTTGTGTCATTCATCTTTTCACTGTGGGTCGTACATTCGTTCTATTAGGTTATTCAATCTCTCCGTTGACTTTTATTCCCTCTGGCTCAACCATTTCCATTATCGTCCACTTGTGTTTCACCAGCATTCATCCCTGAGTTGTGTATCCCTCTAGGCGTGTAGGGGGAATAGTCAGTCCCTCTCTCTCTCTCTCTCTCAGTCAGTCATGTGCTGCCAACGTGCGTATAGTATATAAGGTGTAGGAGGGTGTAGCAGTGTCCAGAGAGGGGTGTAGGATGAGTGTCCCAGTGTCCAGAGAGGGTTGTAAGAGGGTGTAGGGTGGGTGTACCAGTGTCCAGAGAGGGGTGTAAGAGGGTGTAGGATGGGTGTACCAGTGTCCAGAGAGGGATTATGTCAAGTCTGGCTGTAATATCTTAAAGAGTCACTGCCTGACCCAACTAATGATGACAATTATTACACGTGAAAGAAAAAAGTAAAATATCTTACAGCAAATACTCAATAATGTTCTCACGATTAATAGGAACAACGGCACATTGAACACCTGTAAGAATTAGGATATATTGTGGTGAATTCTATGGCCATATTGGAAAAGGTGGTATTGCATATGGTAGGGAAGTGTGTGTGTGTGTGTGTGTGTGTGTGTGTGTGTGTGTGTGTGTGTGTTGTAGAGGTAGTAGTGGTAGTAGCAGTAATAGTAGTAGTAATATGTTTGTATGTGTGTAGTACTAGTAGTAGAAGTAGTAGTGTGTATAGTAGTAGTGATCCACGTTACCTGACAGTGATCCACAACACCTGACCGTGATCCACAACACCTGACAGTGATCCACAACACCTGACAGTAATCCACAACACCTGACAGTGATTCATAACACCTGACAGTGGTCCACAACACCTGACAGTGATCCACAGTACCTGACAGTGATCCACAACACCTGACAGTGATCCACAACACCTGACAGTGATCCACAGCACCTGACAGTGATCCACAACACCTGACAGTGATCCACAGTACCTGACAGTGAGCCACAACACCTGACAGTGATCCACAACACCTGACAGTGATCCACAGTACCTGACAGTGATCCACAGTACCTGACAGTGATCCACAACACCTGACAGTGATCCACAACAACTGACAGTGATCCACAGTACCTGACAGTGATCCACAGTGCCTTACTCTGTTGTGGTAATATAAATAGAATCATTTGTTCCGGTTTAGAGCGTCAGCGTCTGGGGGCTGGAGGGAATGTAACCATTTCTCATAAGATTTCATGATCGTCTTATTTCCGGCCAAGGAATTTACCTCCCGTGTGGTGGAGACTGTCTCGCTGTCTCCTGTGTCTCGCTGTCTCCTGTGTCTCGCTGTCTCCTGTGTCTCGCTGTCTCCTGTGTCTCGCTGTCTCCTGTGTCTCGCTGTCTCCTGTGTCTCGCTGTCTCCTGTGTCTCGCTGTCTCCTGTGTCTCGCTGTCTCTGGTGTCTCGCTGTCTCCTGTGTCTCGCTGTCTCCTGTGTCTCGCTGTCTCCTGTGTCTCGCTGTCTCCTGTGTCTCGCTGTCTCCTGTGTCTCGCTGTCTCCTGTGTCTCGCTGTCTCCTGTGTCTCGCTGTCTCCTGTGTCTCGCTGTCTCCTGTGTCTCGCTGTCTCTGGTGTCTCTGTCTCCTGTGTCTCGCTGTCTCCTGTGTCTCGCTGTCTCCTGTGTCTCGCTGTCTCCTGTGTTTTGTTGTCTCCTGTGTCTCGCTGTCTCCTGTGTCTCGCTGTCTCCTGTGTCTCGCTGTCTCCTGTGTCTCGCTGTCTCCTGTGTCTCGCTGTCTCCTGTGTCTCGCTGTCTCCTGTGTCTCGCTGTCTCCTGTGTCTCGCTGTCTCCTGTGTCTCGCTGTCTCCTGTGTCTCGCTGTCTCCTGTGTCTCGCTGTCTCTGGTGTCTCGCTGTCTCCTGTGTCTCGCTGTCTCCTGTGTCTCGCTGTCTCCTGTGTCTCGCTGTCTCCTGTGTCTCGCTGTCTCCTGTGTCTCGCTGTCTCCTGTGTCTCGCTGTCTCCTGTGCCTCGCTGTCTCCTGTGTCTCGCTGTCTCCTGTGTCTCGCTGTCTCCTGTGTCTCGCTGTCTCCTGTGTCTCGCTGTCTCTGGTGTCTCGCTGTCTCCTGTGTCTCGCTGTCTCCTGTGTCTCGCTGTCTCCTGTGTCTCGCTGTCTCCTGTGTCTCGCTGTCTCTGGTGTCTCTGTCTCGCTGTCTCCTGTGTCTCGCTGTCTCCTGTGTCTCGCTGTCTCCTGTGTCTCGCTGTCTCCTGTGTCTCGCTGTCTCCTGTGTCTCGCTGTCTCCTGTGTCTCGCTGTCTCCTGTGTTTTGTTGTCTCTTGTGTTTCGCTGTCTCTTGTCTCGTTGCATCTTGTGTCTTTTTTGTCTCCTATGTCTCGCTGTCTCCTATGTCTCTCCTTTTTCTATGTGTGGCTATATGCTGTGTCTCGTTATCTCCTATGTCTCGCTAACTCCTGTCTCTCGCTATCACCTGAGTCTTAAAACTACAGACACGATACAGGTGAAGTAATTAACACATCCATGAGAATAAAGTGACTATTAAATACCTACCTGTAGTATATACACCTGAATAAGACTCCTCCTGAATCGTAACTTTACTTACAGTCCAGCGAGAATACTTACAAGAGACGGAGGAGAATGATCGAGAAGAAGCAATAAGGAAAATGAATGGGAAAGATGCAAGTGATAAAGAAATATTGATAAACAGGGGGAAGGAATTACAGAGTGACATTGATGGCCGAACGAGGTATTTGTTGCGAGAATTTCAGGAGTTTGTTTTACATTACGGGGAATGAACCGAAGAGAATTTATATGTTGTAGTTGGGTTAGTTCGGAGAGAAAAATCCCATGAAGGTAAATGTGAATTGTGTTTCAGGTGTTGTTGATGTATAAACAGGTGTTGTTATTTCGTAATTAGGACCAGGCTGTATGTTTGAAGGTCGATAGGAAGATTAAATACGTATTGTTTTTCTTTTAAGGATCTTCTCTTGCTATTGACTTCCCTAGGAGGGCAGATTACAGTATACTGAAGAATTGACCATCGACATGACATACACACAAACGTATACACAACCCGGTTATAGTGAGGTACATAAAGTTAATAATATTTAATTACAATGTAGATATAAATGAGTTTCCTGCAGTTTATGGGCGCAGCAGCCTCTATACGGACCCAGGGTAATATTTTTTCCCCTGTGGCATTGATGTGGGAAAAAATGTGACGTATCGCCTTGAACGGCTCATCTGCATATAAAGAGGTTTGTAAAGTGAGAAACTTCCCAGTGAACGACATAGTGGAATTATTTATTATATATATGTTTAAAAAAATAGAGATAAATGTATAATAATAGTAATATAATTCCCCTTGTGAACATACTGACTCGTTGTGTGTGTATAGGAGACAGATATAACAGTGGAATTAATCTTTATTTTGTACCCCTAAACGTTTAGGTAAGTCTTGCATCTCAAATTAAAATGAAAGAAAACGGGACATGTGTATAAACTAATATGAATAAAGAAAATGGTACATGCATAAACCGTAATACATATATAAAGAAAATGGGGGTATCTATAGAACCTAATATGAATAAATATACATAATGCTTCCCATGTATTACCTAATATGAATCGCTCAAAAACAACTTACCATTTCGTATTAGATTTTGTCATCAATAGTAAATGTTTCACTTCATTCTTTGTTTATATATTAATCGAGCCATTAACACCAATAATAACCACCAAAACTTACCTGGTCCAGATAGTTAATTACGTGGGAGGTTGTTGTAGTTCGACTCAATCCTCACATAATGACTGTTGAATAAAAACATCTGGCTCTTGTCATCACTGTGTATGTTTATGCGATGAAGATGGATGGCGTTCACCCACCCAGCTTATTTTTACCTGGTCATAAAACACCAAAGGGGGGGGGGGAGGTTTGTGTTCAGTTTGGTTAGTTTATCCTAGCGTTAAATTAGGTTAGGTTAGTTTTTGTTAGCGTTAGGTTAGGTTAGATTACGTTAGGTTAGATTAGCTTCGGTTAGATTACAGTTGGTAAGGTTAGGTTAACGATTGGATAGGTTAGATTAGATTAATGATAGGATAGGTTAGATGAAGTTAAGGATAGGGTAGATTAACTTAGGTTAGCATTAGGCTTGATTAAGATAAATTAAGTTAGCTTTAAGTTAAATTAGGGGGCATTAGGTTACGGTGGTGTTCTAATCTTCAGGTGATCCTTGAAGACGGGTACTTACACTGCCTGGGATGGGATAAGATTGATGTATTCACCGTGATCCAAGACGTAGATGATTGCCTCTATAAAGCTGTCAGCGAGCGGGGAATGTATATGATAACTCTTAATGGATTTACGGTGTTGTTTGTTTATGGGCGTTCGTGACGTGGCCGGATTTTACACGGATTTATATGCTGTTACGTATACGATGGATTCTTTAAGGGTGAAATCGATGATGTGGGTGGTAGAGTGAGTGGGTCTTGTGTGTGGGTTTGAGTGTGTGTGTGTGTGTGTGTGTGGGTGGTTTATATTGAGTGTGTGTGATGTGGGAGATAGAGAGAGAGAGTGGATTTTGAGTGTGTGTCATTTATAGTGAGTCAGTGTTACGAAAGGTAGAGTGTGTATGACTTGATTGTGTATTTATTAGTGAGTCAATGTTGCAGGGGGAGTGCGTCTTGAGTGTGTGAGTCTGGAACGTTTAATGCAAAGGGATAAATTTATAGTCTTGACTCGCCATAAGTACAACATTACTGAGAGAGAGAGAGAGAGAGAGAGAGAGAGAGAGAGGGGGGGGGGTGGTGAGGGTGGGGAGGGAGGGGGTTGGGATAACATCTTGCGACTTCGAAGAGAAATTATGAGAAAACTTGTAGAATGCAAACGTCTTGTGTTCGTACGAGTGAAAGTTTCTTGTACATATAAAGTATCGAGTGAAGGAAGAGCTGAGTTGCGTAGTGTGTGTGTGTGTGTGTGTGTGTGTGTGTGTGTGTGTGTGTGTGTGAAAGTGAATGAAAGTCTCTCTCTCTCGCTCCATCAGGTCAGTATTGAGTAGAGCAGGGGTTCTCAACCGGGGGGGAATTTCCCCCCCTCAGGTTTTCAGGGGGGTGAAAACTGATACTAATATGGAAAAAATAAAGGATTTTCAGTATTATATGCATATTATTTGGAATGCACTTTTTGAGGCAGACAATCTTGGAAAGGAGGGGGGAATGACATTCTGATATATGGTGAAAGGGGTGTATGGGGGCAAACAAGGTTGAGAACCACTGGAGTAGAGTCATTTTATTAGTTTACTTAGTGAGGACACACACACACACACACACACACACACACACACACACACACACACACACGGGTTCGTTCATCAATGAGAAAGACGGATTTATTCCGCTTTAACATTATGACGTGTTGACATTTTTACAACATCAAACAAACACAACCGCAAAGAATAGTTTAAAATTCCCTGTAAATAAAAGATAAAATAAAGACAACAAAAGCTCTATAACACGCAGTGAATTATACGTTGTTGATCTTTTATCTATAATTATATTTCAATTCACTATTATTTATCTCCTTAATTAAATAATGTTAAAAAAAAAAGCAACTTGATATATAAGGATATTAAAATTTTAATTACGGGGAAGTTTTGTTACCGCTCGGGAAGGTTTATGTTAACTTTATAACAGGTTCCGCGCCGCCACCACCACCACCATCACCGCCACCACTATCACCACCGCCACCACTATCACCACCACCGCTACCACCACCGCCACCACCACCACCACCACTACCAACACAATCACCGCCACCACTATCACCACCGCCACCACTATCACCACCACCGCTACCACCACCGCCACCACCGCCACTGCCACCACCACCACTACCACCACCATCACCGCCACCACTATCACCACCGCCACCACTATCACCACCACCACCGCCACCACCGCCACCGCCACCATCACCGCCACCACTATCATCACCGCCACCACTATCACCACCACCGCTACCACCACCACCACCACCACCATCACAATCACCGCCACCACTATCACCACCGCTACCACCACCACCACCGCCACCAACACCGCCACCACTATCACCACCGCCACCACTATCACCACCACCGCTACCACCACCACCACCGCCACCGCCACCATCACCGCCACCACTATCATCACCGCCACCACTATCACCACCACCGCTACCACCACCACCACCACCATCACAATCACCGCCACCACTATCACCACCGCTACCACCACCACCACCGCCACCAACACCGCCACCACTATCATCACCGCCACCACTATCACCACCACCGCTACCACCACCGCCACCACCGCCACTGCCACCACCACCACTACCAACACAATCACCGCCACCACCACCATCACCGCCACCACTATCACCACCGCTACCACCAACATCATTACCACCACCACCATCACCACTACCACCACCACCACCACCACCACCACATCTCTTACTCAGCTGATGTCCTCCTCATTATGGGCGGGATACTGTACTGTACTGTGTGTGTGTGTGTGGTCCCGGGGATCTTTGTTGACATTTTCCACGGCAGTAATAAGCCTGGAAATCCGCCTCCCTCCCTCCCTCCCTCCCGCCCTCCTGCTGTATGGTTGTCTGGGGAACTATTACTAGCACTTACAAGGTACTAACCTGGATGATGATTTTAGTTGGTTCTTTCTTGTTTAGTTTATCATCATATCATCATCATCATCTCGACAGCGTTAAGTGTATTATCAAGCTATCATTATCATCATCATCATCATCATCTTCATCATTATTATCATAGCTACATTGCCATGATGTTCCTCTGAGTTTAGGTTCAGGTATGTTACAGTAGTTATTGGATCACCTGAAGATTAGACCCACACCAGCTTATTTCGCCTGAAAACTAATCTAACCTGACCTAATCTAACCTAACCTAATTCCCTTAGGTAACGTTAGGGTGGCGGTTAATCTTAAGGTGGTGAAACAAACTGGGATATCTAATCTTCAGGTGAGTCCGAGTTATCATTTACCTGTCAGTCACGGCCGTATTAACCAACATCAATGAATAAATTGTTCTGTCCGCCATTAAACATTAGTCTAGCGTGTGATTATTTTGCCGTATTTCAAATGTAAATAGTTGCAGATCAAACAAATTCAGTAAAAAGAAAAAAAAATACATAAATACATAGGTAGTTCTTGCCCATTACGAAGATAATTTCTGTTTGTATGATGTGTGTTTTGTATGATGAGGGAACGAGTTATGTGTATATTCTAATGTGTATACTCTAAGCCCACAGGTAGCATTAGGTTGTTTGATTAGGTGAAATAAGCTGGGAGTCCCTAGTCACCAGGTGAAATAAGCTTTTCTGTCTAATAATCAGGTAAAATAAGCTGGGGGGGGGGGGGTCATTATTCATCAGGTAACCCAATACTTTTTATAGTTTTATCCTATTATCTTTTATCCACAACAAATTCATTCTTCACAGTGTGGCAAATTCTCATTTTCTTTACAAGCAAATTCACGGCAGCGATTTTAGACTCTATAATCACTATGTTGACAACCAGCAACCAGTAATATCATTTCTACACGCAGTTCGTTAATTAACCAATTATCATTTTTTGTGACTAAAAAAATACTTTCAGCGATATGAATTTTTTTTTTTACAGGGAATTAAAAGGTAAATGTTTTTTTTTTCTGGACCTCATCATCAAAGTAGGTGAAAAAAAAAACATAATCTGAAATAACTTGACCTTAGCAGTTACCTGGTTAATAATGTATTGGTTAAAGGTTCAAAGTGGTCTACGTTTTGATGAAATCGTGTGAGGTGATGTCCCGGTACACTAGGAGCTGTACCGGCGGACCTGGATCATCGCTACTGACAACAGGTGTACCGTGTGTCGTTTCTGTGTGGACCGGGAAGGTGGTGGAGAATCCATTGAGGGTGATCCTTCCAGCTACCTGTAAACACCACACTGACGACACGTCAAATGATAAGGATTACCATGAGTGCCAAGTATGACACCCAGGCTATGAGTGCCAAGTATGACACCCGGGCTATTAGTGCCAAGTATGACACCATGGTTATAAGTGCCAGTATGACACCATAGTTATTAGTGCCAAGTATGACACCGGACGAGGAGTATCAATTATAACACCCTAACTCTGAGTGTCAAGTATGACACCTTTACTCTGAGTGCCAAGTATGACACCCTTACTCTGAGTGCCAAGTATGACACCCGGACGAGGAGTATCAATTATGACACCCTTACTCTGAGTGCCAAGTATGACACCCTTACTCTGAGTGCCAAGTATGACACCCTTAATCTGAGTGCCATATACTCTGCCCGGAAGTGCATTAGCTTTATGGCACTAACTCCAACCTAAGGCAGATGGAATTTTCAAAGTTCCCATAGAGTAGCAGTCCAGTCTCTGTGTGAATGAGGGAGAGCGGTTGGTGGTGAGGGAGAGTGGGTGGTGAGTGAGGGAGAGAGTGGGTGGTGAGGGAGAGTGGGTGGTGAGTGAGGGAGAGCGGTTGGTGGTGAGGGAGAGTGGGTGGTGAGTGAGGGAGAGAGTGGGTGGTGAGTGAGGGAGAGAGTGGGTGGTGAGGGAGAGAGTGAGTGGTGAGTGAGGGAGAGAGTGGGTGGTGAGTGAGGGAGAGAGTGAGTGGTGAGTGAGGGAGAGAGTGGGTGGTGAGTGAGGGAGAGAGAGTGGGTGGTGGTGAAAGACAATGTGGGCGGTGAGGGTAGAGAGAGAGAGGGGGTGATGGTGTGAGAGAGAGTGGGTGATGAGAGGGAGAGTGGGGTGGTAAGGGGAGCGAGTGGGAGAGAATGAGCTCGGGTGAGGGAAAATGGGTGGTGAGGGGAGAAAGGGAATAGTGAATGAGGGAGAATGGATGATCGTGAAGGAAGCAGACCATTACCCTCACACCACCTCCATCACACTCCACCACACTCCACCACACACACCACCACCACACTCCACCACCACCACAACATAGCAGGCTCAGCAGGTGGGCTCAGGTGAGGCTCTCATGTCAGTCATATAAATCTCTGCTACCAAGGAGGAGAGGAGGGAAGAAGGTGGATTGAGGAAGGGAGATAATGAGAAATCGGAGGAGAGGAAGGGGGTAAGGACGAAGGAGAGAGTAGAGGAGGGGTAAGGATGAAGGAGAGAGTGGAGGAGGGGTAAGGATGAAGGAGAGAGTAGAGGAGGGGTAAGGATGAAGGAGAGAGTGGAGGAGGGTAAGGACGAAGGAGAGAGTAGAGGAGGGGTAAGGATGAAGGAGAGAGTGGAGGAGGGTAAGGATGAAGGAGAGAGTAGAGGAGGGGTAAGGACGAAGGAGAGAGTAGAGGAGGGGTAAGGATGAAGGAGAGAGTGGAGGAGGGGTAAGGATGAAGGAGAGAGTAGAGGAGGGGTAAGGATGAAGGAGAGAGTGGAGGAGGGTAAGGACGAAGGAGAGAGTAGAGGAGGGGTAAGGATGAAGGAGAGAGTGGAGGAGGGGTAAGGATGAAGGAGAGAGTAGAGGAGGGGTAAGGACGAAGGAGAGAGTAGAGGAGGGGTAAGGATGAAGGAGAGAGTGGAGGAGGGGTAAGGATGAAGGAGAGAGTAGAGGAGGGGTAAGGATGAAGGAGAGAGTGGAGGAGGGTAAGGACGAAGGAGAGAGTAGAGGAGGGGTAAGGATGAAGGAGAGAGTGGAGGAGGGTAAGGATGAAGGAGAGAGTAGAGGAGGGTAGGGATGAAGGAGAGAGTAGAGGAGGGTAAGGATGAAGGAGAGAGTAGAGGAGGGTAAGGATGAAGGGGAGAGTAGAGGAGGGTAAGGATGAAGGAGAGAGTAGAGGAGGGGTAAGGATGAAGGAGAGAGTAGAGGAGGGTAAGGATGAAGGAGAGAGTAGAGGAGGGTAAGGATGAAGGGGAGAGTGGAAGAGGGTAAGGATGAAGGAGAGAGTAGAGGAGGGTAAGGATGAAGGAGAGAGTGGAGGAGGGGTAAGGATGAAGGAGAGAGTGGAGGTGGGTAAGGATGAAGTAGAGAGTAGAGGAGGGTAAGGATGAAGGAGAGAGTGGAGGAGGGGTAAGGATGAAGGAGAGAGTAGAGTAGGGTAAGGATGAAGGAGGGAAGGAAGGAGACAGTTAAAATGGACGGACAGGAAGTGGAGGAGGAGGAGGAAAAGAGACAGGTATGGTACGAAGGAAGAGAATGGAAGAGGAGAAGAGGAATAAATATAGGAGGAAAAGAAGAATAGATAAAGGGACTTATAAATCACAACTAAATTAAAAGTTATGTAATGAAATGAAACAAAAAACATATAATACACACGATTCAATAGTCAAAACCTCCGAGCAAGAACAGTACAAGCGACAGAGTGACGATGTGTTAAGTAATCATTGTGTTAATATTTTTTTTTTTTTACTTTTATGTATTTCTAGTTAGGTTTTGTAGCTGTTTAGTTTTTAAATATTTTTTAGTGTGTGTGTGTGTGTGTGTGTGTGTGTGTGTGTGTGTGTGTGTGTGTGTGTGTGTGCATATATCACAGTCATGTATGTATTAAAAAAAATGATGTGTTGCCTCAATTATATATGTAAATGAAAGTATATGTAATAAACATGGTGTATTTTATGTGTTGTTTCAGGTGTGGGATGAGTGGTGTGTTGTTTCAGGTGTGGGATGAGTGGTGTGCTGTTTCAGGTGTGGGATGAGTGGTGTGTTGTCAGGTGTGAGATGAGTGGTGTGTTGTTTCAGGTGTGGGATGAGTGGTGTGTTGTCAGGTGTGAGATGAGTGGTGTGTTGTTTCAGGTGTGGGATGAGTGGTGTGTTGTCAGGTGTGAGATGAGTGGTGTGTTGTTTCAGGTGTGAGATGAGTGGTGTGTTGTTTCAGGTGTGGGATGAGTACTGTACCGTGGGCTGGGAGGGTGGTGGTACCGTGGGTGGGTGTGGTGGTCAGTATTAAGGTACAGTATTAATAAAAAAATGCGTGATCAGGTAATAACAAAGATTAAATTTATGATTAGAAAATGATAACTGATGATGATGATGATGATGATAACAATAATAATGATAAACAGTAAAAACAACAATGATATAATGATGATAATAATAACACCTTCGTAAACTTGATCATATTTCAACATCATCATCATCATCATCATCATCATCATCATCATCTCCGTCTCTCGTCAGGTAATCAGCGTGACGCACTTGATAAATGGCTGCCTTTGATCGTTCGTTTTAATATTAATGTTGTATTTACATTCCTGGTGACCTGACGATCTCTGGACATTAGATTGATACCTTGAGTAATATATACTGATGACCTTATTGCTTGGATTGATCACCTCTTTGTGTGTGTGTGTGTGTGTGTGTGTGTGTGTGTGTGTTAGTCTTAGCCCTACTGATCATCAAAGAATTGGGTCATTGTGGGTAGAAGTCTTTATGTGGTCCTCTTGATGGTGAGGTAAGGCTTAGACTAGAGGGTCTTGAAAAGGTAGTCTTTGTCTTGTTACTGAGGTGTTAAAGACTCACTCAACCCAAAGATATAATTTTCTTCTATTTCTTTATGGGATTTTGGATTTTACCTGTTTTATAAGGTTGTAATATTACAGGTAGGTATGAATAATTAGTGAAATATTTGTGGTGAATCGATGCATATAAAGTGAAAGTGCCTGTGTAAGATATATGTTATCCTCTATACACATAAATGCATATTGTGTAAACAGTGTAAAGTATTATAAGCCTGAACAACACGTGACATTAGATACTTTCACAATTTTATACATTTTACATCTTTGTAATTTTTTATATTTATAAATGTCACTCAACAGTATTTTTATAGTGAGTGGATAGTTATAGAATTTTTTGTACTTTCTTTTTGCTCCTTTCTTTTTGTTGATAGAGGTCTTATGGTACTTTCTCTCAGACTGTGATGAATGGTAACAGGTTTAATGGCTTTGTATAGGACCTGGACTTACAGGGACAATCTAGAGAGGCTATTGATTGGCAGGGCAGGTGTTTATTGTTCAGTACCACACCTTCACTACTTGGCAGGTATTTATTGTTTCAGGCTAATTTATCCTTGATTCCTCCACTAGAGTTTGTATTTTATTTATTTATTTATTTATTTATTTTGTTATTCTCGTGGGTAAACATTCATGAAACAGCACGAATTTTTTTTTTTTTTTTTTTAATTTCAACCACAATTGTATGGATCAAACCTTGTCGAGTAAGCTGGCGCCCCAGGGATCGACTTACAGTTACAAACTATGGTAATACCCTTGTGTTGAGAACTGGATATGTTGGGGACAAATATAATTCATTAATCACCTGAATGTGACTTGTAGAATGGTTTTATGTGATATAGAGTATTAATGGAAATCATAATAGCAACTGGTCTTCCATTTTGTTATTCATAACCTTTGTTGTTAGCGCCTCTGTTCTAAGTGGGTAGCTATTTATGTACCTTTGTCTTTCCTCAAATTACGTCAAATGTTGATGCTCAAAACCAAGAGTTACTCGTAGGTTTGTTTACATCTTGCTCCGCGGTTCCCACCAGAGGCGCTGTTCGTCGCCCCTTGTCACCGAATTATCCAGGAAAAAGTCTCTCCGATAACTCGCTGTACTTCTTTTTCTCTTTTTTCTTGTTACTAGTTTCTCTTATCAGTAAAAAAAAGTAACATCATTAGATAGTTAAAATATTTAGCTGTGCCACCACATTTTTCGTTTCATTTCTCCCAAGTGTGTGAGGGGACGAGGTCGTTAGTGGAGGCTGCCGCATACGAATGACAGTTTAGTTACCACACAGACCCGCGCAAGTTATATTACTTTTTTTTTGCCGTGAGATAATTCCTCTTGATATTTTCTTTTTAAAGGAGATTTTATATACAGTATAGATATAAATTTCCTATTGTATTTTGTTTTTACTCGTATAGGAAAGGTAATGCAGGAATGAGTATAGATAACCTACACATGATTACATACATACATACATGCATGCATAGATATGTAAACACACGTACACATATACAAGGGGACATTTAAATTCACGAATTCACGTATTAAAAGCCTTTACATATTCAACACCACAAACACACATAAGGACAACACACTCGCGCATACACACGCAGCCACATTTAGAGACACACACACACACACACACACACACACACCCACATTATCACACACACACGCACACACACACACACACACACACACACACACACACACACACACACACACACACATAACGTCGCATAAACATGACAAAATGTTTCCCTTCAAACCGAAATTAATTATAATTTTTTTTTGCGTCATCTATGTAATAATAGTTTTTATTTTACCAAGTTAATCAAAACACGGAGTTTCTCTGTTTCTCCTCTCTTCTCTTTTCCTTTTACTCTTTCTCTCTCTCTGCCTGTCTACTCTTTCTTTGCTATCTCGTATCGCTCTTTTTCTTTTTTTACATGTACGTGTTTATGGACTTAGCTTTATGAAATGTGTATATACCGACATTGTCTAGTTGTGATTGACAGGTGTGTATGCTGACGTGGGGTGATTGTGAGTGACAGGTGTAGTAGGATGGTTGTGTTACAGGTGTGTATGCTGACGTGGGGTGATTGTGAGTGACAGGTGTAGTAGGATGGGTGTGTGACAGGTGTGTATGCTGACGTGGGGTGGTTGTGAGTGACAGATGTGTACGGTAACTTAGGATAGTTATGAGTGACAAATGTGTATGGTTACAGGATGGTTGTGAGTGACAGATGTGTATGGTGACAGGATGGTTGTGAGTGACAGATGTGTATGGTGACAGGATGGTTGTGAATGACCGATGTGTATGGTAACAGGATGGTTGTGAATGACAGATGTGTATGGTGACAGGATGGTTGTGAATGACAGATGTGTATGGTGACAGGATGGTTGTGAATGACAGATGTGTATGGTGACAGGAGGATTGTGAGTGACATGTAAATGGTGACTATAAATTTTTCATCCGCGTCGCGTTTTCTTTAATAATATCTATATAAACACTGATAATAAGGAAGGAAACGAAGCCTTATTTGTTGGAATAAAACTGAAAGGAAAATGCATTTGTATATAATATATTTAAATTTTTATCCATCAGAAAATATTTAAAAATATTGTCATACGTAAAGATTATTCAGTATGTATGTATGTATGTATGTGTGTATGTATGTATTTATGTATGTATGTATGTGTGTATGTATGTATGTATGTATGTATGTATGTATGTATGTATGTATGTGTGTATGTATGTATGTATGTATGTGTATGTATTTATGTATGTATGTATGTATGTATGTGTATGTATGTATGTATGTATGTATGTATGTATTTATCAACGAGTATATATTTATGAATGTTGTATGTATGCATGAATGTCTCCGGAAATAAAAATCCTGGAAACCTGTTGTTGTTATTTCCCATCTGACTCCCTCAAAGGTCATATGTCAGGGTCACATACAAGACTGATTGATTGACCTGTTGAGGATTTTAGCGGATTTTCTTCTCCGTTCACTTTTTGAATTTATCACAGCGAATTCTTTTTCTTTCGTATTTTGGTTAATTAAAAAAAAAGAATTAAGATACAATAAGAGTTATATAATTATGTGAGTTATTGTGTATATATAGTTAGTAAAATGTTGACGTTATCAGAATTAGTGTGAAATATTGCTATAGCTATCGCTACCTCTCCCTTCACTCTTATAGTCCCATCATTGCTTCTCTCCTTCCCATCAATACGTGTGACTGTATTGCTGTGGCCATCCCATCCTTTCCTCTCCCTTCTGCACCCCATCCCATCACTTGTTCCTCATCTCCATCACTTCTTCCCCCTCTACAACCTATTCCATCACGCCTTCCTCTTCCACACCCCATCCCATCACTCCCTCCCCTTCTATAACCCATCCATCACTTCCCCTCCACATCCTATCCCATCACTCCCTCCCCTCCACAATCCATCCTATCATTTCCTTCCCCTCCCCTTCCATCCCAACACCCCCTCCCATCGCAACACCCCCCTCCCATCCCAACACCCCCCTCCCATCCCAACACCCCCCTCCCATCCCAACACCCCTTCCCATCTCATCACTTCCTCCCCTTCTATACCCCATCCCATCACTTGTCCCCCTTCCACACCCCATCCCAACCCCTTCCTCTCTGCCTTTCCCATCGATACCTGGGCACCTGTATTGGCTTGGTCATTACCTGGGACCAATACAGTAATGCCTCCCTCACCACCTCTCCATTTAAAGTCAGTACGAGGCCAATACACCTGTTAACCCTCTAAAAAAAACACACATTCTATTCATTGTCTTCCTGTGGTTGACTGTTGATGTGGTGGTGTGGTTGTGGTGTGGTTGACTGTTGGTGTGGTGGTGTGGTTGACTGTTGATGTGGTGGTGTGGTTGACTGTTGGTGTGATGGTGTGGTTGACTGTTGGTGTGGTGGTGTGGTTGACTGTTAGTGTGGTGGTGTGGTTGTAGTGTGGTTGGCTGTTGCTGTGGTGTGGTGGTGTGGTTAACTGTTGGTGTGATGGTGTGGTTGACTGTTGATGTGGTGGTGTGGTTGACTGTTGTTGTGGCTGAATATTGGTGTGGTTAACTGTTTCTGTGGATGACTTGTTGTGGTTGACTGTTACTAAGGGTGACTGTTGCTGTGACTAACTATACTGTAACTGATTATTACTATGACTGACTGTTACCGTGACTATAATTTCTGTGACTGACTGACTGACTGACTGACTTGGTGACTGACTGACTGACTGTGATTGACTGACTGCTGTGGTGGTGGTGGACACTATGCTCTTATTCCTTACTCTCAGGTGTATATCGTTCTATGTTTTGTGTGATGTAATTTTTTTTATATTTTGTACCCATTTAGCAATATATTTTCTCCTACATATATCAATTTCTGTTCGAAAATATATTTGTATAAAATTTACTATATCGCCTAAAATACAGGGTCATCGAAAAACAATGCCCAAAATCCAATATATGACCTTTTAAAATCTGGATATTTCTTTTTCGATGACCCTATATGTTGTTGCTGTTTTAAGAAGCGTAAATGAACACTTTAAATGCATGTATGTTAACAAGATTTATGTGTCGTGTGTTTCTACTGTATAAGGATGTGATGCTAATTTTGATAACATCTTGGGGTCCTTTTAGAGATTATCTTCTTAATTTGTATCATTATATTGGACACAAAGGTATATTATATCATTAGAATAAATTTACGTGGTTTCTTTTTGCTGAGCATCACTGGACGAGTTGTGTGTTGTAGAGAGTGAAAGATTTAGTCTGCGGTGTTCAATAACTCTGTCAGCTGAGGCACTTAGATAAATAGCAAGAACAGTGTAGGGTTTAGAGATGCTTAGCTTATTATTGGTCTATAATCATATGTGTTTACGTTATAGGTGTATCTGACTGAAAATGTGTCCCCTGTTGGTATTAAGAGATGTAATGTGGTGAGAGGAGTGACTCAGTGTAGGCTACCATCACTATATAGCTATACCACAGTCATCTCTATCCTCCCTCCTCTCACCCTCTCTGTCTCTCTCCCAATAAGCCATCTGCACTCTGCTTCTCTCACCTGCCAACGCCACTTTTACTTACTGTGCCTCCAATCAGGTGTTTTATCTGAAAGTTATATAGAAGAGTTTTTCCTCGGGGAGTTAAGACACCGGTGGCGTAAATTGCAAAATGATTCTCTAAAAACTCGGAGAACCTCACGTCTGGGATCACAGAGTTAAAGGCCGAGGGCAGCGTTACAACACAGCGTTCCGGGTAAGGATTTGTACACATGGAACGTGCAGGAGAGAGAGAGAGAATAAGGCTGTTTTCTATGGACACAAGTAATATTGGTGCTATATAAACAAAGAAACCAAAGAGAAGTCTCCATTTTCTTGGATTCAGGCGGCAGCTCGACTCCTGAACCTAAAATGGAAAATTCTTGTACCGTTAGTGCCAAGGTGCTGGTCCAGGGAGGCTGATGGGCTGACAGGTGACTTGCTCGTGTCGACAGATGATTGACTGTACTATAATTGACTTCTCCAGGCGTGAACGAGTGATAGTTGCTGCTGGTTGTAGGTGTAACCAACTGAGTGATTTAGAAATGATTGTTCAATATGTGTAATCAAAGGGTTGTTGTCAGTGTGTCCAGGTGACCCTCCATGTTATTGCTCTACCTGTAGTGATGTTATTGGCCCAAGTGTAATAACATGACGTTGTATCATCCTCATTCTTTCTACATCTTAATTTTTGTCGACTTTCCTTTTTTCAATTGGTAATCATTGATATTTATAAATTAGAATTGAAACGTGCATGTGAATCAACACCAGAGGAACACAAAAATAGGTCACTTTTCTCTGTATATAAAAAAAAATCATAAACACTTCCCTGGTACTACATAGTTACGTCCCTACAAACTTAAAATCCATAACATAACATAACCTAACCTGACCTAACCTAACCTAACCTAACCTAACCTAACCTAACCTAACCTAACCTAACCTAACCAAACCTAACCTAACCTAACCTAACCCTTAGTAACATCAGTAATCTCAAGTCTCCACGTATTAGTACTCACCGTCCCAAGGTCTTAACAGTAAGGTAGGTTTTTATCTGGGTCACGGTGCTTACTGGGTAGTGTATGACGCGGGGTACATGTAACTGGCTGACACACACACACACGCATACACACACACACACACACACACACACACACACACACACACACCCTAACCATTTCTGTTAATTCCTCCCCCCCCGTATTGAGTCTGTGCTGCTCCTGAGCCAAATTTATATATTGTTACCCGTAAAATTGGTTTATTTATGGGCCACTGGAGAAGCCGCCTTTACCCTCCTCCTCCGAGCCTCTCTGTGTCTCTGTTTGTCCTGTTATCTTGCCTGTTGTTACTGTGTTTGTTTCTTGTTATCTTGGTTGTTGTTGTTGTGTTTGTTTCTTGTTATCTTGGTTGTTGTTGTTGTGTTTGTTTCTTGTTATCTTGGCTGATGTGTTTGTTTCTTGTTATCCTGGCTGTTGCTGCTGTGTTTGTTTCTTGTTGTCTTGGTTGTTGCTGTGTTTGTTTCTTGTTATCTTGGTTGTTGTTGTGTTTGTTTCTTGTTATCTTGGTTGTTGCTGCTGTGTTTGTTTCTTGTTATCTTGCATGTTGTTACTGTGTTTGTTTCTTGTTATCTTCGCTGTTGTTATGTCTCTCTCGCACTATCTATCTATTTGCTCTCTCTCTCTCTCTCTCTCTCTCTCTCTCTCTCTCTCTCTCTCTCTCTCTCTCTCTCTCTCTCTCTCTCTCTCTCTCTCCACAGTGCTAAATAAGTATGTCAATCACATTAACGAGTTTGCCTCGCACTTTCCTCTCCCTTAGTTGGTCTTTTCTCCCAAGCTTAATTATTTTCTTTTTCCTCCATCTCTCTATTTTTATCTCTCTTATTCTTTGTCTTGGTCTCTTTGTCTGTACATTTGTTTTTATATCTTTGTGTCTCTGTTTTCATTCTTTCTTTATGTTTCTCTTTCTCTCCTTCTTAAATTGTGTCTGCTTCTTTCTTTCTTCTTTAATTTTCTGTTATTGTTGATTAATTTCTTGAGTCTTTATTTCTTTATTTCACACTTATTTTTCAGTTTCTTTATCTCAGTTTTTTGTCTTTTGATTTCATTTATATTTTCATCATTTCTCATTCTTTTATTTTTATTTATTTTTTCTTAATTATTCATTTTAATTTTCTGTCTTTCATTCAGTAAACCATTTCATGTATATAATTTTTCTACTTTCTTTATTTATTTTAATTTACTCTGATAGATCTATAATGATTTAATCCCATGTTCTTCCTGATGAGACAGACAGACAGACAGACAGACAGACAGACAGACAGAATTCACCACACACACACACATATACACAAGTACAGCACCACTCACTTCACACATATACTTCAAACCTTTAATAATTTTGTATCCACATATGATAAAAAAATCTTTGTTATCATAAAAAATGTAGTGTAACGCATCATAAAGCCTGTGGTATTATCCTACCTTGTTTATCTTACTGGTCTTATCTATAACATGTATGGATACGTATGAATTGGTGATTATGTTGAAGACTTGAAATAGGTGTATTATTGGTGGTAAAATTGTATTGAATTAGAAAGTAATACACAATCAGGACGCAAGATTGGTTCCCAGGCATACACAGTTAGCGTACAGTTTTAGCACATCATCTAAGTACATTCAGCAGACAGTCAGCCTCTCAGTAAAACACAGTCAACAGGTCAGTCAATAGCAGTCAGCCAACCACCAGTCAGCATCTCAGTTACACACAGTCAATTAGTAGCACCCAGTCATAAACCATAAGATAACTGTATTATAGACTTGACCATCGGCATCATCATCACCATCACCACACACTCGTTCCTCAGTGCGTGTTAGGAAGGTCGTTAAGTGATTATCGACGTCCATTACCCACATCGGCCACTTGTAAGACGCCATGCAGTAATGACTCATGAACGACCGTCATCTGAGGTACTGGAGAAGAACCGGTAGCCTTTGATCTCCCGTGACACTTAACGAGGCCAATAAGTAAGTAAGTGAGTGTGTAAGTGACAGGATGAGTAGAAAAGTAAGTGTGGCAGAGGAGGGTAGTAGTAGTAGTAGGTAGTAAAAGTAAGTAAATTTGTAGCAAGTAGTAAAAGCAGGTAGGTTTGTAGGAGGCCAAGTATAGGCTTAGTATCCCCTTAGATAATTTTGGTAACTGGATATCTTATGAATATTATGCCAACAGTACTGACAATAACTGACAACAGCAGCAGCAGTGTGACACCAACAGAATGTGACATCAACAGCCGGGTATGACAGGGGCTGTCACTGTGGCTATTCATGAACCATTCTGCGCTCGTGATCGCGTGTCGACAATGTGGCTGTTTGAGATGCCACGGAGCTTAACCTAACAGCTGCTGTCCAGGTGCTGTGTAGTGGATGTTGTGGTCTTAGCTGATGTGTCGTTGTGTTACTGTTTATCATTGATTATATATATTCAGTAAAGGACTATGGTAATTACTGATAGGATATAAATGGAATAGCGCTGATTGTGTAGTGACTCTGACTGAACCCCTTGTAACCTAATGCGTCTGGATGTGGTTAGGTTAGTTTAAGATAGGTTAGGGTAAGTTAGTTTAAGTTAGGTTAGTATTAATAAGGTTTGATTTTAAGTGAAATAAGATAAGCAGAGGGGAGGGTAATTTTCACGTTATCCCTTTTCGTGCAACAACTCCTAACTAATTCCACGAAGACCCGGTAAGGCAGGTAATTACGAGGGCTAGAGGCATCATGTTTCCTTTTTCCTCAGGATGCTGGACTGTATTACCCGCGCTATGATTAGTTGCAGCGAGTCACATGATATATCTACTTTCCTTCCTCCAGTGTAAGAAATATATCAGTTATAGGCTTCGTTACAACTCATCACAGCGCTGGTAATATGGTTGATATCTCTGGGGTAAAATAAAATGAGAGGCAGAAGGTTGGGGTGGGGAACACGGCGAAGGGGAGGGGGTCACGGCGCTGAGGGGACGGGTCACGGCGGGGGGGGGGAAGGGAGGACACAGCACTTGAACCCACTAGGAGGCATCGTAAAGTCTCTTGCTGTCTCGTTTCTATGTTTCTACAGATATGTTTATTTTTCTTGTCCTAAATGCAATATCGGAGTACTGTGTGTGTATTATAATATGTTTAAGTTATATGTACGTGAGTTTACGACTTTCAGAGATTATTAGAGATATATTTAAAAAAGTAACGGAAATCAGAAGACGTAACGGTTTCCAGGACGAGGGTCTGGCAGTACTGTACACGGTGTAAGGTCCCTCTGGCTGTCTCGGGTCCTCCGTTAACTGAAGACCGTTTGTTAACTTTCATCGGTATTGGGCTGAGTTTAACGGGTCGCAGTATATTGGGTGATGGTGCGATGGCAGTTTGAGGGAAGGGAACGACTTCTTTGTGGCAGTGATTTGGAAGGTGGCATGAGGGAGGTGCAGCTCCTCACGGTAAATATATATAACTCAAGGTATTTCCTGCTTACTACAAGGTCCTGGACACAGAGCAAATACACACGCTCACATTTTTCCTTTATTGAGTTTCATTAATTCTTACTGACGTCAAACATGTGTTGTGCTATGAGACGATAGATTTTAATTAAAAGATCAATATTGAGTTTATATTGCTCTTGTTATCCAGTTTATTTTTCATCGAGCCTTTTAATTTTTATGAAATATTTACATGTGCATTTATCAGCAAACCATTTTATCATAACAAACATATAAAGACTTCCTCCCTGGACCTTTCAACAAGTAATCATTTGCATCTTCAGCCATCGTGTGTCGTGGCCTCGAGCGAAGCAATAGTCACGTCGCAGTTGGTAATAAAGAAGAAAAACTAACAGTCGACGCTCACAAGAAATATCCTGTGACTTCATAAAGCAGCCAATGTGACGTCAAGGATTTCCGGTCCTCTGATTGGACTCTCCTGACGCCTGGTCCTTGTCCCGCCCAAGAAAAAAAGGAAGTAAACACTATACCCCCTCCCCCCCCCTCCCCACACCCCCCCACGAGACCTGCGCCACTATCCAATTTGGTTTTGTTTTAGAAAATGAGATTTACTGGCCGATTTGTTCAATTGAAATCCTATTCCCTTGCTCTGTTATTTTAGCGCTTTGATGTAGTACTTTTGTGATGCTATGAAATAAAGAGAAAGCTAGTCAGGCATCTTTTGTTTACTCGGTGATGCCAAGTGTATGAGAAACTCTTTTTCTGTTTGTCATGTTGCAGATATATTATACTCCCCGTCTCCTGAAAACCCAAATTCGAGTTTTAGTCTTTTTCAATTTTTTTTTTCGGGAACTCACAGATGAATTTATTTATTCGCTGAACGTCGATGAAATTAATTAGTAAGATGATGTCTGGCTAGTTACCTGTTGCTGCTGTTAATGAGTGTAGTTCAAACAGGTGAAATAAAAGACACGGCTGTTGATTAAAAAAAGTTGAAAATAATAATAATAATAATAATAATAATAATAATAATAATAATAGTAATAATAATAATAATAAAATAATAATAATAATAATAATAATAGTAATGATAATAATAATAATAATAATAATAATAATAATAATGAAAATATGACGTTGTGTTTTAAGTCAAAATTATCCATTATGTATTTTCGTATATTTTGTTTGCTTTTTTGTTTTTGGTTGTTTTCGTGTAATTATTTATGTATTCATTCATTTATCTATTTAGTTTGAAGGTAGAGGTGTTATGGTAGATCTCACGTGCTGGAATGTATTACTACTACTACAACTACTTTTTTTTTTTTTTTTAATTTAAACGTGGCCTCCAGCCTCCCCCAATAGCCACACCTTCGCCACCATTTAATTACCTTAATATTAAATATCCTAATACATAAGAAGCTATCCCATCTGTGTTAAATTAGTTGAGCCGCAGATCTGTGCGCCATTCAGTGACAGTAGCCTCATAGTCAATATCTGCAGCAGTTGTCGGAGTAGGGGCAGAAGCTCTCGTTCCCCTGAGGCAGAGCAAAGCCGACCGAAGTAGAGAGAAGGACAGTCGACATCTCATCCAGGCTGTAACATAACTTCTGGGCTGCTGCTTCTGTTCGGAGATCACCTCCTCGAGTCTGGCGTAGAAACATCTTGCACTTGGTCCCATCCCACCAGAGGTTGTGAACACTAGAGGAGTGAAGCTGCCTTGATCAACGTTTTGGATTCTCTCCCCATATGCCCTTATCTTGTCGTTCTCGTTCCTCCTGTGTGCAGCATCGAGAGCTAGTTACGGTGACTACTACTACTACTGCTTCATCAGCTTCATATTTTCTTCTTTGTATTTTCTTCTATTTCTTTCACTTCATCATCATCTTCTTTATCATCTTTGTTTCTTCGTATTTTACTTCATCACCATCATCATCATCTTCTTATCTTTTTTCTTCGCATTATACTTCTACTTCTTCATCATCATCATCATCATCATCATCATCATCATCATCATCACCACCACCATCATCATCATCATCATCATCATCATCATCATCATCATCATGTGTCTAGCGATAGGAACATTTATGGAAAGTATTGGAAGCTGTCTCGTATTATGTAAGGTGTTGGCAGGTCGAAACAGGTGATATATTTAGGTGGTTGATTATTAAGGGGTCCAGTTATGGTAGTAGTGGTGTTGTATTGGTTGTTGGGTGGTCCAGTTATGGTAGTAGTGGTGTTGCATTGGTTGTTAAGTAGTTCAGTCATGGTAGTAATGGTGTTGTATTGGTTGTTAGGTGGTCCAGTTATGGTAGTTGTGGTGTTGTATTGGTTGTTGGGTGGTCCAGTTATGGTAGTAGTGGTGTTGCATTGGTTGTTAAGTAGTTCAGTCATGGTAGTAATGGTGTTGTATTGGTTGTTAGGTAGTTCAATTATGGTAGTAGTGGTGTGTACCGGTAGTTAAGTATTTCGTATTTACTTCTTACAGTTAATAGTTTGTATCTGTACAGGTAATGGAGGTGTATTTAACATTATATAACCTGCACGGGATGGAGTAATGACAGTCAGGTAATTCACAATACTCCTTTAGTTCGTAGAAGTTGAGCGTAATGACTGACGGGCGTTTGGGTGGGGGTGGGCGGCAGTGTGGGTGAGGTTGGTGGGCGGGATATAAGGGGAGGGGGTGGGGTGTGGTGGGGCAACCAGTCTCCCACCCCTAATTCCATTACACAGACAGCTCCCGAACACACCAAATCCAATTCGTTTTTTGTGGTCTTGTCGTCCATGCATGGTCGGGCGCTGTTATGTGATGGTGGGGGGAGGGGGATTGGGGGAGGATGGGGGTTAATATTTTACGTGGGGAGGAAGAAAGGGATGGAGGGGGAAAAATATTTAGGGTGGATGAGATAGAAATAAAAAAAAAGAGATGAAAAAGTAGTTAGAGAGAGACTGAGAGATATAGACATGCATTATTATGAAGACACGAGAGAGAAAGAGAGAGAGAGAGAGAGAGAGAGAGAGAGAGAGAGAGAGAGAGAGAGAGAGAGAGAGAGAGATGCATTATTATCAAGACGAGAGAGAGAGAGAGAGAGAGAGAGAGAGAGAGAGAGAGAGAGAGAGAGACTCCTCCCTTCCCTACAGTGTACTAATGGAGTGTCTAAAGACCACTTAATAATAATAATAATAATAATAATAATAATAACAACAACAACAACAACGACAAATGAACAAAAAAATTACATGACATAACACCTGCAATTCCTGTGACACCTGCAATTTCTTCCTGACGAGAACGGTGAAAAATGTGTGTAAGTGTTCATTAATTTGTGTGTGTGTGTGTACAGGTGAGGACGCCCCGTGTGTATGTTGTTATCATTACCTGCTCTCACCTGTAGACGCGCGTGTTTGCTGGGTATAAGCCTGGTGTGTTATGTGAGTGTGGCAGTAATGTTTGTGTATAATGCTCCTGTATCATGCCTTTGTATAGTATTTGTGTTTGATGTTTTTGTATAGAATTTATGTATAATGGTTTTGTATATTGTTCTTGTCAATGTATAATCCTAGTGTATAATGTGTATGTATCAGTCTGGTGTATTAAATGCATGTACAGTATGATTGTGTATCACCTCTATCTTAGGTATGACAATTGTATAACTGAGGCATTTTTTAGGATTTAAATCTAACGAACTCTTGATATAACGGACTTTCCTTTCCATATAATCCGTTAAATTGAAGTTACACTGTATGGGCTTTCAGTTTCATCATTTTTAATTATAGATTCGTTTTTTGTTTTTTTTTTACCCCGGGAAATCGAAGGGTGGAAAAAAAATCCTGAGTGGTTTGAAATGTAAACACTGTAGTCCTGACCGTCTGGACTACTGTACCTCGGAGGAAAATCAAATAGCCTCTTGTGTGATGCTGGTGGAGAAATGTTTTTTTTTTGGGGGGGGGGGGATTCCGTGTGATCCTCTTAAGGGGTTATAGACCTGATCCCTGGCTTATTGTTGACACCCTGCGAATGTTTTGTCTCTCTCTCTCTCTCTCTCTCTCTCTCTCTCTCTCTCTCTCTCTCTCTCTCTCTCTCTCTCTCTCTGTTTGTTTTCATTTGTTCCTGGGGTGAGGCAAGGTTGTATTTCTCCTCCCACGCTGTTTATAACTTAACCCATAGTCTGCCTAGCGTATATTCATTAGTTGTCACGCATTGGGTACATAGATAAATTAAATTGGGTCTTCTGTGTTGACTGATTATATAATGTTTGGGCTTTCGTTCAGTCTTGTGTTTATTGCTCCCTATATTATATTTTATTAGAGAGTGTTTAGTAAATAGCTTGAAGACTAATGGGAAACTGCAGAGTCTCTTAAGGAAATCTCATCTGTAATATATATATATAGTACACGTAATGCCTTTAGGGTGGAAATGTTATAACACTGATTGCATTGTTGGGTACATTTTACGCCCAGACATTTCATAACAACATTTCCTACATTTAAACTACTAAAATAGTCTGTTAAGTCAGATGTTTTTTTCTTTGAGGTTATTTGATGCGGTGTTTTAATGTAACATAGAGAAGGTAGTAATGCTTATAGGGTAAAGAATATTGATGCTGCACAGATACCATGCCTGCACCACTTGTCTCAGTAATACTCGCCTTGTCTGTGTCGCAGTCTTCCTCTGTCACCTATTGTATTACTCTCTTACCTGTAATTGGATGCGGTTGTTCATATTATAAATTAGTGATTTCGTAGGGCTAATTGAGGGTGGTTTTTGGTTAGGTGAGGCTTAGTTAAGGGTTAGGTTAGGGTTCAAGGCTGGGTCACACACACACACACACACACACACACACACAGGATTGATTGAAACACACTCATTTAACATAATATCTTTTATTACAAATATAGATGTTGTATACAATAAGGTAATTTATATATTTCTACATACATACATACAGACAGACAGACCTACAGACATACTTACACACATACATATATATTAAAACAGCTGCAAACACAATTACATCTTAAACACGTTTTATATATACTGTACACACACACTTCTCTTCCCGCACATGGTTTAACAAGAACAACAACACACGGTCTAGACGTCCTAGAGTTCACGTACACGATGTTCACTTACGTACATAATAATCACTTATGTTTTGTCACACCATTGTTCACTCCCATAGTGTTCCGGTACAGGTATAGTAGTCACTGCTTCCACCACACCCTCACCTGCTTCCACTACACCCTGGGTAAAAAATATCACCTGACGATGTTATAATAGCACAGTTAATGTTGTGTTTTATTAATCTGGTGTCTTGTAGAGTCATCAACACTGAACAAACTATGATTACTTTACATTTCAGTGTATTCTTTCTTTTGTCTTCCTTTCATAATTTGAGTCGCTTATTCCTTCTCCTTTATAAACTCAGGAAATGTAAAAGTAAATAAAATAACAGCGACTGGTCAACCTTGTTTAGTGCCCACTGAGCATAATAATAATTCAGTGTTGTGTGTTTGCTCCTCCTCACCTTCACTTTTTATATACATAAATAAAAATAATTATTCTGAATTATCACCTTTATCCATTTATTACAAATTATTGATGTCATTTTATTCTATCAATTGTATTTTTATGACCATCATTATATTACACAATAAATGAACCTAATTCCTGTTTTCTCAGCACACGTAACCATTTTATGCCTTTAACTGCAGGTCTCAAAAGGGTGAGTCAATAGTGGCCAATGTCTCGTGTTTAGATGAGTAGGTTGTGGGTGGCGGGTGACCTTTGGGAGTCCATCTACCGACACACAGAGCGGAACTGTGGTGTTGGTGGCACGATGTTAGTTACGTGGGGGTGTGAGTGGCTGAGGGCGGCGGCGGGGAGAGGTGGGCGGGGTCGTAGGTGTCACAGGTGGGGTTACATTTACACCTCATGAGCCACTCCACCTGGTAGTGAACTATCTCGTAGTTGTCGCTCTTAATGTCGTCGTACTCGACGTCGTCCTCCACCGTCAAGTTCTCGTGTTCAAATGGTAGTTGGTCGTCGAGGTCATCTTCGTCGTACTGGAGGCTGTTGTCGAGCAAGTTGTCGTCGTAGGCAAGGTTGGGGTTGTGGGAGGGCGTGTGGGCGCGGTGTTGTCGTTGAGGGTAAGTCAGCACGGCCTCCAGCACTGGTTGTCCTTCATCCATCATGTCGTACACGCTGGGGGCGTGTGTGGTGGGCTGGTAGGCGTGTGGTCGCGGGCGTGGTGGTTGTGGGTTGCCGGCGTCGGGGGCTGCCAGGAGGTTGGTGTTGGCGTGGAGTGGACACAGGAAGGCGATGGAGATGGTGGTGGAGGTGTGGACGGTGCAGCAGCGGTCTGTGCAGGCGCCGCACAGCTTGGGTCTGTAGCGTCGCTCACTGACGCACCAGCCAGCACGCAGACGCACCGGCTTGACGTGCCTCTGCGTCGCCTTGCAGGTGTGGCCGCGCTGTAAAGTACACAACAAAGTCAGTGGTCATCGACAGCTATTGTATAACGATAGGGAGGGGATCTAAAACATTTAGAATGAGAGTGAAATAAAGAGAGGGGGAGAGGACGTAACATGACAAATACAGGTAGACGGATAGAAGACAAAACTGACTACAGGGTACTTACTTACTTTCTGTAAGCCATTTTGTATCCAATACTTACCCGGCAGGTGAAGATTAATTAAAACAGATTTTAGATACCATAGCGTGCATAATATAACTCACTAGGTGAGTGTGTGGGGGGGATATGACGGTGAGTGATTGAGTCATATGAATCAGTGTGAAAAGAGACAGCTGTGACCTGCACTATCGTAAACATTGAACGCTCGTACAGATGAACTATCGTAAAAATGGATCTTTCAAGTTTCGTAAACAGAAGACGAAAATTTATGTAGTCAATTAATACAAAATACAAAGACAGACTAGATGCTCTTCACTTTCAAAGGAGAAAGTTGGGACAACTTTCTCTTGCTGTTTCTTAATAAAAGCAAATATTAATAAAATTTTCATATGCCGGACATTTCAAGAGAAGAGAAATGAAATATGAAATAAAGCTTAATTCCGAAATTTAATCAGCTAAGTATTTATTAATTATGCATATGACATTATCTCTCTCTTCTTTTTCTTTCTTTCTCTGTCTTTCTATATATTTCCCCACTCTCTCTTTCTCTCCCTGGCTCTCTGTCTGTCTCTCATGGAAGATAAGACGCTGCTTGTAAGACCTCATCCTTTTGCTAAAGGGATTTACAACTTGAATCTTTACAGGGGAGAGAGAGAGAGAGAGAGAGAGAGAGAGAGAGAGTATAAAAACAAAGTTGAAATATAAAGGTCTCGATATATAGACAGACTTCACATAAAAAGAAAGAATGATAGGGACACAGACAAAAAATTAACAGAGACAGACAGACAGACAGACATGTAGGTATACATAATGGAAGGTAGTTATACTGAGAGAGAAAAAGAAAGCAAGTGAACACACATACAGTATATCCGCCTGTACCCTGGATCAGTGAGGTGGGCAGCCGTCTGACCTAACACCCGCATTAAACACAAGCTGAGGCGGGTGTTTAATGCTTCTGCCGTCCACACCCAGATGAGGTGGGGTGGACGGGTCCTTGTAAAACACCAGTGCCAGTACGGTTATTATTATTATTATTATTATTATTATTATTATTATTATTATTATTATTATTATTATTATTATTTATTATCATTATTATTATTATTATTTTTATTATTATTATTAATGTTGTCATCATTATTATTATTATTATTATTATTATTATTATTATTATTATTATTATTATTATTATTATTATTATTATTATTATTATTATTATTATTATTATTATTATTTATTATCATTATTATTATTATTATTTTTATTATTATTATTAATGTTGTCATCATTATTATTATTATTATTATTATTATTAAAATTATTATTATTATTATTGTTACTATTATTATTATTATTATTCTCTTATTCCAATTGCTTCTCTTTTCTGTATGTTAGGTTTATTTACATTAAGTAGTTCATAAAAACAAAAAGTCATGTCGATTTTTTTTCTCTTGTTCTCTGGTCTTGGCTTATATATAAACTTCCTTGACAGACATGAAATCAAGTTAGACGAATATGAAAAGAAGACGTAATAACTTTTTTAGGGAGAGAGAGAGAGAGAGAGAGAGAGAGAGAGAGAGAGAGAGAGAGAGAGAGAGAGAGAATTAAAGCTGAGTTTTCTGTATTAAATTTTAAGTGACTGGAGGCTTTATGACCTAACCTAACCTACCCCGACAACTTCATATAGGAAAAAAAATATATTAAATTTTGCGGACATATTGGTAATAAGACTTTGTGCGTCGTTAGTTATAACCTGCACCACTAGAGGGTTAAAATTTAGATTCATAAATTAGTTTTTGAGGTGAAAATTGTAATAGTTTTAGTTATTCTATTATGATTTTGTTAATAGTGTAGGTAGTAAGCGAGTAAATTATTATAAACGCATTATGCTCTGTAACAACAAGATACCCCATTGTACTATTAACTCTATTAAGTTATTTAAAGGCCACGTAATAGAAAACTCAGGGCTCTTGTTATAATACAGCCACTGTACAATACCCCGCCCAAGTCCTTCCGCTACACCGCTCCTCCATAAAACTAGGTGCCCCTCCCCTCCCTCCCCCCCTCCCCTTGTGACGTATAGGAACCCGTAAGAGTCCTCAGCGTCATAAGGATATATTATTCATTTTCATAATCTTGTATTCATCTTTTATTAATTTTTGTCGTCTATATAAGTGGGCGTGATTTTTCAGATGGATGAGTTTTCTTTGTAGGGGTATAAGTGTGTGTGTGTGTGTGTGTGTGTGTGTGTGTGTGTGTGTGTGTGTGTGTGTGTTTTCTTTTGTTGAATGGCTCTGTGTTGACGAGTGCCGGGGAGAGTTACCTTCCCTCCCCCGCTATTGTTACTGAATGTTTTTTTTACGCGTCCTTCTTTTTGTCTGTTTGTTTGCTTGGTCTGTTTACTTCCAGAATATATACGGTATATAACCTTATTCACACACACACACACACAAACACACACACAAACACACACACACACACACACACACATTTAAAAACGTAAACATACATACACACACATAAACACAAACATACGCATAAACACACACACACACACACACACACACACACACACACACACACACACGATCTGTATGCAAGTCACAATAGATCAATGAAAACTCTGCCAAAAGTTGTGAGTGATGGGAAAGAGGAATCCGAACGAAACTTGTCAAAGACGAGTTAAGGATCACAGAAAGAATGATTCGGGTCTGTTTGGGGGGAAATAAATTCATAGATCGAGGTAAAATACCGTCAGGTTAGATGACTGACTTTACGGGGGCTGTGGACGAGAAGGTCAACAACGTTATTGTCATGTTTGTGGTCGTGTCTACTCTGTCCTCCGCCAACCTGGGGGAGGCTACCTAGGCACCCACGCTCCTGTCTGTATGTCCGGGACTTGTTAACACGATATCTTTGAACAACTAGCTATGAATTTTATCCTCACTCTATTTATTAATATTTCACATTGATATCCTCAAGTCACTTCGATAATTAACTTTTTCTGTGGTAATTATGTAGAGTTATGGCTTCTTGAACTACCGTGGCTCGGAGGGCGACTTACACAATATGAGTAGCAAGTCTGTTTGTATAATTGAATCTAAAGTTCACTTTTATAAAATTCGCTCTTGCTTAAATTCCCAACCCTAGGTACGAGTCAGTATTACCTGACCTGACCTGACCTGACCTTGTTTGGTAGAGCTTATATCTTTCCTCCTCTTTACTGATTCTAAAGCTTCACTTTTTTCCACCACTGTACGAGGTCATGACGAGACTAAGAGAGTGTATCAGAGGTGTTCTTATATGCCTTGGGTTCCATTACAGATTGGATTCTGGTAAGACCGACCTCATCTTGAGGAGTGTTGCGTTATTTCACCTCCTGCACCCCCTCCACACCTCCCCCCCCTTTCTAACCCAACCTCCCCCCCTGCACCCCCTCCCTACACCCACTTACGACTGTGTGTTGACACTATAGTTCTTTGACGACGCTGTGTTTCTGGATCTCTCAATCTCAGCACTTAAGTTATCGTCGAAGCTCCGTACAATGCTCATGTCACCCCATACAGACTCATGGTAGCCTCATACACTGCTAACATCATCATCCCTCATACATTACTAACATCACCCCCATACAACGCCTCCCCATACAACACTAACGTCACCCCCCCCTCCCCATACAACAGATCAACAGTATGGCTCAGCACACAAACTTTCTTCATCAACAACTTTCACTCGTAATATAAACTTTGGAATCAGATGTTCAGCCAGATGATCTACTTTGACGGAAAGTTTTTAACCCCCCCCCCCCTTAAAAAAAAGTGACTGTTATTTTATATGAAGTTTTCGCTCATACAGTTTCTTAAATAATTCCTGATGGTAATACGTCACGACTTTGGGAGAATTATACATTTTACCTTAACATTATAGCCAATTTAGTGGATAATGTTTATATAAATAATTGAATATGTTTACTAATATGTTAAGATGTTACAATCGAGTAACTAGTGTTTATGGTGTAGAGACAAGGTGTTTACACTGTCTAGTTATATGGTTTGTATAGCTGTATATGGTCTATGTACATTGTATTGTCTATATACATGCTGAATCGATGTAAATTTGTTTGAAGTTTTTGCTATCTGTCTGTCTTTCTGCCTGTTTGTCTATCTATCTATCTATCTATCCATCTATCTATCTATCTATCCATAAAGCACACGAGTGAGAAAGTTTGATTAAGTGACCCGCTAAGGGAATCTGATGAGTGCAAGTTACGTGATCCTCTCCCAGTGAACCCTTGTTGAAGCTCCCGAGAGTGTGTGAGATCTTCCTTGGGATAGGTTCGAGGAAAGGAGTTAAGAGAGTGGTGGTGGTGGTGAGGTAGTAATAGTGGTGGAGAGAGTGGTGGTGGTGGTGGTGAGAGTGGTGATCGTGGTGGTGGTGGTGGTGAGGTAGTAATAGTGGTGGAGAGAGTGGTGGTGGTGGTGGTGAGACTGATAGTGGTAGTGAGGGGTTGGAGAGTGGTAGTGGTAAGACAATGGCTAGTGTTGGTGAGACATTAGTGATGGTGGAGAGAGGTAGCGGTGGGGAGACAGTAGTGGGGGAGAGACAGTGGTGGTGGTAGAGAGGCTAGTGATGGAGATAGTGGTGGAGAGACAATAATGATCTCTCCCTTCTAACACGTCAATATCAATGTGAGAAGAATATTGCGGTCACCTGAAGAATCTCTACCCCAGCTTATTTCACCTAAAGATTAACCTCCCTAGCACTATTGGGGGATAAGGTTAGGATAGGATAGGATAGCTGCCCAGTCGTCTCTTATGTCACTGTAATTGCCAAGAAAAATAAAATCACTAGATGAATTAATAAAAAAAAGTGTTTAGTTTTGACAGGGAGGTAAAGAATGCAAGACTCGTTTTATTTTAACTGTGTGATGGTTAAGGGGTGAGACACATGACAGTTGTTGGCCTCTGAAGGGTGATGAGGTTACTGATAGGTGATCCATATTATAGCTAGACTTGACGGTTCATGGTTTAATTATATAACTAACAGGTGATTAGTTTTAATAAGGGATAGCTGATAGTAAATACAACAAATAATTATCTACCTCAGTAGTCTTGTTATGTTTGTTATATTTTAAGCTTCTGTTTTTTTTTCTCTTTTTATTGGTTTAATTTGTGTAAAATTGAATTATCAATAAATGAAAATTGAGAAGATATTGCAGCCGCTTATGTAATCCCGTAAAAATTAATTTAACATTTTTTACACCATACATCATATTAATCCTTATAACCTCTACATTAAGAAAAATTATGGTGTCCTTTTTTTAACGGTTCATTATAAACGTTATGCCATCAAAGAAGTTTTATCAAAGAGCAGCGTAGTCATCCACAAACGTATTACCATTAAGTCCAAAGTAACATAAAATATGCTCCAACATGGTTTCTTTCCTTTGCCAGCAAATTACATGTACAGTCAGATCCTGTGAAGGCATGGAAACCTGAAAGGCTCTCTGCAATGTCTGGCCCAATAGCACCGTATATGAACGTGAAAGAAACAATGTGTCGTCGCTCACCAGTTCCTGTTATCATACTTGCATTTTCTCCAAGTTGAGGC
Organism: Homarus gammarus; assembly: GCA_958450375.1. Taxonomy (NCBI): domain Eukaryota; kingdom Metazoa; phylum Arthropoda; class Malacostraca; order Decapoda; family Nephropidae; genus Homarus; species Homarus gammarus. Next base: position 1,207,828 of record CAUDMG010001131.1, on the reverse strand, counting down.
TGCATTGATATGCCTAGAACAAACACATCAGTGTCTAGTGACATGATATGTACTGTACAGTTTTGCCTTTCTTTGATGCATATATGGCATGAATAATGAGCAGACCTTCTGCTTCCATATGGTTACTTTTCAGCTGTTCAACATTTTTCCATTTAACTGAACACCGTTTTTTGGGGTTGATAGCACAAATGAGGTTTTGCGTAAGTGAAACAGAAGCAATGCTTTGTTTCCTAGATAGGTGATCAATGATGATTTTGTCTTGGCGTTGGTGAGTAACTACTTAAGAGACTTTTATCTGTGTGGAATCTGTGATTTCATAACTATGCATTTGCTTCCTTGCCATAGCGTCGGTTTCTTGTTCTTTGTTTTAACGAGTGGCCTACGTCATAACGATCAAAGGCAAGGTGCAAAGCACTATAACTTTTTGCCTTAGCTGCTAATGTTTTGATGAAGTGGTCTGCAAACTCAGCAAATTTTTGACGAAGTTGACAGTTCGTGAACTAATGCTATGCCGTCGATGATGAGAGTCTTAAGACATGGTCCCTTTTGTGGATCTGCGACGATTTGAACATCAGTACACTCTTCACTTTTTGGAGCTGCTTCAAGGAGACCCATGAGCTTGCTTTTGTCTTGGCAAATAAGGACAGACCCATCTCGGGAGAAGAGAGATCCTGGCAGACAAGTGAATTCATACATGCCAATCGCCTCTTGTAGATTAATTTCATCACGGGATCTTGCGATGATTGGAAGTCTAGCAAACAAAGATCTGTCCTGCTTAAGTTCTATAACTTGTGAAGGTAATTTGATGGTTGAAGTCTTCTTTGCTGCTTTCCATGACAGAAGATTAACCTTGGACATCTTTTCCCAGATGCTTACTGGACCAACAATGCGTTAATTGACAAAATTTTCATAAATTTGTCTTCCAGCTTCATGTGAACATAGAATGTCATACTTGACATTTTCTGTCATTACAGCTTCAGTTAGCAAGTTTAAAAGAGCATCGTTTTGCTGACAAAATGGATTACATTCAGCACTAACATTGTGCAGCTTCTGTTCATCAGCATATTGACGACTGGCAATAGCTATAGAGAGATCATGGTGTTTTGTTCTTTTGTAATCCTTATGATTTTGATATTTTTTGTAATGAACTTACTGTAGACACTCAGTGAGCTAGTTTTTCCTCGCTTACTTCTCTTGACAAATACGACCTTAAATCCAATCAGAAAAAATGTCACCATATATTTATTTAATCTACAGGTTCCAAGGTTTAAAATGATGTCTGGTGTCAAAGATTAACATGACATTTTTGCGGGGCCACATATTGCTACATAAGCGCTTACACTAAGAAGAAAAAAATAAAAGTTAGCGTAACACTAATTTCTTGAACTGACCCTGATGTGGTGTTTCCTGGTGGGGGGGTAAGCACCGGGTTGGAGGTAGGGCGAGGTCAGCTGCTGTTGACGTCGGTCCTGACACGGGCGTAGCTGACACAGACGAGTCTGGTTGACGAGCTGACAGCGAGCGTTGTCTGTTGACCAGCGCAGAGACACGCCAGCGCCGCACTTCTGTAGCGAACACCGCGACCATCTGCCGGAGACTCTCTCGCAGTCCGGGGGTCCCACCACCTTACCTAGGAGAGACATTCCGTTACTCACAGTCAAGGAGTCCCACCACCTTACCTGGGGGAGACACTCCGTCACTCACAGTCCAGGAGTCCCACCACCTTACCTGGGGTGTGTGTGAGGCAGCCGCTGTTAATTTGATGAAACATCATCTCAGCGCTATAAAGTATGACGGGAGGGCAAGAAAAAACTCTCAAAGGTAGAATTTCTTAGAAGTTTGTGAATGTCTTCTTGAGTGTTATGCTGTGTTGATACGAGTATAATATTACCTTAGTTGTTTTAGATGTTTTATTTATATTTGTTGACACCTGTTGTAGATGTTGTTATGTGATGGTGTTAGGTGGTGTTTATTGTTATGTGATGGTGTTGGGTGGTGTTTATTGTTATGTGATGGTGTTAGGTGGTGTTCATTGTTATGTGATGGTGTTAGGTGGTGTTTATTGTTATGTGATGGTGTTAGGTGGTGTTTATCGTTGTGTGGTGGTGTTAGGTGATGTTCATTGTTATGTGATGGTGTTAGGTGGTGTTCATTGTTATGTGATGGTGTTAGGTGGTGTTTAGTGTTATGTGATGGTGTTAGGTGGTGTTCATTGTTAGGTGATGGTGTTAGGTGGTGTTTATTTATGTTTTTGTTTAAATGCTGATTATCATTATTTATTTATTTTTCTACATAAATTTCGACAATTTATTAACCGTAAACAATGGTATAGAAATACTCGGGAATACATTATGCTCGTACAGTACATACAGGCTTCCCGCACCTCCTTATCACTCTTTCTCTCTTCTCCTCATCACTCCCAACTCTTCCTCACTCCTCATTTCTTCCCGCTACTCACTCCTTACTGCTCCTCCCCACTCCTCATTTTTCCAGCTCTCCCTCACCTCCCCTCCTGCTCCTCCTCACTCCTCCACACTTATCCTCACTCATCACACCCCTCACGCTCCTCCTCCTCCTCCTCATTCTTCCACACTTCACCACTCCTCCCTACTCCAGCCTCTTAATTACCTTTTACCCTTACGTTAAATGAGTTAAAAGAAAGAAAAAAGGTTTATGTTTTTTTCTGTTCTGGGGAGACAATTCTTTACTCCCCGGTAGTGACGAGGAAAAGGGTGACAGGGTGATTATTGCTTCGCTTTCATCGTAAAATTGTTGGAGAGTCTCATTTTGCGCGGCGTTACACTCAGCAAGGATAACAGGCAAGCTTTCATGTGAAGTGCTGAATCTAGCGAGCTTTCAGATGTGTGTGTGTGTGTGTCGATGAAGCCAAGGTTGAAGGTGGGGTCATGTTTGCTTAGTCAATTAGATGTCAATTAGAAACGAAATAAATCATAATATCACAAGGGTATTGACTTCATGACTTCATATGATAACATTGCTGAAGTCATTGCCTTGCAGCTATACGGATGTTAACTTAAGAAATACACCATACCACAGTGCCACCAGCACCATCACACACATTCGTGGCTACAGTGTCCACTTTCGTTGTGCTGTGGTGTCAAGTTACTTGAGTTATAGTGTGCTGTGCTGTACGTTAAGAATGTAATAGTTTTGTGCTAATTGAGTTATGCATATCGTTGGCTTTTTTTCTCACGAATATGCTAGTAGTGCTGTGTCGGGTGACTTGCTGCACGTTCCTAAACTGTGTTGTCTGGGTGCTGTGAACTCTTTACTAACGCGGAAGAAGTTATATTACTGTGCTGTCTCGATGCTGTGTCAAGCTATGCCTCAATAACGGAACTACAGAACTGTGGCATTTAACTACTGTGCTTCCTTATGATACAGTAATAGAAATTCTGTATGTTGTGATGACCGGCTCTCTTCCTCTGAGCTGTCGTGCCACAAATACTAATTACACTTTGTACCAATATTATGCCTCTGTAATAGTCGTTTTTGTGTGCACGGTGCGTTGTGATGCCTCGATACGTGACAAAATACAGTGTTGGTTTACATGTTGCTTCCGTACACACCTGTGCTGGAGGAGCCCCGAGTCCCAGTGGCGATAGAACGCTCAGACACTCAAGGTGGAATTTACACCTGAGACCTTCTTCAGTTCTTCAGTTACTGGGGTTCAAGCATCTCTATTGTAGCGATGATATCATTTGTAGTCGTCCTGATAGTGTATTCTCATAGGGGCGTTGGATATTCTCACAGTGACGTTGAGGGATTTACGACCACAGTAGTCGTATAGTCGTACTTAAAAGCTCATTTGAACATTTTGGTGATGTCTGAGGTGTTGTCGTGCTAGAAATACCTTGGAAAAACCCCTGTGTAGTCATACTAGAACACGTGTGTTAATGCCTTGTTATAAGTGTTATACGAGAACATGTGTTGTTCTTCATACACCCAGAACAGCAGGTGGGAAAGTTATGTGTTATAATTCCGGCTACATTGATCATTTATCTATGTAACTTTGCATCTTATAAGTCAATTACAGTACATTTACGCTAAACAAACGTTGCTTTATTAGATAGGTATATTAATTGTCAATATTTCAGTTGTTTAGATAATAAAGAATATATCAACTTATTAGTTATATTTAAAATTTGTGATGGCTCAGTCTCACACACCTGTACACATACCTGTCTCAGTTTCACACACCTGTACAAAAACCTAGCTCATTCTCACACACCTGTACACATACCTGACTCAGTCTCACACACCTGTACACAAGCCTGGGTCTTCTCCACGTTATAAGATACAAAGGTTGTCGTCCAGACCTCATGATGGACCTGTACGTGTTTGTGTTTAGTGATTAATAAATTGATGGGAGGGGAGGACCGTCATAATCACCAGGAGGTGAGAATTATGGTAAAGGGGAAGACAAACGTTAGAGGAAGGTTCACGTGTAATGAATGACAAGCAGATGAGTCAGTGTGGCGATCACGAGGCCCTCTAAAACAGTAGAAGGCCTGGCTGGACACCTGGCTGCAGTACAGTAGAGGGCCGGACTGGACACCTGGCTGTTACACAGTAGAGGGCCGTCCTGGACACCTGGCTGTTACACAGTAGAGGGCCGTCCTGGACACCTGGCTGTTACACAGTAGAGGGCCGTCCTGGACACCTGGTTGTTACACAGTAGAGGGCCGTCCTGGACACCTGGCTGTTACACAGTAGAGGGCCGTCCTGGACACCTGGCTGTTACACAGTAGAGGGCCGGACTGGACACCTGGCTGCAATACAGTAGAGAGCCGGGCTGGACACCTGGCTGTTACACAGTAGAGGGCCGTCTTGGACACCTGGCTGTTACACAGTAGAAGGCCGGGCTGGACACCTGGCTGTTACACAGTAGAGGGCCGTTCTGGACACCTGGCTGTTACACAGTAGAGGGCCGTTCTGGACACCTGGCTGTTACACAGTAGAGGGCCGGACTGGACACCTGGCTGTTACACAGTAGAGGGCCGTCCTGGACACCTGGCTGTTACACAGTAGAAGGCCGGGCTGGACACCTGGCTCTTACACAGTAGAGGGCCGGACTGGACACCTGGCTGTTACACAAAAGAGGGCCGGGCCAGACACCTGGCTGTTACACAGTAGAGGGCCGGACTGGACACCTGGCTGTTACACAGTAGAGGGCCGTCCTGGACACATGGCTGTTACACAGTAGAAGGCCGGGCTGGACACCTGGCTGTTACACAATAGAGGGCCGGGCCAGACACCTGGCTGTTACACAGTAGAGGGCCGGACTGGACACCTGGCTGTTACACAGTAGAAGGCCGGGCTGGACACCTGGCTGTTACACAGTAGAGGGCCGTCCTGGACACCTGGCTGTTACACAGTAGAGAGCCGGACCAAACACCTGGCTGTTACACAATAGAGGGCCGGGCCAGACACCTGGCTGTTACACAGTAGAGGGCCGGACTGGACACCTGGCTGTTACACAGTAGAAGGCCGGGCTGGACACCTGGCTGTTACACAGTAGAGGGCCGTCCTGGACACCTGGCTGTTACACAGTAGAGGGCCGGACCGGACACCTGGCTGTTACACAGTAGAGGGCCGGACTGGACACCTGGCTGTTATACAACAGAGGGCCGGACCGGACACCTGGCTGTTACACAGTAGAGGGCCGGACCAAACACCTGCGCCAGTAATGACCGCTCGTTTCTCTGGTTCACTGCCAGGCTATGAAGGAGATTTAGTGTGCTGCAATTCCATGTCAGTGATCGACTTCTTTTTTTATCGATCTCATCAGAGTTTTTCAGTCTTGCGCGGAATATTGTGGCTCATGTTTTGTGTTCGTGCCTTGTACTGTACGGCAACTTCAACGTAAGGAAGGTAGGAAGAAAATTAATGCGGGGAATAAGGATAACGAGAATTAAATAATGCTAAGGAAGAGCGTGATAATAATGAGGATGAAATTTGGAGAAAAAATAGACAAATAAAAAAGATAAAGAATAATTTGTAGACTTAAAATTTTTGTGAAACTATAAAAAAGATTCCGGATCCTTATCGAATTATGCAAATTAGGTCACAAGAACCAATAAAAACGGCATAATGTCTCCTTCACGATACCATAACCGTAAATAGTGAAGGTGCGCCCTGCCTCACCAGTCACCCAGCGGGCCAAGCGAGGCTGCCTCCACCACGCCACCAACACACACTAGGTCGTCTCTGTAATGGAGGCCAAAGGCGTTGTTCTTTTGTTTTCTATTCAAGTCTGAGAGAATGACAGACACGCGATATGAAAGGACGAACACCCGGCTCAGTGATGATGCCTCGTGGGTGTGTGTGTGTGCGTCACCGACAATGCATTTCTCCCCCAGTATAGTACACGGGGGTGAACAAGTGCATCTGGTCAAGAGAGGTGATTATTTCTCTCTGTATGACTCCTTAAGAACTATCAAATAAAGGATAGTTCTGCAATTGAAGGACTAGACTCTCATAATAAAAGAGCCTTGTCGCCTAGGTGGTCACATGAAGCACCACAGGACTATGTATGTGTTACGTCAACCTTCGCCTCACAGACTCACACCCACCCATGGTAAAGCCTCACTGGTGGTAAAAGATCGACTCAACATTGTTAATGTTTCATCAGATGTCAGAATTTATTTTCCGTCGATGTTCGTGTTGGTTCCATAAACAAATCAGCAAATTGTTACGGTTTTTTAAATTTCTCCTACGTTTTCATAGGATGTAATAGTAGGAAGAGATATTTTATGAACCTTTTTTACATTAGATAATAAAACTCTGATTCCACTTATTTGTGTTCTTTAAAAACTCAAGGAATATAGAACGGGTACCATAATGCGCTTTAGTCATTATTATTGACTACATTTAAAAGTAGTACTGAAAAAAATATTGAAATAGCAAAAGTTATTGCAACCATGCCGGTACAGTTTAACCTTTTGTCCGTCAAACAAGAGTGTACTGTACGTGATGGAGCACATGGAGTGATGTTAGTCTGACAGCTCCATTATTTACTCGCTCCCACAGGGGTAGCCTGTAAGCTTGTACAGATACACTTTTAAAGAATCTCAAGTGATGATTCTTCTGACTGCGAGGCGGGGCGTCGAGTAAAGTATCCACACATGATGGATGTTTAAAGTGCCACGACAAACAGTGTAAACAGACCTGAAGCTGCCAAGACTCTCCTACTTCCTGCTCATGGAAGCTTAACAAGACAACCTTTGATATATGTATATTTTTTATGAGAACATGAGAGGTGGAGACACAGGGTGGTAGAGTAGCTCTCCCCATCTCCTGTGGCAGGAAGTCCAGGAGTGATACAACACACTCGGGTCTGGTACCTCAATATCTCCATCTTTTGGTTCACTCAGGCTGAAACGTGAGCTGAAACTCATTACTCAGGACATAATATCATAATGTGTCCCATCAGGCAGCGTAACCTCATCAAGTGAGTCGAGAAGGAAGGTCTCTGGGACAATAACCTCACAGAGCCTCGACGTAACCACTGTCATCTTAGCTGTTAGTGTAGTCAGTCGTTCCTCACTCATCTCACTAACGACTGAGGATCACATCTTAGTGAACCTTCGTTTTCCGAGCCTCCAGCAGCCTTTACTTGTCTTTTCGTCATGAAACAGTCGGTCCTTTTCTTCCCCCAGGGTGTGTAGAGTGTTAGGGACGCCTGCTGGAGTGACTCAGGTGTACCCCACTCCAGGGTCCTGCAGAAGGTGGCCCCCTCAACACCAGCAGCCCCCCCACACAACTCCACTTGAAAGGTCATACTATTAGTACTACAGTTTTGTGATATTTATTGAATCTCTTAATCTTGGTATAATGCTTAAGCTTAATTTTGTATATTTACTTAAAAGTTTATCTGTAGTTGTCAGATATCACTCCTTTCAAGTCCATGGTTGTATATCCTTAATTATACTTGCAACGTTTATTCATCATTCAGGCTAGTGACTCACACCGGTGATCATTGTAACGACATGCAACATGCGCGTAGCTTAAACCTATTGAGAGCGGGACACAATGTAGCCAGATAGGAGATGTTTGTAATGCAGTGGGGGACGTTGGGTAGCTGTGAACCCCAAACACAGCATCTCACGACCGGAGCTTAAAACTCTGATTGTATTACAAATCTCCTATATGTTTACATCATTGTTCTATATCTACAGAGTTTTTCACTTACTTTGACGATGATGCAATGGGTTCTGGTCACGGCCTTATAGTAAAGTGTGCTCATTCACCCAGACGTCAACACACAACACAGTACTAATTTATCATTACTGTACATTTAACTTAAGATCGTCAAGCAGAGCCGTCTTGTTGCTTTTAGCTCGACCATCGTGAGGTTTGTTTGTGTTTATGTCAAATATACAACCTGGTGTATATCATCTCAATATACACACAACATAATACTCCAAGTACTGGGGAGGTCACAGTGAGGCAGCGTGTTGGGGGACACTCACCCTCACCTGACCTGAGTAGGGGTCGATCCGGGTCAACCTCCAGTCAGACACCCTTCCCCACTCTCATTAAATGTTGGGACGGACTGACAAACAGACAGACAGACAGACAGACAGAAAGTGAATTCTCAATGTAGTAAGATCATTCTCAGCTGGGTGTTAGTGGGTTGTTGTGAGTAAAGGAGTGACATGACAGATGACACACGTCTTGGCCATAAGGAGATCGCCTGAGGACCCCCTTACGACTAAAGAAAACGGGAGCTTTGATAGCGGAGGAATACACACACACACGCCGCGTCTTATCATCAACAACATTACGGTTTTTTTCACGGTCGATTCCTTCGCTGTATTTTTCCAAAGTGCACAAGAATCGTGAACAGATAAAAATACAAAAAATTCAAGGAAAATCCATCTTTACATGAATACGCATAACCAAACTAGATGATCTTAATCCGGGGTCGAATTTTAACACCACAGAGTTAATATTTTCCGAGAATTTTTCCTGATGACACTGAAACACTCATGAAGGTCTTACTGAAGTGATGTTTACAGTCACAATAAGCATCAACACACCTCTATAGCAAAAGACACTTGACATCATTACACATAACTACACATTGTTACACATTTGAACGCCAAGGAATACACGAATGCATTATCACACGTAATAATAACATAGTGCATCTATTCTTTAGTGACGATCATGTACAATATATTATGTAATCCACGTTTTGTTTTACTAATTTAAATTTATGCATTAATTCCCGTTTATTATACGCAGAAGTAATGGTATATAAACGAGACGCTTCACTGCGAATCAAAACTACATTACGGGAATTTACGTTTAGGAATATTTTGAAATTTAATGGTGTTACTTTTCTTGTGTACAATTATATTAATTTATTTTAATCATAATTTCAGTTTCCCAAGTAAAGTAGTTTCTTGTTAGTTTATTTGTGAGGTAGTGAAGGTGTGCGATAATGAGAATAATAATATTAATAACAACAATAATAAAATGCACTGTATGTAATTATTATTGCTTTTTTCGTTATTATTATTATTTTTATTATTATTATTTTCATTTTTGATTATTATTATTATTATTATTATTATTATTGTTGTTATTATTATAGTTATTATTATTATTATTCTCTTCACAAACTTGCAAAGTACGACCACAGAACATTTTTACATATTTTCGAGTCATTTCTCTCGTTATCGTTTTTGTTTTTCTTCATTACGTGTTCGTTCAGCGTTGTTTGATCATCTTTACTCATTTTTTATCAAAGTACAGGCTGATCGAAAAAGAAAATACCCAGATTTTAAAGAATTATATATGGAAATCTGGGGAAAAGTACAGGGTGATAAAAAAACCATATTTTAAAGGCTTATATGTGGAAATTGGGGAAAAGTACAGGGTGAACGAAAAAAAATAAAATACACAGATTTTAAAAGATTAAATATTAAAATCTGCGTATTCTTCTTGGCTGACCCTGTATATAAGGAACCAACCCGAGCAGCTGTGTTTTACAAGTACCTGAAGGCTCCCCAGGTTATTGGTAATGAATCGTTAAGTGTACAATAACAGTGAGATGTGAACACCCCCTCGTTAGTCTCCACAACGGAGGCAAAGAATGGACCAAAAACACACAAAGATTGGATGTGAGGAAGACGATATGTCACAAAGTTCACACCTGGCGGAAATAACACTCATAAATAACAGGTAAAATAATTAAGAAAGGATCATTATGTAGATTAGTTACCCAAGCCACAGGTATCTAGGCCGTGGCAGTGAACCATTATAGAAAACACCAGTCAATATATAAACAACTTCCTTGTTCTTTAAATGGCACTAATTCGGTCATTATAAAACGAATTGGTTGATTTTCTTTAATATTGTCCAACCAGGTCGTTCATGTGTCGACCATAACACCTCAGAACCAGGCTTTACATATGACTAAAGGTAAGGAGTTAGACAGATATTGGAGGTATACATAAGTTACCTGTGAAAAATATCCAGACATATTTCATTGTCTTCCGTTTCCTCTCTTATAGTCAGGATATTGGGCAGTGTCATGAAGCTGTACTGCTAGAAGAAGAATGAGAAATTTATATTATCTCGTACTGAAGCTGAAGTTGAGTTACGGCTTCGGTGTTTATCTTCCTGTGGTGGTGAAGTTTGGCTATATAAATCCACTAATAACCACGAAAAGTTCACCTTGCACTTCCAGCTGCTGGTGAAGGAACGAATAAGTCACCAGGTGCTACCCAGGTGAGGTGTTACTAATTAGGCAACGGGTGAAATTGTTATTGGTATACCTGAAAACTGAGGCGTGACAGACAGATGTAAACGACCTGTACCATAAGCCATCAAACTGAAATTCAGGAAGACGAACTGGAGGTAAACAAACCTCAAGTTGATGTGTCTATCATATACAAGTCGAGTCAATAATACTCAGGTGTATCCAGAGACTCAGGTATACCATAAAAGTCTTCATAACAGTTGGACTAATTGGATATAAATACCTCAGTGGCCAGCGATAATAGTTAAGGAACAAACAAATGAAGCCAATGAAGGAAAAAAAAATATGACGAGATTTGCCAAGAAAACACTGGATTCTGAGGTTATTGAAGCTCGTGTTTACATCTTCAGAATATATCCTACTTGGAGATGTTTACCACCAAGGATGAGGATGTATGGTGGGCCATTGTTATTATACTGTACCTCTCTAACGTCAACAAGAACAAGTAGAGGTGTAAATAACAACAAAGCTGACAGAGATACAAGAGTCACTCATCACTGTCTCTCATAAGGCCCTCAATAGAGAACGAAGAGAGAAACACCAGTGGTCATTCACGGGCCACGCAAAGTTTTCAAAAAGTTGTTCTCTATGTGGGTGTGTGTGTGTGGTGTGAGAACTGTGTGATCTCTCTCTCTCTCTTTCAGTGTATTAGATGTAAGACTTCAGATCAGTGTAGATAATGGTAGTTTTAAAAGGCTGGTCCCTAAGTGTAGCTGATGTTAGTTTTTAAAAGGCCGGTCCCTAAGTGTAGCTGATGTTAGTTTTTAAAAGGCCGGTCCCTAAGTGTTGCTAATGTTAGTATTTAAAAGGCCGGTCCCTAAGTGTAGCTGATGTTAGTCTTTAAAAGGCCGGTCCCTAAGTGTAGCTGATGTTAGTTTTTAAAAGGCCGGTCCCTAAGTGTAGTTGATGTTAGTCTTTAAAAGGCCGGTCCCTAAGTGTAGCTGATGTTAGTTTTTAAAAGGCCGGTCCCTAAGTGTAGCTGATGTTAGTTTTTAAAAGGCCGGTCCCTAAGTGTAGCTGATGTTAGTCTTTAAAAGGCCGGTCCCTAAGTGTAGCTAATGTTAGTCTTTAAAAGGCCGGTCCCTAAGTGTAGCTGATGTTAGTTTTTAAAAGGCCGGTCCCTAAGTGTAGCTAATGTTAGTCTTTAAAAGGCCGGTCCCTAAGTGTAGCTAATGTTAGTCTTTAAAAGGCCGGTCCCTAAGTGTAACTGATGTTAGTTTTTTTAAATGGCCGGTCCCTAAGTGTAGCTGATGTTAGTTTTTAAAAGGCCGGCCCCTAAGTGTAGCTGATTTTAGTTTTTAAAAGGCCGGTCCCTAATTGTAGGTAATGTTAGGTTTTAAAAGGCCGGTCCCTAAGTCCCTAAGGTCAGAATTCAACGACCTTTTCCTAACCTAACTAACACAATGGCTCGGATCTCGTCCACTGTATATTACCGACGTGAGAGTTGCTCTTTTTTCTTCTAGGACTATCGTCCATTCCCCCTGCTCTATAAACACTCCTCCTGGGAAACCAATATTTGACTAAAAACTGTACATTATGGAGAATATAAGATGAATTTCTTTTCCCACTTGGTCTTAGGGTTTTACACCAAGACAAAAGGTTTCTAAAAATCCCCGAGGGAATTAAACGAAGTACAGTTAAGTTACTCCGTGTTTCTGTCTCGCGTCTGAGTGTGTCTTCCCCGTGGTACACTCAGCACAAGCCAAGAGTGAAGGTAATGGTGTGTTGGTAAGATAATATTACTGTAGGTACTTTGGTTGACTGCCGGAGATTACCGAGTACTCTGGCTGATTGGGTGTAGTGTGGGTTTGAGGCTCAGGGTCACTAAGGCTTGTGAGGCTACTACAAGACCTGGACGTCCTCTGGTGAGTCTCAGTTTAAGAGAATTTTGTATTGGCCAGTGTTATTAGGTCAGTCTCAGCTCAACTGGACTGTATTATGAGGCGAGTCTCAACTCAAGAGGACTGTACCGTGAACATAATTACGCCGTGAGTCTCAGGATAAAAGGCTTACTCTTTGGGTATCCTGCAGCATCAATTCAGGAGCCTCAATTTAAAAAACCTGAAGACTCATAAACCACACACCGCTATCCCGGAAATTTAATAGCCGTTGTCATGAATTTATAACAACGGGAAAAAAAACCTACACAGTGAATTGAACCAACGTCAGTGGTCATTAAGCTGTCAGTTATAATCTCACACCAGCCAGAACATGCGAGCATGTAATGAAGCTATGAGTAAGCATTTTATCACAGTGACTCAATCTTCACTGCTTGAGACCTACACGTACCAAGAATAGGTTGGGTCGAGAGGTAAGACTGTTTAGCCAAGACACAAAGTTACAAAGAGTCTGTGATTAGTAAGATCTATGTGCATAGTGTAGTTGCTGTACCCGGGTGCCTAAGGCCCCTCTTGTCCCGTCAGAGAGAGAGAGAGTTACGCCTTATTGCACAACAACAGAGGAGACAGCATCCAGCCTTGGGGTCAGAACATTAATGGTACACAGCAACTCTCCGCTTAGGCCACGGGCCTTAGATAAAATATTTAACACTGGTCTTAGATAAATTATTTAACACGGGTTAATAACTGATGTAATTCTGAGCTTACTCGAAGGCCGTTTGTTACATGTAGCTGATGTGAGTGTTAAATGGCCGGTCCCTACGTGTAGCTGATGTGAGTGTTAAATGGCCGGTCCCTACGTGTAGCTGATGTGAGTGTTAAATGGCCGGTCCCTACGTGTAGCTGATGTGAGTGTTAAATGGCCGGTCCCTACGTGTAGCTGATGTGAGTGTTAAATGGCCGGTCCCTACGTGTAGCTGATGTGAGTGTTAAATGGCCGGTCCCTACGTGTAGCTGATGTGAGTGTTAAATGGCCGGTCCCTACGTGTAGCTGATGTGAGTGTTAAATGGCCGGTCCCTACGTGTAGCTGATGTGAGTGTTAAATGGCCGGTCCCTACGTGTAGCTGATGTGAGTGTTAAATGGCCGGTCCCTACGTGTAGCTGATGTGAGTGTTAAATGGCCGGTCCCTACGTGTAGCTGATGTGAGTGTTAAATGGCCGGTCCCAACGTGTAGCTGATGTGAGTGTTAAATGGCCGGTCCCTACGTGTAGCTGATGTGAGTGTTAAATGGCCGGTCCCTACGTGTAGCTGATGTGAGTGTTAAATGGCCGGTCCCTACGTGTAGCTGATGTGAGTGTTAAATGGCCGGTCCCTACGTGTAGCTGATGTGAGTGTTAAATGGCCGGTCCCTACGTGTAGCTGATGTGAGTGTTAAATGGCCGGTCCCTACGTGTAGCTGATGCGAGTGTTAAATGGCCGGTCCCTACGTGTAGCTGATGTGAGTGTTAAATGGCCGGTCCCTACGTGTAGCTGATGTGAGTGTTAAATGGCCGGTCCCTACGTGTAGCTGATGTGAGTGTTAAATGGCCGGTCCCTACGTGTAGCTGATGTGAGTGTTAAATGGCCGGTCCCTACGTGTAGCTGATGTGAGTGTTAAATGGCCGGTCCCTAACTTTTGCTAACATAAGAGTTAAAATGCCCCATATCAACGTGTAATTAATCTTTGTTTATGTTGTCAATTATATTTTTTCTTTCGTAGGATCCTATTTTAGTTATGTCTCATGCATGTATGTCGCTTTAGATACCTTTTTACCTCAGTGTTTTTATCAGCTTTCGGTATCAGTGAGGAAGATAGACTTAGAAGCATATAACACACTAATATCACACAAGGATCAGAGTGTCACATTGAATCTTGTGATGAGCCACGACTTCCCCACACTTGGGTCGGCTCCCTCACTCTCACCTCAAGAATACCTTAGTTCGACCTCGAGACCTATGGGGAGTAAGTCTTTATGTTATTCGTGGCTTTTGAGCTGAGGGCTGGGTACTGCCACGGTCACAACCACGACTAGTAAACCTCCGTCAGCTGGGAGCGAGGCCAGCTGACACTGGCTGCAAAACAAATTAGAATTTAGTCTTTTTTTTATGCTGGTAGTTTACAGTGGGTCAAAGTGAACGAGTGAACGGTCTGCAGTTTACTTCATTTTGTGACCATCTTCGTGATTTTACTCTCCAGCGAGTGAAGGGCGACGAGAATGTGATGCAACACGTGTTATGTAGGAAGTAAAGGTCCTACAGGAGGTGGGGAGGAGACGTGCCCACTGAGACAGATCAAGAACGGCCCGACAAAGGCACCAAATTGTGATAATCAGATATGATCAGAAATACACTGAAAGTCATCGTGTCACAATGTAGTGCAAAGAGACAGGACACCAGGCTGTGTAGGTCGGCATCCATGAGCACAAATAACCTGGAAAAGCAGGTCGTGCACGATGGCCCAGACACCACCAGCGGGACAGTCCATCAGTCCATCAAGCTGCCACCTATGGGGGGTCAAATCCTCCCCAGTATTATCGAAATACTTTCTCAACGGAGGAAGTTACCTGGAACCGGGTAACTTTCCCAATTGAGAAAGAACGAACGCCCGAATTATCTTATAGGAGATGTGTTTATGAATCCTTGAGAAAATTCCGCTCTGCAACATATCGTTAGACAACGCCGGGGCACGTTCGCTGTTCTCTTTTCACTGTAACGATCATAAAATGACTTATCAGTGGATCCTCAGCCTCAAACACTGAGTTAATATCCAGTAGACATATAAACCTTAACATACTCATGAACCTGCAGTGAACATTTACAGTTTCACAAAATATATAAATATTGGTCTATGGACTAAAATTTCTAACTCGAGAAAACGGGAAAAGTTTTCGTCGGGTTCAGATGACTAAAACTCTCCAGTCTTGAGGGTCACATACGTCCTCTCCTCTGTGAGTTGTGACTACCAATACTTCCATTAACGGGAAAGTCTCAGCAGAAGTACCAGAGGGTGAAGCTGGACGTTGACAATAGAAACTGAGAGTCTTACCACAAGATGTGGGGCAACCTCTGGGCAGCGTCTCTACCTTGTGAGAGTCTCCGTTTCTCACTTGGTAGGAAAGTGTCTCACGTAAATTCGTATCACAAAGTTTTCTTGTTCCACATTTTTGCTAAAAGAAAAATCTAGAAGATGATCTCGAAATGAAGCTGCTCAATGTCCTCTTAGACTGACAGTGCTTACCAACATTTTTCTAAAGTATTGACCATTCTGTGTGATTATGTTTGCTTGCTTCTGGTCGAGGAGACCCGCTGCCCTCGACGAAAGAGATAACTAGTCTGGGAAACTTGGCATGACAGCGAGCAGGACGGAGCACACTACAGCCAGCGACACCTCACACACACCAAGGTCCTCCGATCTTGCTGACAGGTCGTGAGGTTATAAGCTCAAGATACCGACCATGGTTAAAAATCGTTCCGCTTACCACTAATTACTTTGACCTCTGATCATAATTTGACATCAATATCGGTTTGTTGTATCAGCGTGATAAAATCTTCTCTACCTGCCTGAACACCGAAGAACCACACGCCTAATACAGATAAGGTCATGATGTTCACTTTCACTATTGATAGTTTCCGTGCCTCGAGTCTTCCTTTCTACATGACGCTAATGACGAATCCATGACCCGGTGTAAATGTCTGTTTTTACCTACTATAAGAGCTGAGACTACCACAAGAGGCCGTTCAGTACATGTTGCCGATTTATCATTGCAAGGGGTGTTCAGGAGGTGTACGTCTATGTAAACAGGTCATTCAGTATAAACCCCTGAAGACAGATTCGAAATTCCGCTTCTTGGTGGTTCCTTAAGTATAGGTAATGTTAGTCTTTAAAGGCCGGTCCCTAAGTGTTGCTAATGTTAGTCTTTAAAGGCCGGTCCCTAAGTGTTGCTAATGTTAGTCTTTAAAGGCCGGTCCCTAAGTGTTGCTAATGTTAGTCTTTAAAGGCCGGTCCCTAAGTGTAGCTAATGTTAGTCTTTAAAGGCCGGTCCCTAAGTGTAGCTAATGTTAGTCTTTAAAGGCCGGTCCCTAAGTGTAAGTGTACTGTAGTTAAGAGATGAGATATACAAACTCCAACACACATATATATACACACACACACTCATGACTGCAGTGTACGTAACAAGTGGAGTCAAAATCCCACGAGGAATTGAGAGGAACTCAGTCGTGTCCTCAGATAAAGTCGTGCGAGCAAGTCCCATTAAAGTAGCAAAATGGGGGACTTTAGCGTCTTGAAGATGCAAATCCCACTCCTTGCGTTCCTGTTCCGGCCGAGCCAAATATCTGCCTCCGGCCGCTGCATTATAAGACAGCCAGGGATTTAATTGCTTCGTAATTTCTTCGTACCGTCGCCCCGAATCTCATCACTAATGTAAGTGAACTCATCCTGGGCTTTGGTTGTGTCCCCGACGCTTTATTGGGTCGAGGGTGACATTATTTCACAAGTCTTCAATAACTTGGATTTTTTTTCTATTGTTTGATCCAAATGACCGAGAAATACTGAAGCAGCCACCATATGGATCATCAACTGTTTCTCACGAATGAAAACCACGTCATAACAAACGCAGTATCTGACCATGATATTACCGAGTACTATATCACGCTGTCAGCAGTGTCCTGAGTTGATGTAGATACTCAAGCCGTATAGGCAAGAAGGACACGATACACTTCATTACCCTATAGATAACAGGAGACAAACTGACCTTACCATCATTGGGTATTAAGTCATATTTTTGGTCACTAATCTTCACAAGGCACTCACAAAGAGACTCACCTGACTTAACATAATCGGAAACCTTGTTGAAAGTCACATGTGATATATAAAGTGATGATGGTAGCCAGTCGGAGTACAGGACGATGATACGAAGCTAGGTAGTCAGTGATTCACCGACTCTGGGTAATAATAATCTTGACTGGTGAAGAAAGCACAGCGTGAAGCACACCAGGTGAACGGGGAACGTTCATGGCATGGCTGAAAGTGTGTTCATCTGTCACTTTCTGTAAATAGGTTCCTTTCTCATGTAAGTTAAACTAAGCCTGAGAAATAAACAAAAGGTAGATTACACGTACTATCATGGCATTTCCGCCAGATTTTAGTATCATTGTGTCATTACCTTAAATGCAGGAACCTTGTGCAACCCTGAATTTTTGCCTTTCCTTGACTGAGAAAGGTAAAATTGCATTCCTAATAGATGACCAAGACAAGGTCAACATCCCGGCAGGTGGTGTCAGGTCAGCTATTTTTGGATGATGTTGACAAAAAATTATTCAACAAACATTAAGAAAGATTTAGCCCGAGTGGTGGACCTGTAACTGGTTCACACACACACACACACACACACATACACGACGAGGCCAGGGCAGCTAACATCAATGACATTCCACATTTTATTCACGTAAGTGTAAAATCCTCAACAACTTCAAATAAACCTTCGTAAAATGCAACAGTCAAATTCCTTTGACCTTTTAAAACAAGTTTTAAAGCTTTCATGAAAATTCCCTTCACGCTACAAAGTTGCATTACGAAAATTAGCACTGAGTGAAATATATTGTTTTTATTTTCTTTAACAGAATTTTGCAACTTGTAGGATGTTGAATGTTTCTTCCAGAGCGAGTCTCACATGTTGTATCCTACCATCAGTCATTGTTTCCGATTAATTTCGACTTTTTAAATATTTTTCGTCCTTGAATGACCTAAATCACTCAAGATTTCTAAACACTGAATATGCCGTCATACTTTATAAAGACTATAAAGTGGACACGAACTATGCTTGAGTACAGGTGAGGGTATCAGGTGCGTCGTTGTGTGAGTCATTGTTCGCTTATGGGTCACTGTTCGGAGTCATTGTCGTTGTTCGTTGTATGGGTCACTGTTCGTTATGTGAGTCATTGTTCGCTGTATGGGTCACTGTTCGGAGTCATTGTCATTGTTCGTTATGTGAGTCATTGTTCGCTGTATGGGTCACTGTTCGGAGTCATTGTTCGTTGTATGGGTCACTGTTCGTTATGTGAGTTACGGTTCTCCTTATGACTCCTCTTTAAACTTACCCAAAAAAATAAAATAAATTAATCCCGTATCCCTTCTCTTGTACACATCCACTATCCCTGCATACTGACTTAACATACATACACAAACCATGTTCACTGTGACCTAGTATACTGACCTGACCTCTTTGTAGATTGTCAGTGACACCCCTGGATACTGACCTAGCACAACCCTAATACTAACCTGGTGGAGTGGCACTGACCTGGAGCTGTGTCACACATCCACTCCCTGCAACACTGGCCAGGCACCGTGACCAGGTGAGGGTGATGGCACTGGGCACTGGGCGGGATGTTCTCACTGGGACACAACGACACACACGCGTACGTCCCGTTCTGGCGGTGGGAGAGACAGAGAGAGAGAGAGAGAGATGGTTACTGAGGCGCTGGAGGGGGTTAAAGGGGTGATGGAGAGGGTGAGGGTGGTAGAGAAGGTCAAGGGGGGGGGGGGTTGGGTGGAGGTTCTGTGGGAAGGTGGAGAGAGTTATGGGGTAGTGGGGAGGGTTAAGGGGTATAATAATGATAGGTAGGGTGTATAATGATGATAGGTAGGATGTATAATGATAGGTAGGGTGTATAATGATAGGTAGGTAGGGTGTATAATGATGATAGGAAGGGTGTATAATGATGGTAGGTAGGGTGTATAATGATGATAGGTAGGGTGTATAATGATGGTAGGTAGGGTGTATAATGATGATAGGTAGGGTGTATAATGATAGGTAGGTAGGGTGTATAATGATAGGTAGGGTGTATAATGATGATAGGTAGGGTGTATAATGATGATAGGTAGGGCTGTATAATGATGATAGGTAGGGTGTATAATGATAGGTAGGGTGTATAATGATGATAGGTAGGGTGTATAATGATGATAGGTAGGGTGTATAATGATAGGTAGGGTGTATAATGATGGTAGGTAGGGTGTATAATGATGATAGGTAGGGTGTATAATGATAGGTAGGGTGTATAATGATGGTAGGTAGGGTGTATAATGATGATAGGTAGGGTGTATAATGATAGGTAGGGTGTATAATGATGATAGGTAGGGTGTATAATGATGATAGGTAGGGTGTATAATGATAGGTAGGGTGTATAATGATGGTAGGTAGGGTGTATAATGATGATAGGTAGGGTGTATAATGATGATAGGTAAAGTGTATAATGGGGATAGGTAGGGTGTATAATAATGATAGGTTGGGTGTATAATGATGATAGGTAAGGTGTATAATGATGATAGGTAGGGTGTATAATGATGATAGGTAGGGTGTATATTGATGGTAGGTAGGGTATATAATTATGATAGGTAGGGTGTATAATGATGATAGGTAAGGTGTATAATGATGCGAGGTAGGGTGTATAATGATGATAGGTAAGGTGTATGATGATAGGTAGGGTGTATAATGATGGTAAGTAGGGTGTATAATGATGGTAGATAGGGTGTATAATGATGCTAGGTAGGGTGTATAATTATTATAGGTAAGGTGTATAATGATGATAGGTAAGGTGTATAATGATAATAGGTAGAGTGTATAATTATTATAGGTAAGGTGTAGTACAATTATGATAATGTAAGGCGTATAATTATGATAGGTAAGATGTATAATTACGATAGGTAAGCGAGTGGCTGTTAAGTCTTATTACGTACTGTTGGAAGGTATACTGTATAAGTATGATAGGAAAGCCATGTTGAGTAAACACTGAGGAGCTCGGGTGAAGGAACTCCGAGGGACTTGAGTCGGCGGAGGAGGTGCAGACGAAAACGGGAGGGTTTGACAACTGTACTGGCGTGCTTTCCAATTTAGTTTATTAACTATAGTGACGCCGAGGAGCTTAGTGGAGTCCACAACCTGGAGTGTGTTGGGGCCTAAAGTGATTGAGGAAGGTAGGACAAGGTAGGAGGAGAGGTTGATGTGCATAACCATGGTCTTGGTATGGTTGATGGTGGCCCACTTTTGGAGACTGTTCAATAAATCTTGGAGGGCAGTGTAGTCGGGAGCCGAGTTGTTAACACTGATCCTATTGGTGGAGTCATCGACATATTTCCAGCGAGCAGAGGTTTCTCTTAGGGCATCATTGATAAGCATAAGGAAGCAGAGCGGTCCCATTTTGGTGCCTTGGGGGACGTCTCTGTGAGTTACTTAAGTGTGTGTGTGTGTGTGTGTGTGTGTGTTCACTTAAGTATGCAAGCGTCTGTGATGAGTGTGTGTAAGTGCGTTCATATGTATAAATAAATCGAAAATATATCTACTACATGTATCAGCAACAAGAACACGTACGGTAAGCTATGAGCAACAGCACATATGAGGTTACCGAAGTCTCTTATGTGGCAACAGAGAGCTGGATGTAGAGAGAGCGAAATATATACATTTAGAGGCTGGTGTGCATGTGTGTGTGGTCCAGGTCACAGGTCAAGGTCGTAGGTTAAGATCACACGTCAAAGTAGTAAGTTAGAGGTCATAGGTCATGATCATGAGTTAAAGTGAAAGGTCAAAGTGAGGTCATGAAGATCTAAGTTAGGTTAGGTTAAGTTAGGTTGAGTAGGATAGTTTAGGTTACATTAAGTTAAGTTAGGGTTGGTTAGGTTAAGTTAGATTAGGTTAGGATTAGTGTTTTAATCTTAAGGTGAAATTAACTGAGTTGTCTTATCTTTAGGTGACCCCCACATTCTTTTTAGGGAGAATTTTTGCAGCGTAGTATTTTTTTCATTTATTTTTCGTTCACTCATTTACTCTTTCATTCAGTCTTTGTTTCCATCCTTCTTTCTTTATCTTGAGAGTGAGGGCCGGAAGACAGAGGCGCCACTGTTGATTATTCCAGTCACCCAAAATAATAAACTCATTGTGAAGGTAATTACTGCAGGTGGAAATGTTTTAATGGGAGATTGTGTTTTTATTTGTTAGTCATTACCTGTGGTATTATTTAGTCATCTGCTGCGTGGTTCTGTTGTGAGATTGTTTTAGTGAAGAGACTGACAGACGGACAGACAGACACAACAAGGGGAGGACTCACCTGACAGGTACACTGTGTGCGACAGTCCAGGGTAAAGTTCTCCCTGTCGTCGTAGGTGCGGTTGTTGACGGTACACTTGGCTGGCTGTACCTCTGTGGGTGATCAACACACCTTGTTAACACAGTACAACACACGCCAGCTGCATATAACAACTATCATAACAAATTAATCATTCTGTCATGTTAGATAAAAATATAGAACATGATATTTATAACACAGTTGATTAATGTTTGACAACATAAGAAAGTCATCGTTGCCAGAGCATAGCCAAGGAATGGTACATCAAAAGGAGATGTTGTATTATATAACAATACAAACTATGGCACCACAGCCTAACACG
This sequence comes from Homarus gammarus, assembly GCA_958450375.1. Lineage (NCBI taxonomy): Eukaryota > Metazoa > Arthropoda > Malacostraca > Decapoda > Nephropidae > Homarus > Homarus gammarus. The sequence continues at coordinate 1,185,715 of CAUDMG010001131.1, read as the reverse complement.
GAAGGTGCACACACACACACACACACACACACACACACACACACACACACACACACACACACACACACACACACACACACACACACGAGCCTCACATTTATCAAGGCTGTGGTCAAGGTGGCTGTGGTCTGACCCTTAACCTTATAACTATGAGGTAATGACTCAAGTTTGGTACACCGGCCGACAATCAGTTACAGAAGCAGAGCCTTAATGACCTGTATCTCGGGGCAACGAACCTCCTAGGTTTACTCTGTTTTATTTTTTTTTCATTAGTGAACCAAATAGTCCGGAATAAAATTTTGAGGGAAACATTATCCACCATTATGAAGTCTCGAGAACCATGGACGGTGTTTTTTATGTGGATTTTTTTTTCATTGTTTATTAGAATGAAATTTAGCTCCAGAGATTTTGGCATTTGTCCGGGATTTAGGATAAACACATCAGTTCTGAATGAAGGATTTGTTTCTGTAAACAAACTGCGGAAATAGAGGGTGTCATGCGAGTGATGAACGGGAAACTATTAGGTCAGAAAAATATGACATGTTAATAATGTTACGTACCGGACAATGGTATGAACCTTGACCTTAGCAAGAGTCAGCTGGGTCATAGTGAACTGGATGCACTGCCATAAATCTTGGCTGGTGAAAGAAAGGTGGTGGAAGACAGTAACATATTAAGACTCACCTTGGCAGGTGCCAGTAAGATCTTGGGTGGTGTCGTAGATGCAGGTGAGGTTCTTGGAGACGTCGCAGATGGTGGCACCGTCGCAGAGCTCCCCAGCCTGTCCTGCACACTGCCAGCAGCAACCACACCCGTCCCGCACCGTTGGCACTCCCGGGCGGCACACCGGCACAATGCCACATCCGCACGGGTATACACAGTGTGCGCTGAACTGTCAACATACAAAGTTACGCTCATCAATAACTCACATAAATCACATCAAAATCAAATAGAAAACAACATGTACGTACATCACAGTAGCATTTAGTTTGTGTGTGTGTGTGTGTGTTTTCATTTATTGACAATTAATCTTGCGGAGGCTTTTAGGTAATTTGTTATCAGGGACATTGTAGTGAGTGTGACATGATACTAATGCTCTCCCACTGTTGTTTCATTAACGAAGAATAAAGGGAACACTACAACAAAGCTGTTGTCATTAGTGAAGGGCAAAACGACCAACAGTACCAAGTTTCAGCTGATGTGACTGTGAATGAACCAGCTGACCTGTGTGTGGCCACCAACTGACCTGTGTCTGGCCACCAGCTGACCTGTGTCTGGCCACCAGCTGACCTGTGTGTGGCCACCAGCTGACCTGTGTGTCTGGCCACCAGCTGACCTGTGTGTGGCCACCAGCTGACCTGTGTGTCTGGCCACCAGCTGACCTGTGTCTGGCCACCAGCTGACCTGTGTGTGTGGCCACCAGCTGACCTGTGTGTGGCCACCAGCTGACCTGTGTGTGGCCACCAACTGACCTGTCTGGCCACCAGCTGACCTGTGTCTGGCCACCAGCTGACCTGTGTGTGGCCACCAGCTGACCTGTGTGTGGCCACCAGCTGACCTGTGTGTGGCCACCAACTGACCTGTGTCTGGCCACCAGCTGACCTGTGTCTGGCCACCAGCTGACCTGTGTCTGGCCACCAGCTGACCTGTGTCTGGCCAGCAGCTGACCTGTGTGTCTGGCCAGCAGCTGACCTGTGTGTCTGGCCACTAGCTGACCTGTGTGTGTGGCCACCAGCTGACCTGAGTGTCTGGCCACCAGCTGACCTGTGTGTCTGGCCACCAGCTGACCTGTGTGTCTGGCCACCAGCTGACCTGTGTGTGGCCACCAGCTGACCTGTGTGTCTGGCCACCAGCTGACCTGTGTGTCTGGCCAGCAGCTGACCTGTGTGTCTGGCCACCAGCTGACCTGTGTGTCTGGCCACCAGCTGACCTGTGTGTCTGGCCACTAGCTGACCTGTGTGTGTGGCCACCAGCTGACCTGTGTCTGGCCACTAGCTGACCTGTGTGTGTGGCCACCAGCTGACCTGTGTCTGGCCACTAGCTGACCTGTGTGTCTGGCCACCAGCTGACCTGTGTGTCTGGCCACCAGCTGACCTGTGTGTGTGGCCACCAGATGACCTGTGTCTGGCCACTAGCTGACCTGTGTGTCTGGCCACCAGCTGACCTGTGTGTCTGGCCACCAGCTGACCTGTGTGTCTGGCCACCAGCTGACCTGTGTGTCTGGCCACTAGCTGACCTGTGTGTCTGGCCACCAGCTGACCTGTGTCTGGCCACCAGCTGACCTGTGTGTGTGGCCACCAGCTGACCTGTGTGTGGCCATCAGCTGACCTGTGTGTGGCCACCAACTGACCTGTCTGGCCACCAGCTGACCTGTGTCTGGCCACCAGCTGACCTGTGTGTGGCCACCAGCTGACCTGTGTGTGGCCACCAGCTGACCTGTGTCTGGCCACCAGCTGACCTGTGTCTGGCCACCAGCTGACCTGTGTCTGGCCACCAGCTGACCTGTGTCTGGCCAGCAGCTGACCTGTGTGTCTGGCCAGCAGCTGACCTGTGTGTCTGGCCACTAGCTGACCTGTGTGTGTGGCCACCAGCTGACCTGAGTGTCTGGCCACCAGCTGACCTGTGTGTCTGGCCACCAGCTGACCTGTGTGTCTGGCCACCAGCTGACCTGTGTGTGGCCACCAGCTGACCTGTGTGTCTGGCCACCAGCTGACCTGTGTGTCTGGCCAGCAGCTGACCTGTGTGTCTGGCCACCAGCTGACCTGTGTGTCTGGCCACCAGCTGACCTGTGTGTCTGGCCACTAGCTGACCTGTGTGTGTGGCCACCAGCTGACCTGTGTCTGGCCACTAGCTGACCTGTGTGTGTGGCCACCAGCTGACCTGTGTCTGGCCACTAGCTGACCTGTGTGTCTGGCCACCAGCTGACCTGTGTGTCTGGCCACCAGCTGACCTGTGTGTCTGGCCACCAGCTGACCTGTGTGTCTGGCCACTAGCTGACCTGTGTGTGTGGCCACCAGCTGACCTGTGTCTGGCCACTAGCTGACCTGTGTGTGTGGCCACCAGCTGACCTGTGTCTGGCCACTAACTGACCTGTGTGTGTGGCCACCAGATGACCTGTGTCTGGCCACTAGCTGACCTGTGTGTCTGGCCACCAGCTGACCTGTGTGTCTGGCCACCAGCTGACCTGTGTGTCTGGCCACCAGCTGACCTGTGTGTCTGGCCACTAGCTGACCTGTGTGTGTGGCCACCAGCTGACCTGTGTCTGGCCACTAGCTGACCTGTGTGTGTGGCCACCAGCTGACCTGTGTCTGGCCACTAGCTGACCTGTGTGTCTGGCCACCAGCTGACCTGTGTGTCTGGCCACTAGCTGACCTGTGTGTGTGGCCACCAGCTGACCTGTGTGTCTGGCCACTAGCTGACCTGTGTGTGTGGCCACCAGCTGACCTGTGTCTGGCCACCAGCTGACCTGTGTCTGGCCACCAGCTGACCTGAGTGTCTGGCCACCAGCTGACCTGTGTGTCTGGCCACCAGCTGACCTGTGTCTGGCCACCAGCTGACCTGTGTCTGGCCACCAGCTGACCTGTGTGTCTGGCCACCAGCTGACCTGTGTGTCTGGCCACCAGCTGACCTGTGTCTGGCCACCAGCTGACCTGTGTCTGGCCACCAGCTGACCTGTGTGTCTGGCTACCAGCTGACCTGTGTGTCTGGCCACCAGCTGACCTGTGTGTCTGGCCACCAGCTGACCTGTGTGTCTGGCCACCAGCTGACCTTTGTGTCTGGCCACCAGCTGACCACTGCAGTCTGCTCACCTCTGATATTTCCCTCGCCATAGACTTGGGTGAATTTCCTTATAACATATTTAATTCTAATGAAGCAATCAATCCGCCATTAACACCCCCCCCCCCCCTCACGAGGCCTGAACCTTTAGGACGGGTGAGGTGTATGTGGGAGCATCTGGTTGGGACATTCTTCCCACCACCATTACCCATCACCATCACCCACGATCACCACCACCCACCACCCTCCACCACCACCACCACCACACACCACCCTCCACCACCACCCACCATCCTCCACCACCACCCACCACACACCACCCACCACACACCACCCTCCACCACCACACACCCCCCCCCCCCACCACCCACCATCCTCCACCATCACCCACGATCACCACCACCCACCACCCTCCACCACCACCACCACCACCACACACCACCCTCCACCACCACACACCACCCCCCCCCCCACCACCCACCATCCTCCACCACCACCCACCACCCTCCACCACCACCCACCACCCTCCACCACCACCCACCACCACCCGGAGATGAAAAACAATGTGAGGGCGGACGACGCTCTTGAGAACCATTACGACGACAAATCTTTCATCACAAGTTCCATCACCGTAGACAATGGCTCCAGTGATCCTTTATTTCCCCCATGAAGAAAAACTTTCCATTTGGCGAGAGAATGAAATCTGAAGTTTAAGAATGAAAAAAAAAAGAATTAAATTTTGCCTTCATCATCTCCGGTTTAGCGTCCATGTTTCTCTAATAACGTGTCTGCACTTTGGCTTTCTCGTGCTGGCTTTCTCAGTCTTTCTCACCAACGATTATTTTACACTATTCAGCCGTAATAAATAAACAAATAGTCAAAGAGAAGAGAATATTCATATGACATTTTAAGACTAATTATTGGAAGTCTTTGAAACAGGTTAATTACATAAAGGTGTTAGTAGTTTTAAGGATGAATGATATGATGGTGAAATAGATAGATAGATAGATAGATAGATAGATAGATAGATAGATAGATAGATAGATATGCGAGTGTGAGAAAGTTTGTCTCTACTGTACAGGTATTCTGATTCACGTGAGTAATCATCTTATAACCATACAGGTAAATACTCGTATAAGTTAGAAAAAATAAGTCAGGTGTGTGTGTGTGTGTGTGTGTGTGTGTGTGTGTGTGTGTGTGTGTGCAGCCGAGGACCACCACCACACCAATTAAACCTGATGAACTTTGTAATGAAAAACACAATCGCTTTTTGATCAGCGTTTTCGATATAATTTTTTGACATCTATGGAATTAATGGTATGGCAGAACTATACGATAAAAAAAATGAGCTCGAATTTATGTATTTTATCGATAACAATCTTCCCACCCAACATATACTGTCGTGCCCTCATTGGCTGGCTGGCTGGCGGGATATGGGGGGGGGGGAGGGGTGGAGGGGTGGAGGGGAAGGAAGGGGTGGAGGGGAAGGGAGGGGGGAGGGAGTGTAATTTGATTGTCGGTTCTCTCTGCATGGACGGGGAGCCGCTGGTATAATCACCGAGGTTGTGTATTACAATTTTAATTTTTATGACTTTAATCTAGAGGGTTTAAAAAAAAAATAAATAAAAATAAACGGATATAAAAGAGGGTTTTTAGTCTGTATTGTTTTGTTAATATTTTTTTTATAGTCTGTTGTGTTAAATAGGGTTTTTATTCTTTTGTTATAAATCATGGAGCATTGTGGGTGTTCTAAGGACCTGTGTATGGGTGGTGGTGGTGGATCAGATTGACAGGTCCAGATCCTACTTTCTCCTTCGTCTCATGTATAAATAAAATATAAAATGTCCTTCCATTCTTGTTTTTTCTGACATATAATAAAATAACAAAAATAGTAATCTTTTTTTATAACAGGATTCTTATTTCATCTAGTTCAATCGATCAAATGTTAACTTAGCCTTTTGAGTACGATTACTTTAACATTTGAATACGATGACACTAAACCTAACCCTTGAGTACGATACCACCCAATTTTTGGAGTACGATGAACTTAACCTTTGAATAAGAAGATACTAGGCCCAATTTTTTTGAGTACGATGACTGTAGGGTCCTCGTACTCAAGGGGTTGGTGCCATTGTACTCAGGTAGTTGATAGTATTCTTGTATGGAAAGTTGTTGTTGTTGTTTTTTATTTCGTTGAATGGAATTTTGAGAGAATTTTTATTTTATCTTTCTTGTTTTAGGTCATTTGGTAAGTGACCTGACCACAACACCTATTGAGTGACATGATCCCAGCACCTTGACAGTGACATGACCCCCAGCACCAAGTAAGTAACATGACCCCAGCACCTAGTAAGTAACATGACTCCAGTACCTAGTTAGTAACATGACCCCTTCACCTAGACAGTGGCATGACCCCAGCACCTAGTAAGTAACATGACCCCAGCTCCTAGTAAGCAACATGACCCCAGCTCCTAGTAAGCAACATGACCCCAGCACCTAGTAAGTAACATGACTCCAACACCTAGTGAGTAACATGACCCCTTCACCTAGTAAGCAACATGACCCCAGCACCTAGTAAGTAACATGACTCCAACACCTAGTGAGTAACATGATCCCAGGTGTATGTAATGACCTTCCGTGTAATGACTATAATTAATTAAAAGCTAAGCTAATATAAAAATCAAGCTACGAATGTTTTCTTCGTCCATGATTGATAATAACAGCATTTACCTTCCCGCTCTCCTGTAGATAATGTTGACTGTCTTCTCTGCTGACCCGTCCGTCCGTCCGTCCGTCCGTCTGTGCAAAAAAACAAACAAAAATAAAACATAAAGGAACGTTTTGTTATTAGTTTTTAGAGGAATATGAATTACTGTTTAAGGAAGACAGTATTAGTTTGTTATCATTGTGGGTATTGTGTTTGTTTTGTGGGATTTTATTTAATAGTATTTAGTTAATATAAAGGTGAATAATAATTTAACCTATTAAGCAATTCGATTTATGAATATTTTGAATGAGTTAGAAAAAAATACACACACACACACACACACACACACACACACACACACACACACACACACATACACACATACACACACCAGTAGCAGCCTGTGGTGGTGGTGGGTGAGGTAAGTGGTGATCAGGCCTGTCAGTGCAAGTCTTTAATTACGGGTTCCTGTCAGGTGCGTTGCCCATCTTAATTCTCCTGTAGCCAATACTAGTTCTCCTCTGCCCGCCCAGCGACACACACACACATCCCTGCCCGCCCACACTGCTCACTCCTACAGTACTCACTCCCACACTGCTCACGCCCACACTGCTCACAGCCACACTATTCACACCACACTGCTCACGCCCACACTGCTCACAGCCACACTATTCACACCACACTGCTCACGCCCATACTGCTCACGCCCACACAATAATGTACCTCTTCCAAGCCCTAGTATGTTAATATTCTCGTGTGTACTTTTATACTTCTGTTTACATGTGATCTTTATAACACTTAATAACACGTATAGAGAACACTCATCAACTGTGTTACTATATATACACAAACAAGAAGAAAATATTATATAACTTGAACTAAACTAAAAGAATATAGTAAATTGTATATTCTTAATAATAATAATAATAATAATAATAATAATAATAATAATAATAAAAATAATGATAATAATCAAATACATTTTAAATAATCACAGACATTATATAAATTTTCTCTTACGAATAAAGTCGCTAACTAACACCGTATATATAAAAAAAAGCTACAATAAAGGAAAGTAATTACTACAGTTATAGAAATAAATGTAGAATAATTTCCTGTGCTAATAAAAATTAACAAAACACTTGAGAGAATAAATCGGTAATATTAGGTAATAAAGAACGTGGGGGGGGACAGTAATGGTTGGTGGTATGTCACTCCGAGAGGTGGGTGACCCTGGCTCATGGCTCTGGCTACTGGTGGAGGTGGCTCACTTACTCACGGGTTGACTCACTCACTCACTGCTGTGAACCCTTCTTGTGTCATCTCCCTTGCTCATACTCACAGGAACACATTTACAGACACATATATAAAGACACAATTGGTTACAAACATATAGAAAGACGTACATATATAGTGCATAACTGGTATAAATATATATATACAAAGACCACACACACACACACACACACACACACACACACACACACACACACACACACACACACACACACACACACACGGATCATCTCTTCTGAGCGATGAATCACAACAACAGGCGTCATTTATTTTTTGTTGCCGTCGTGTTGTCACTTTGTTTCGTTCGTGACATTGCATCAGTTAGGGGCAGCGTGGATATAGTACACTGAAGATTAAGCCTTTGTGTGTGTGTGTGTGTGTGTGTGTGTGCGTGTGTGCATTCGTAAAAAGGTAGGATTGTGGACACTGTATTCG
>CAUDMG010001131.1:1172500-1175000 GCA_958450375.1 Homarus gammarus | reverse complement strand
ATGGGTTCCGGTGATGAGAACTACCACGATCGGGTTCCAATAAGCGTGGCAGCCACCCTCATCACCCACACATTATCCCTATGTCATTCCCCTCCCCCTCAACCCCCCTCCCCCCCCCCCACAAGGTGTTTTGGTGGCCACACTAATTTCCGGACCGGCAGCCGAATTGTCACAATGAGTCCCCAGGCTAAATTAGATCATGTTTAGTGGTAGGGTAAGGTAGGTTATATTTGGGTAGGTTAGGTTTGTTTACGTTATGTTTTGGGAATAGGTTAGGTTAAGTTAGGTTAGGGGTAAGTTAGTTTGGGTTAGATTATATCAAACTTAGTGGGAGGTTAGGTTAGTTTAGGTTATGTTATGGTGAGGTTACGATTTAGGTTAGGACTGTCTTTAGGTAGGCTTGAGGTACGAAAAGTTAGGTTAGGTTAGGGGCGAGTTTGTTATAATTTAGTTAGGTTAGGTTTAGTAAGGTTAGGTTAGGGGTGAGTTAGGTTTAGCAAGGTTAGGTTAGGGGTGAGTTAGGTTAAGTAAGGTTAGGTTAGGGGTGAGTAAGATTTAGTTAGGTTATACTCCGGAAAGGTCAAATTTGGACAGGTTAAGATAAGTTAGAGTTAGGTTAGATAAGGTCAGGTCCCATATTCAGGTTATAGTGAGTCAGTGACCTTTATACTTTGTTACACTCTGAGTCATCACCCTCCCCCCTCATTAGCATCTATTCATAGTCGTGTGTATTGAAAATAAATCCACCTTTAACGAGCACACGTTAAGGTAAATCCACTTTAATTAATATTTTCCGCTGGTTGAATTTTTTCCCATATACAGGAGTATATCATCTTAGTGAATTAGTTAGCTGAACGCAAACAAGAAATTCTTACATTAAAATATTATTTTTCTTTAATATGAATTTAAAAAGAGGCATACGGCGTGTTTATAAAGTCCCGAGTACACTTGTAAACTTTAATCACTTCATTTACACATGTGATAAAAATTAATAATCTGTAAATATTATATAAAAGGCAAAAGGTTCATGAAAGTTTAGTACAATTACTCCATATGTTTAAATCCTTCAATATAACTGCCATCTTACATGATATATATTTTACACAGGTTATGGGAGCAGTAAGTTAAACGCGGCAGGATAGCACCGTAGAGTTTGTCTTGTGTCCGCTATTTGCTTTACCATATTTCAGCTTACAGAGATAATTGGTACTTAAATTACAAATAAAGAGAGAGAAGAGGTATTGCGTGAGTGTGTGTGTGTGTGTGTGTGTATGAATGAATGAATGTGCGTGTGTCTGAGTGCATGTGCGTGTGTATGAGTGCCTATGCGTTATTATGAGTGCATGTATATATATATATATATATATATATATATATATATATATATATATATATATATATATATATATATATATATATATATATAAATAAATATATATATAAATATATATATACACACACATACATGCACTCATAAAAACGCATATATATATATATATATATATATATATATATATATATATATATATATATATATATATATATATATATATATATATATATATATATATATGTTGTTTTGGGGGGAATTCAATTTGATATCTTCTTTAAAACACTGACAAACAAACACACACACACACACACACACACACACACACACACACACTCTCTGTATATATATATACACATACATGAAGCTGTCATTGAAGAAGAATAAGAATGCCTAGCAACTCTTCCCAGTAATGACATCAACGTTACCGACATAACACTCGACCAATATTACGCTGCGTCACAAGAGCTCCTAATCTATTTACGGAAATTGGTAAAGAAGAGTAGAGACTAATGGAGTGAGTGGGGGAGTGGGAGGAGAGGGAACATTATCCTCCTGGTGGCGATGTGGAAACTAGCGGGAAAATGTGGACACAACTAGATGATGTTAAAAGTTTGCCCATTGAAACGTGACAGTGAGAAAAAGTTGAACCCAAAATAACTAAGGAAAAAAAATATATATATGTGTATAATCGAAGTACAGGAAACAGGTTGGTGATAATCAAGGGGAGGGGGGGGGGGAGCATAGGAGAGAGGGATCACATTCATTAGCTTGAGCCTCGTATGAATATTTTTTTTAAAGAGATAGGTGGTGATGTAGGAAGAGCTTGTTCCTCCTTACTAATATACGAGTGAATGAAATTTGTATCGGGGGGAAAAACATGATAGAAATAACTTGTTGGTTGAGAAGTGAGTCACTATGAGGTTCTGGATGATAGGTTGAGTAAAGGCGTGATGCTTGTAAGGCGAGTGAGTTACTATAACCCCATGGCGTTACTCATTTGTTTCAGTATAACCTCCTGCTGAATTACCATTCCCTCATCCAGATAATTAAAGTATGCATAATTTTGCTCAAACCTCCTCACAGGCCTGAACCTCTGCACCACAACACTGTATGATATCTTCAACACTATCGCCACAATGATGTTTTTTTTTTCGCTGTAGATTTTTC
>CAUDMG010001131.1:1102500-1170000 GCA_958450375.1 Homarus gammarus | reverse complement strand
TAAGTAAAAGAGCAATTAAGGTGATAGATATTGTCATTGTGTTCAAGTCAATAACAATAAATTCAATAACGAAGAGACGGAGCGAAATTGAAGTCAATATCCAGAGAAGACTTAAAAAACTATATAAATTGATGTAAGTGTTGCAGGAGTTGTATATATAAATGAAAAACTAGATGTATGAATGAATAAAAGTTGATATGATGTTATACAATATTATGGTATGTAATTAGATAGATAGATGGATAGATAGATAGATACAAGAGATCGCGGTGTGCCCAGTGAAAGTTTGAACGCTTGTGCTTGGCTAGCGTACAGCGAATGAGGGTGCGCCGAGTCCGTAGACTTACATCGTTTTCCATCGTAAATAAAATGGTTAATTAATGCCTTCCTAAAGAAACCATCGTCATGGGACCAGGTTTATTCCACTCTACGAATTTTTTTGCAGTTTTTCCACCAAGTTTGATGAAAAACGATTGTGCCGTTTCGGCTGCCCAGAACAGACTGACAGACACACGCCTAGTCCTATAGTATATTAGATAGGTAGATAGATAGATCGATAAATACGAGTAGATAGATAGATAGATAGACAAGGAAAAGTAATCGTCATTAATCGTTATAACAATAAGGTAAAGTAATCGTCATTAATCGTCATAACAATAAGGTAAAGTAATCGCCATTAATCGTTATAACAATAAGGTAAAGTAATCGCCATTAATCGTTATAACAATAAGGTAAAGTAATCGTCATTAATCGCTATAATCTATATTCCAGCGTCGGTAACCATAAACCCCTTCTGGCCAGGTAAGTCACAATATCTGCCTTCATTATTTATTTTTAACTCAATATCGAAATATAATTCTCATTTAGGAAACATGATTTAACGTTTTAAATCTAATAATTCCCATAATTCCCAGACAATATAGGTAAGGAAGTATGATCCTGATTAAACCTTATGATTTGGCATTTTAAGTATGGTTCCTTTAATTATAAGACCACACATTATTGTTATTTATTTTACATTAAAATGAATAACGAGTAAATTACGGATATTAGACTTAAAATATTAAATCATAAGGCTTAATTAGACTCGTACTGCCTCACCCGTATTGTTTTAAAATACATAGATATTACTAACCAATATCTCTGGCGGTCTGGGCCGTTTAAAGCCATTACTGATAATTTTACGACACAAAACACCGCAAGTGAGGGAAATATTATTGTGAACTGGCCCTAAAATGGCTCAGTGTGGCCAAGAGATGTGTGTGTGTGTGTGTGTGTGTGTGTGTGTGTGTGTGTGTGTGTGTGTTACCTTAGCTATTAATGATGGTAGCGTTATGGTGGTTAATCTTCAGGTGAAATAATCTGGGGTGTCTACTCATCAGCTAATCCCCCCCCCCAAAAAAAAATTTTACTCAAATTTACGAATGAATTTCTGTCCACATATTTTGGGTCACGGCTCATCTGACACTGACGATCATATGTGACAATAGTTTTTGTCGTTCTAGGTCACAACTGCCTTAGCCTTGACATCAGCAGTGAGTGATTCTTGATCCCCCAGAACAAACTCGAGGGAAGTTCATCCATCCTGGGGACCAACAATCTCTCTTGTACCCGGGATCAACAAAAATTCCAAAAGTTAGTTAGAAAAGAGAATCGAATTAACGTTTAGGTTGGGAGAAAGATTACAGGGGGTTCCTCTCTCTCTCCCTCCTGACACGCAAGACTCGGTTCAACAGTTGTTTAAGTTCCTGTTTGTGTGTGGTTTTTGTTTTGTTTTATTGTTTGGTTCAAGGGGAAGTGTCATGTTGTTGTTGTTGTTTTTTTTAGGGGAGGGAATCTGTCTGTGTTGTTGGATATGTTATGGAATATATGTGTATGTGTGTGTGTGTGTGTGTATGTGTGTTTGTGTGTGTGTGTGTGTGTGTATGTGTGTTTGTGTGTGTGTGTGTGTGTGTGTGTGTGTGTGTGTGTGTTTTCTTCTCTCTGTGGACCAGACTTCGTGCTTCACGCCCCACGAGAGTCAAACATCGACAAGTTTAAGAAATAAAATTGGTGAATCAGTAACAATCCGTTGTTGTTTGTTAACTTTATTTATCTTAACTAGATGACATAGGCAGCGTGATTCAGTTGCGTGTGCAGCTCTACGTGTGGCTTTTACAATGACGGAGAATGTCACTGACGGACCAAAACAATTCATTGTAAATTTTGATAAAGAAAGGTGAAGTAATAATTAAGTAAACATGCAAAGATTTTAACTGTTTTTGTTTTTTTAATAGTATGACGACATACAGTACATACATACATACATACATACATACATACATACATGCATACATACATACATTCATACACTATATGTGTGTGTAGTATATGCATGCCATAAATATACATATGAAAATGTTCTGTATACACTGCACTTACCGGGGTGTTGTGTGTCTTGCATGTATGTATTGTATATCTGTATGTGTCTCGGTGGCCACAGGTGAGGGTGAACAGCACAGAAGGTGTAGTACGGTACAATTAATGCATCTTAGAACCAAATTCGATTATCATCAATAATTTCCTCACAAACTTTGACAATAAATTTCCTAATACCGGATGATGGATGGCTGGGACAGTGAGTAAGAAGTTTCAAATCATGGTTTTATTACCATCGAGCTTGTGCCATTAGTCGCTAAATGATGGCAATCTGTTCGTCATTAGTGAAATTATAATTGATTACCAAAGTTCGTGCAAATCTTTCATATTCTTTCTTTCTTGCTGGGAGGGGAAAAATTTTACATTCAATATCGGCAGAGAAGACGATAGTTAGCAAAACACGATATACTACCACACCGCTTACAATATATTATGTATCCTTAGGTTCATTAATACACATATACTGTATATAAAAAGAAACATATGTATCAATAGGTGAATAAGAAAATAGGTGATAAGAACCGAAGAGGGAAGGGAATGATTTGAGCTGAGGTTGATTAAAGAAAATGGAGGAGCCGTGTGTGGAAGGGGAGACTCAAGCCAAGGTATGGGGAAGAGGCGCCTTCTTTATCCTGTTGTGCAGGAGGGTGATGATGGTGATAGTGATGGTGGTGGTAGTGGTGATAGTGTAATGATGATGGTGTTGATCTTAATTGTGATACTGATGATGGTGGTGGTGATGATGAAGAAGATTGGTGATGGTAATAATGATAGTGAAAATATTGATGATTAGTGAAGATGTTAATAATAATAATAATGAAAAACGATGAGGATAATGATGAATCAGTAACGAAAATAAAACGAGACTGAGAAAAAATTTAACCTAACCTAACCAAAACTCGCTCACTTATCCCTCCTTCCCTCCCTCTCCCTACCCCTAATAGAGGTAATTAAACACACTAATTAACCCCCACCCCCCCAAAAAAAAAATAATCCCACCCCCTGCAAGACGATTATACAGAAACATTTAAACCTTAGAATAACAGTCATATCTGAACCCCCTAAAAATACAGACTATTACATAAAGGTCAAAATTTGAAAAAACAAAAAATATTAATAAAATAATAATAATAATAATAATAATAATAATAATAATAATAATAATAATAATAATAATAATAAAGGGCAGAGACTGGACCATATTGACCTAAGACGAGACCAAGAGAGGACCAACTCAGAAAGGTTCCATGAGATTAAAGAAATAAGACGAAACACTAAATGGACCGATGAAATTACTGGGAGAAGTTTGGAGGCGCTCAAGTGGTGTGGAGGAAAGACTGCAGATTGTGGACGTACGTGAGAAAAGGTTTTATAAGTTATGATGATCAAGAGTATAATGTATATACTGTGTGTGTGTGTGTGTGTGTGTGTGTGTGTGTGTGTGTGTGTGTGTTAACGCAGAGTATAGGGGCTGGGGTGTAGAAGAATATGAGTGTACTTACCGCGGTGAAGGAGGTGGCGGCTTGTGGGTGTGGATCCTTGAGCAGGTCACAGTGGTAGCAGGGCGCGCGCTGGCTCACCACGCCTTCCGCCCACGCCAACACGCACCACACCACCACCACGCCTGCCACGCCACCCATCTGTAACACGAAAACAAGAGAAAAGTGTTAGTTATGTTGACTTTGATGAATTGTTGTCGAAAATATGAATTACCTGAAATTTAGTCACACCTTCAGATTATTTCACTTGATGATCAAACACCGTAACTCTACCTGAGGGTGTTAGGTTAAGGTAAGTTGGTGTTCGGTTATGTTAGTTTAAATTAGGATAGTGTTAGTTTAGGTTAAGTTGGTGTTCGGTTATGTTAGTTTAAATTAGGATAGTGTTAGGTTAGGTTAAGTTAGGTTTGGTAAAGTTAAGTTAAATTAGGTTAGCGTCAGGGTAAATCAGGTTAGGTTAGGTTAACGTTAGAGTAAGTTAGGTTAGGTTAGCGTTAGGGTAAGTTGGGTAAGGTTAGGTTAGCGTTAGGGTGTTAAATCATCAGGTAAAAAAAATAAAACTGAGGTGTCTAATCTTCAGGTAAACCGAGAATGCTTAATATCCCTGGGGTAATGAGCTACTGATGAAACAACCAACACTGGCCGCGTCAGGTGATAAAGGCTGTCACCACAACACGACCTCAACACGAGTCACCTAGGACGAACTATCACACATCCACCTAAGCGACCACTACCCCGCTGGTTTGTTCATCAATGTTATATAAACCTCTGATAACGAGAGGTTAGAGGCCAGCATCTTTTTATAATGTTCAGGTATTATTGACTTTCATGAAGACAGTAATACGTAGCTCCTTTTTATGTTACGTATAGTTAAGGCGCATGTTTTTTTTGTTATATATACACGGTATCCAATATATTCTTAACGTAAGTAGTGTTGTTATAATCCGTGTCCATATATTTTGTAAACTATTCGTGGGTCGGTTATTTTCCACTCCCTCCCACTCCCTGTATGAGTGAAGGTGTAAAACAACAAAACAAAAAAATATAGAAAATTGGTTAACCTTCTTCACTTATTAAAAACGTTGCATAAAATATGAAAACAGGTGAAAAAATAGCATTCACCCGCTACATGGGGGTTTAAATGGCCCGCGCTTCCTGCATGAAATCCCCAGGGGAGCTCTGCTGGGCCATGTGTTGCTCGCTGTTCCTTGCTTTACAATCATCTACACATTTTTTTCTCTTCTATGTATTTCATTTGAGTTGTCGTTATATACTGTAGGAAAGGCAGAATGGTAGTTAACTTATATCCTTGTATAAACGTTAGGGTTATTATTGGTATATTTTTGTATAATATTTAAGCTCGTCATCAGTGTGGTTTGTCATTTTCTTATAATTCATATAAGGAGAGATGTTATGAAGGTGAACTTAAGATATCTGATGGCCGGTATTAAGGCGGCCACCAAGGCGGAAGTTCCTTGTTAGTTCAGTATGAAGGAAGGACCGGATAGGTAGCCAACCGCACTGGTTAATCATTACCCAAGAAAACGATCCAAAACGATCCATCAGTTCCCATTTACTGGTGGGTAGACTGAAGAAAATGGCGATGAGCAATTTACCCAGGGATCGAACCCAGCATCACTAGGATGCGAAGCGAGTATGAACACCGTTACACCACAGCTCACATGCCGCTTATAATGGTATATACTTGCCAACACTAAATTAACAAATAACTAATAAAAAATAATACCATTAAAGCTTATCAACTAGCCCATTAAAATGTGATACAACTTATCATATAATAAATAATAATTAATAAACCCACTGCATGTATATCAGTCCTACCAGATAAAAAAATAAATGAAAATAATATATGTATATACACCACATTTTTTTATAATACTTTATGTAATGAAATTTGGTTTAGACGAGCCGACAGTGACACCTAATATATTTCTATCATGGACGAGAGTAATAGGTGTTGATTCTTTCATTAATGTGTATGTATGTTTTTCACTCTTGATGTGTAGCTTATGTATTTTTTGATTAATTTGTATGTTTGTTTGAATTAGTGTGTGTGTGTTTTTTTAGCAGTGTATAATGTATGTATGTTTCAAACTGATGTGTGTGTGGATACCGTTAATATTACTTGGCTGTGGATACTGTTAAATATTACGAGGCTGTGGATTACTGTTAAATATTACGAGGCTGTGGATTACTGTTAAATGTTACTAGGCTGTGGATACTGTTTAATGAGTTTCCCAATATTCTATAAAATATGTCGTAGTATTAGATCATTTTCTCTCTGCCAGCCTATAGGGACAAAGAGATTGTTTTTATCGAGTAACTATAACAATACTCATAATATTGTACATCTCTATCAATAGTAATTATATTATTTCGGCCATGAAACCTGGTTAATTAATGCTCCGTGCAAATGTACTTAGTCTAATGTGCTTAGTATAATGAGATATTACTGCCTGAAGTACTAATGGTCCATTTTGCTGGCTGTTTGATACAACGTTTGACTTTTATGTATATCGGTCATCCATCCCCTTACGACACCACTGCCAGTCCTCGATATAACGAAACACTGTATATAAGCTTACCAGTCATATTATACCCTGCTGGCCGTTTGATTTACTTTTAAGTTATATACCATACAAGAAAGGTAAATTACAGGTATACTTACAAAGATTAATGTTTACCTGGTCACCTGAGCTGGGCTGCAGGTGTGACGTCAGACTGCCGGAAATTAATACATGGCTCCAGTAATTTTAATCAGTGGCAGGTGAAGCTACAGTATTTGGAAATTTAATAACATTAAAAAGAATATTTCTCGAGAACCTTAGAAAAATAGTTGATGCAAATGTCACACCTTCACTGTCTTCAAGTATTGGCGAGTGTGAATGTCGTGCCAGGCGTCTGTGTCCCTCTTCAATGCTTCTCGTCCCTGTCTCAGCCTCGGGTGTTTCCTACAGGTAAAGTCCACTCATACGCCTGCAGGTGACTCAGGTATTCTAGGCCTGTTATGTACTATAGCCTGAGAGCCACATGTCACTCCCTTCCTCCCCGTCAGCAGTTCCCTTGGTACTTGATCTGTTTCCTGCTAGGTTCGCCTCCTTCCTGCTGCTGTACTTCTCCTACTGTTTACTTGTTTTTACTCTTAAGACTCACTGTTACTTTTGTAAATATATATTTCACAATTCTCGTGATATCATTTGCTTCACCCAGGACAACGGCTTTGACATTCTAGTCTCTATACTCTCGATCTGTTGTTTGTTTACACCACCGACATATTGTATCCATGTGTTTATCACCAGAGATCCTCATTCATCAGTCTTGGACCTTTCTCTCTTGTACGCTGGTAAATGTTAAGACGTTTTTTGTATTAAGTATTCTCGGGCCCCTCATATAGGTCGTCCAACCATCCAGAAGCTACAGTAAAAATTGTATTTACTTTACATGCATGTGTCTCTCTCCCGCACTGCTCTTAACTACACCACAACTCACCAATCCCCTGCGACCTATTTATGCCATATTTATATTTCTTTCTCTCCAACATTTGTGTCAACGCTCACATATTAAAACACATAAGTTTCTCCCAAAGTCGCGGGGAGTCTAGAAGGACATTTTGTATTTACATGACCACAGGCGGGGCCACATTTTCTCTGTGGTGGTGGTGGTGGCGGTGAGGGAGTCTTATCTGTGGGGTGGAGGGGTGTGGGCCTCTTAACTATGGAGGGATAATCTTCATTTTCATGACTGTTGTTGCAGTGTATGACGTGATTCAGTATGAACAAGTGCACTGTACGTCGTTATGATACTGTAGCATAATTCTTATTCTTGGCATTTCGAAAACTCATATCTGTTTTTAGTGTCTAAATATTTTTAAAAATATTAAAAAATGACAAATGAGAGTTAAGAGACATTTTAATTGAACTAGATTTCTAAATATAATAAAAAATTGCGTGACGAGTAATTAAATGAGAACAGTAATAACATAAATATAGGCTGATGGCTGTCGTGTATTGGAGACGATGGGAGTTAACCAAATTTTATGAAAATCGTTTTTATGCCCCAAAATCAGGAATGTGTGATTCACTCCCTTAACACAAAATCTCTCGCCTCTTTAAAGTTGTGCGCGAATGGTGGACATAAACAAATAAAGTACCTGTGTTATATTGGTGGAGAGGTGAACACTGGGGCTTTGGTAGTTTATGAAAGTTAGGTTAGGCTAGTTTGTCCTGGTTAAGTTAAGGTAGTTAGGGCCGTTCAGGTATTTTGGTAAAACTTCCCATTCATTGATGTATTTTTCTTGATTATTGATGACTTAAATACGTGTTTAAAGACCTTAGTTGCTAATATGAAGTAAAACCTTATGGCATCAACAAGATATCTTCAGGAGACTGTATGTTCCAACTCCGCTAAAGTAGTAATGTGATATTGTACCTAAATTGCTTCACTTTTAACTTGAGTGAGAAGTCAAAATAAGGTAACATTACAGTGATACTAGACTGAAACCAAGCATTCTTGTAGTTCAATCCAGGAGAAAATAGTTTATCGTAAGAAACATTTAAAACACTGTACAGACGGCCTTCAGAGATGAGTGTAAACACCCCACTTTTATTCACACTTTTCTTTCTTCAACATTTTCTTTTAATATATTTTCGTGTTAGCTTGACGGTATATTAAGACACGCCCTTCATGTTTAGATTATGATGAAGTCCAGTCCTTCAAGTGTGTTGTGAATGAGACATTGTTCCCCAGCTTATTTCGTCTCAAGGCTTCACCCTGATAAACACTTTCGTTATCTACTTAATTTTGTTTATCTTTTTATTTATTTAAAATGGAATGAAACTGTTTATTGTGATTTATGCATATTTCTGATGTCTAATCAGAGCTGTTGACAGGCCTTTATAGTCAAGATCTACTCCTCTTCACAACACTATTTGGTACTAAGTAAGCAGGCAGGTGACTTTTAACATAAAATGAACTCAAAGCTCTGTGAATAGGTCGTCTTTATTCGGCCAGTGCTTGTACGGTCATCTCTTGCAGGTCAACACGGCTGGAAACGACTATTTCAGCTACCTGCTCAGGTAAGTTGGTCCACACCTCAACACCAATAACTTTCTTTTTCGCTTTCTTCTTGAATTCAATTTACGTTTCTGTTTCCTTCATATCATTCATCACATGATTTCCTTCTCCTTTTCAGTGGTTATCACCTCACACATCAGGATGACAGCGTGACCATATCTGCATAAATAAGAACATCGTCAGTAGAGAGGAAAGCTTTGGAGACAATCAGGTAAGTCGTTGATGTACAGTACACTATATGAAGAACAGGAGACCTTCTGAAATGCCGCTCAACACTGCAGCATAAACTAGACTACAGGTCCACGAGTCCGACTATTTTCACCAATCCGAATCTGGTATATACGTCTCTGATAAAACCATATTAGTTGAAAATGAATATATGATTATTCTTCAAGTTGGTTCAGACTGAGGTTCGATTTATTGACCTGTAAGGAGTGGGAAAGACAGCCGAGTGTCACCTGGTAGGGCTGGCTGGAAACAATACAAAGGTCTGAGTTAAGGGCGTCTTGAAAATGGTTCTATAATACAGGAGAGTTGTGAGCACTGATCCAGGCACTCGTGGGGATAGAGGGGGCATTCGGTGGGGATAGGAGGGTGGGGGCGCTCGTCACTAGGTGGTACACATACAGTACAGCTCACCTGGCATTCAGACGACCATTAAGAAAAAATATATACAGTGAAAAAGCTCGTACTCTTACGTGAGCAAAATAAATCAAAATTTCATCAAAAATCTCTCTCTCTCTCTCTCTCTCTCTCTCTCTCTCTCTCTCTCTCTCTCTCTCTCTCTCTCTCTCTCTCTCTCTCTCCAATTTTAGCTAATGCTTCTCCCTGTCTGAGTAAAAATAATTTTCTGTTAGGTGTGCAACACATAACCTATAATTGCGAGTAGTAATGTCTCCCTATATTTGCGAACTTAAGAGCTTTAGTTAGGTTATACTGTCCGGTATAGTGTACAATAACCCACAACATTTGTTCATCGTGAAACATAACCTAACCTAAGGCACCTTTTTTTGACATCGCAAAAGTTATTCGAAACTATACACAATACATACAGCAGCGTTGTATAGATATTTGTCATAAATAAAATTAATGTGAGTAAAGCCTAATTGTTGCCAGAAGTTATTGCATTTAATGATATATGTCCTGCTGGGTGCTGGACTCATTTCTTCCCCAAAGACAGGAAACGGTAAGTTCATAATTCACGTGGTTGGCAGTTCATAGTTCACGTGGTTGGCAGTTCATAGTTCACGTGGTTGGCAGTTCATAGTTCACGTGGTTGGCAGTTCATAGTTCACGTGGTTGGCAGTTCATAGTTCACGTGGTTGGTAGTTCATAGTTCACGTGGTTGGCAGTTCATAGTTCACGTGGTTGGTAGTTCATAGTTCACGTGGTTGGTAGTTCATAGTTCACGTGGTTGGCAGTTCATAGTTCACGTGGTTGGCAGTTCATAGTTCACGTGGTTGGTTTATAAACTGACGGTTAAATTACAGTTTACTTTATCATTTCGCCACTTAGCTTACTAGCCATTCGGGCGGCAGGTCTCTTATTCGTTACACTGTTATGAACTTTATTATTCAGTATCACCTATCGACTAACTCCCCCTATTCTATATAGTTTTATCTCCTCTTTTCAAATGTGTAACTAAAAATAGCTAACCAACAGTCCGTGTGTCGCAGACCTGCACCGGTTTATGAGGCGAAAAACAAGAATAAAATGGCTGTAGCTTTTTTCCTATTAATGTTCGACAAATTTATATTACATATTTGGAAAGAGGAGATAAATCTACCCCCAGAATAAATTTATAAAGTGGGTTACTCAGTGGGTCTTACACTACAATTTAACCAGTCAATTGAAAGCTCATATCCTCACATATTTATGGTAAATTTAGGTTATAGTAGAATATTTGAATGAAGTGGAAGTAATTTTCAGAGCCAATATATAGCTAACGTTTTTGATGTAATCCCGTAAAAATGTGTCCAAGAAAATTATGACATTAATGGTTGAAACGAAATATATAAACCTATGTACTACCGTGAGTAAGTTACAATTTATTGTAACATAAAAATTTGAATATTTTTGTCGTGTAAAATTGATATATAAAATGTTGTAAAATATGAAAAAAAATAGAAAAGTCAACAAAATTGTTAACTGATGAAATAAAATGTTTAAGTTGATTTCTAAATAAATATAATGAATACATGCAAATCAGTACGTATTAATACTTGCATTATAATTATTACTGTATATATAAATATTGTTATTATAGTTATTTGTTTCATGTTGATGCTAAACCTAAAGGCACTGTATCAATATGGTACAGTGCAGCAATGAAGAGTAAGTTTATTATCTTATTAATCTTTGCTTGATGTTTGTTAGTACCTGTACTGTACTGTGTATGCTGCTAGTTAGTGCCTGTAACTATAATGTGCTTCATGTTTGTTTGTCTTTGTGCTGCTAGTTAGTGCCTGTAACTATAATGTGCTTTATGTTTGTTTGTCTTTGTGCTGCTAGTTAGTGCCTGTAACTATAATGTGCTTTATGTTTGTTTGCCTTTGTGCTGCTAGTTAGTGTCTGTAACTATAATGTGCTTTATGTTTGTTTGCCTTTGTGCTGCTAGTTAGTGCATGTAACTATAATGTGCTTTATGTTTGTTTGCCTTTGTGCTGCTAGTTAGTGCCTGTAACTATAGTGTGCTTTATGTTTGTTCATCTTTCTGCCGTGCAAGTTTTGTATATTATAATTGTGCTAATTTCAGCCTTGCTTTTCTTAACATTGTATGTGTGTTGGGAGTTTGACAACCAATCTTGACATGGGTATGTGTCAAGGGCAGAACAGGGGAGAGCTGCTGCCACATACAGTAGGTCAAATGTGGTTGCCAGTTGCCGTCACCCTTCAGTGTCCATATTTGTTTTGTCAGTTTTATGTAACGTGTCTTTTTGTTCACCATCATCTCTTCTCCACCTTGGTGTGTGTGCAACTTTTTGATGATGATGTACAGTAAGGCAAGCCAAAGGCTGCCTCCTCTGGCAAGTGGTTACCCTAGTAATTAAGCTTCTTGTTACTGTTAATGCCTCTGTTGTTTCATTTGTTTTTGTGCAGTTATATAAACACTTATTATGCACACTTTTGTATTTGTCATTATTGTGTGAGGATTGAGCCATAAACAATGATAACAATAGTAAAACGATTTGTACTGTAACTATAATCAGTAAATAATTCGAAGTGTTGGTGGCTCAGTGGTAATGTATGTTATCCAGTGTGACGCTACCAAACTTCAAAAGTTTCCACCAGGTACAGTACTGTACTACAGTGTCCTCCTGTCTTGTACTAACACTACAATAAAAGTCATAACAAAACTAACAAAGAACACACAAACTGCCCGAACGGCTAATAAGCTGATACTCGGTAAAATGATGAATATACAAAGCAAGTAAATAAATTATTACCAATGGTAAAGAAAGTCAAAATCAGTGTGAAATATTCGAGTTACCGTAAAAAAAAAAAAATAACCATTTTCTCAAGTACTTCAAAAACCAGCTATTGGACAACCAATAGATGGCACCAGTGTGGGGACCTAAAGAAAATATAAGGGAATTAAATTTTCTTATAATATTCCCTGAGGTGACTGTACGATGATGTATGGTGGGTGTTGTGGGAACTTGTGGCGTTTTACCTCAGTCGTTTGTTACCTACATAGAGCAGAGTCACGTTCAAGAAAGGAAGTGCCGTTGTGTGTTTGGTGATTTGTGATAACGCCTGCCATTGTCGACGTGTTGGAGGGATGAGACCTCGCTTTAAGGTGGGTTGTGTTTGTTTATCATCGTAGTTGTGTTGAAGTAGACAGGTCGTGGCTAGGATATCGTGTGCGTATAGATCAACGTCTTTATATCGCCTTCCCCAATAACCGTTTCACATTTCTGAGGTGATACGCGGATCTGTGTCACTTGAGGTGTTGTTTACAGAGTGGGCTAAGGTTTACCAGATACGTTTTATAATGTGGAGAGTTTACCCGTTGGAATACATGGAGGCAATTACGCTCACCCTCATAGATATGCGATACAACAAAAGCCTAGTTTATTAATGGTTAAACTTTAGTGGTGAATAATATGAGTTGGTTAATTCTTATGTAAAGTGGATGAAGCGTATTAATCGAGGCTAAGGAACCACGTTTGTGGAGTGTATCTTGATTTGTAAATATTAAGACAACTGTTCAGACTCTCAAGACTTTTTTTGGTTTTAAAAGTGTACATTTCTGGAACTCATAAATAGCCTGGCATTTACGCTTCATGAATTTATGGAGGTAATGCAAAGAACGAAAACTATCTGGACGTCACGAGGGTAGAATGTTGTCTCCCCCCTCCAGGACGAAACAACAGATTGTTTTCACGAGGCTACCACGTTGGTTAGAGGGTGGGTAAGGGTGATGCAACGGGAGGTCCAGTATGACAGTCTCAAGTCGCTGCTCCACCACCAACCTCTGGCTAAAGTAACCGGTTTATGTGTAAAGATATTGAAACTTGACTCAACTTTAGGTTACTTTGACTTTATTATCTTACTGGGTTTGGGATCCGGTGGTAGTTGGTAGAGTTAACTGGTCTACGACTCCCACAGAACCTAACTTTACTTTCGAGTGTAATGTTGTTTAGACCAAGTTAAGGATGGGTTAGGGTATTTTAGTATATTAAAACAAAGTAGTGAGGCAAAGTTAATTATTTTGATCAGTTAATCTTATAATTTGTCCTCCTAACTTGCTCTCGTTAGTAAGTAAAGTGAGTTTGTTTTGTCTGTGGTAGAAAATATAGGTTTTAAGTTTGTTATACTGAAATTATATTATTAAATCCTTTTTACCAACTGTCCGAGTGTGTACTATAACTTCTAAGTGTGTGTGTGTAACTTTGTGTGTGTGTGTGTGTGTGTGTGTGTGTGTAACTGGGCACGTGTGTGTGTACTGTGTGTGTGTCCCTTGTGGAAAGTTATATATCCAAACACCCAATATGTAGACCATTATTTCTTGCATCTGATGTATCCTTATAGCCATGTTAGCTGTGGCTTAAGACTTGCCGGCGGAATGGCAATGGATTCTTTAGTATTCTGACTGCAGGTTTAAAATTCACAGTTGGTCATGGTCGAGAATAGTGTTAAGTGTAGAAGGTGATGGTGTGCATACCGGATGTGTTGGACTTTGCTAACATCCTCAAGGCACAATGTAGCGTAAATACCAAGGGACTTCAAATATAAGAATGGACTATGTAAACGGTAAGGGACACTTAAACGTAAATATCAAACGGACTTTGTAAACTTTCAAGGACTCTGTTAACGTGAAGGGACTTTGTAAACATTGAGGGGCTTTGTAAACATTTATATTATTGGACGTTGTAAAGGAAAAGGGACTGTAAAAGATAAAGTACTTTGTGAGCGATAAGGGACTTAGTAAAGAGTAAGGGACTTTGTAATTAGTAAGGGACTTTGTAATCATTGAGGGACTTTGTAAACGTAGATATACTTTAAACGTTAAAGGACCTTATTAATATTAATGGACTTAGTAAATGGTAAGGAAGTTTGTAAACGATAGGGGACTTTGTAAACATTAAAGGACTTTGTAAACAGCAAGAGACTTTGTAAACGGTAAGGAACTATGTAAACGGTAAGGAACTTTTTAAACTGCAAGGAACTTTGTAAACAGTAAGGGACTTTGTAAACATTAAAGGACTTTGTAAACATTAAAGGACTTTGTAAACGGCAAGAGACTTTGTAAACGGCAAGGAACTTTGTAATCGGTAAGGGACTTTGTAAACATTAAGGGAATTTGTAAACACCGTGTACGAGTATAACAGGCACCAACCCGTCATCTACTATATCCAGACCTCAGCACCTGTAGCGCCAACGATAACTTGTGACTACGAAACAAAGATGAACTGGACTGTTGTGTTCAAGTCGTGACGAAGCTGCTGCGTGTTGCTTAAAATTACAACACCTGGAAATCCCGTCGTTAGTGGAGTGTATGTTGTGAATACCAGAGTGGAGGCCTCATTGTTCCTGGAAGAGATGTGTTGGAAACCGTCAGTGTTATTGTAATCTCTGCACTGGAGTGGGGGGGGGGGGAGGGATCTCATTGTTGCCAGATTGGACACGCTAGGTTTAGCTGTACTAACCATGCTGGGATTCTCACATTGTTACCAGAATGATTATGTTAAGTCTTCATTGTGTCTTGTATATTTTTTTTTTAAGTGACGCCATTAATTATATAAATACGAGAGTCTCAGCATCACATTGAAAATGATTTAAGATTATTTTGCAATATGAGTTTCCTTCACAAAATTTGATACTTGCATAGAAAATGACCCTGATGATATAAAGTTAAGCTTGTCGAGTAATAGCTACGATCATCACCTACACTTCCACCATTGTTTGCACTAAGTGAGCCCAATCTTCTTGAAAGCTCTGGCAAAATGTCGTAATTCTGGCCTGGGTCCACTGGTGGCAGCGACCATCACCTACACCCACCAAACTGCTACGGTTCAATCGCTATTTTTCGTTCCCACAGCCTGACCTGGGTCTTAACTAAATCCAACGGGGTATTATAGATTAACTCACCTGATTTGGACCCTAACTTAAACTAGTTTAATCTAATTAAATCTAATTCGGTATTACAGATTAACTAACATTACTTAACCTCATTTGGACTCTTAACTTAACCTAGCCTAACCTAACATAACTTAATCTAACCAATTTTGAATTCTAACTTAACCTAACCTTACCTAATAGAATCAAATCTCTACTTGTCTCTTTCTCTCCCTTCATATTTTGACCTGGTTCGCAACTTAACCTAACTTAACAAAATTCAATCCAACTTAACCTAACCTAACCTAACGATAATTAAGAGAAGATGACTTAATAAATCAGGAAGAGGTGAAGTCAAGGAGGAGGTGAAGAAGTCAAAGACGAGATGAAGTCACTCTGATCCTTAGTCATCCCATTCTTTCATTTATCCTCAAAATCGAATCACTTTTTTTTAAATTTGTTCAGAAATATGTAACTGTATTTCCGTCTAAAAAAAAATCTAAAAGTGTGGAATTTTATGGTGAGGCAGAATGAAAGACACGGAGTATGGGTGACTGAGAAGTAGAGAGAGAATTTGAGTAAGAGGGAGGTAGAGAGAATAAACGAGAGAAGGGGAGAGTGGGAGTGAATGTAAGACTGACCCATTTACTCATGAACTTGTATTACTCTGGTTTAAGTAAAGTCTTCCTCGAGGAAAAACCCCCACTTATTTCATATATTATTGTTTTTTGTTTTTTTGTGGTCAAATGCATCGCTTGCTGAGAATTACAAAGGGTGATGAATCATTTACGAGGAAAACAGTTTCATTCTGGAAAAGTTAAATGAGAACTGTTTGACATAAATGAGTTTTACGTTCTTCTTTCATTATCCCTTCTCCCCCATCACTCCTTCCTCACCTCTCCTCATAACTCCTTCCTCACCTCTCCTCATCCCTCCTTCCGCATCCCTCCTTCATCCTTCACCACCACTTCTTCACCCTCATCCTTCATCTCTAACCCTCCTTCGTCACACCTCCCCCCCCCCCGCCCACTTCCGCCTTGACAGTCTTGGTTTAGCTGATGTAAAACCTTGAAAACCTTGAGAAAATTTGTTATACCAACTTTTAACATCGGGGGGGGGGGGGGAGGAGGAGTTTATTTTGATATAAATTTTGTAAGAAGCGAGAAATCCTGCTGAAGGCGATAGAGCTGAGGACACGTAAGAAGTACCCAGAGTAGGTCGTGAAGGAGAGCGTCTTCACCGTGGCCCCAGGAACGTCTTCGCCTTCCTCACCTCACCTCTCTCTCTCTCTCGCCTCCTTCCGCGCCTTGCTTGAGAGTCCCGATATTTTCCTCCCCTTCAACTTATGGGTAAATTTCTTTTCTCTCTCCTCACCTAACAGAATTCTTCTCACCCCACGGTATTCTTCCCATCTCTGACAATCTTGGTAACCCCCCCCCCCTCAGTCTCCCTCCCTCCCTCCCTCCATTCCTCCTTCATAACATCATTAACTTTCCTCCCTCCATCACCTCCCTCGCCACTGAACCTCCATCACTTCCTGATCGCCAACATTCCACCTCCTCCCCATCAGTGTCTTCGAACCTCGACAACGATCTACCTTCCCCTCCATCCCTCCAACCATCATCATTCCCCATATCCCTTCCTTTCTCCCCACCAATCACCCTCTCCCCCCCCCCTCCCCCTCCCCCCTCCCAAATCCCCAGCACCTCTCTTGCCCTAACATAGCGCGGGGGAGGGACAGGATTACATAGATTGGGTGTTTTCTAATGACCTCTTGGCAACCTTTGCATCGTAAGTGGAACCGTGAAATTTCTCCACTTATAGACGCGGCTGGATAGGTGAAGGGGTGAGGGAGGGGGTTCCTGCATCACCACAGTCCAGACACACCCTTGTCGTGCCTCCTACACAACAAAACAAAAACAACAGTGACAGCTAAAACAACAATAACAATAACTACTATAACAATAACAACTACAATAAAAATAACTACAGCAATAACAACAACAACAATTACTACTACTCCAACAACAATAACTACAATAAAAATAACTGCAACAACAATAACAGTGACATCTAAAAGAACAATAACTACTACGACAATATCAATGACAACAACAAAAATAACAACTACAGCAACAATAACAACTACAGCAAAATCTTCAATAATACAAACTATTCAACAAAAACAACTACAACAACGAAACATTAAAAACATTAACTACAACCGAACCAAAAACAACAATAAAAACCAAAACAACAACAACAAAGAAAAAGAAAAGAAAAACGGCAGAAATAATGCAAAAAAAATACCAAAACAAATGAAAACAACAACACTGGCTCACCTCTCTTGAATTAATGTCTTTGTAAGCGATACTAATTAATCGTTGTTGACCCCCGCCATGAATACACAAAGGTTATATAACGTCACCTGTGTTCGTTTGTTTGTCTGTTTATACGTTCCTACTTTACACATGACCTAATTTCTCAAACATTTATTAGTCAGAGAGTGTTAACCCTTCACCCAGTGCCATACCAAAGGTCATTATGCCACTTGATGACCCCAGGAGAGTTTTTAATTAACCTTTGTCTTCAGTTCTGGCCAAAATACCTGTGAACCTCTACAATACTAATCTAGTCTTGTACGATACAACAATTCTACCTCTTGTAACATGTACTGTACTATCGCTTGGTAAACATTGTGTAACGGGAAGAGTTCATATTTTTGTAGTTTATAAGCAATGTTTATTTTGTATTATGACACAATGTTGGCGATATTGTAATTGTATTTAATTATTTGAATTTTGTATTGAGGGTAAATTTTGGCTTTTGTCTTCCATAAAGGTGAGGCTGTAAGACACGCGTTGAGGTGGTGTCTAAGTTATGGTAGAGCAAGAGTTATGGTAGTGATGGGTTATGGTAGTGCCCTGGATATGGTAGTGCCCGGGTTATGCTAGTGCCCGGGTTATGCTAGTGCCCGTGTTATGGTAGTGTCCGTGTTATGGTAGTGTCCGTGTTATGGTAGTGCCCGGGTTATGGTAGTGCCCGGGTTATGGTAGTGTCCGTGTTATGGTAGTGTCCGTGTTATGGTAGTGCCCGGGTTATGGTAGTGCCCGTGTTATGGTAGTGCCCGGGTTATGGTAGTGTCCGTGTTATGGGAGTGCCCGGGTTATGGTAGTGTCCGTGTTATGGTAGTGCCCGGGTTATGGTAGTGTCCGTGTTATGGTAGTGTCCGTGTTATGGTAGTGCCCGGGTTATGGTAGTGTCCGTGTTTTGGTAGTGCCCGGGTTATGGTAGTGCCCGGGTTATGGTAGTGCCCGGGTTATGGTAGTGCCTGGGTTATGGTAGTGTCCGTGTTATGGTAGTGCCCGGGTTATGGTAGTGTCCGTGTTATGGTAGTGTCCGTGTTATGGTAGTGCCCGGGTTATGGTAGTGTCCGTGTTTTGGTAGTGCCCGGGTTATGGTAGTGCCCGGGTTATGGTAGTGCCCGGGTTATGGTAGTGTCCGTGTTATGGTAGTGCCCGGGTTATGGTAGTGTCCGTGTTATGGTAGTGCCCGGGTTATGGTAGTGTCCGTGTTTTGGTAGTGCCCAGGTTATGGTAGTGCCCGGGTTATGGTAGTGCCCGGGTTATGGTAGTGCCTGGGTTATGGTAGTGCCCGGGTTATGGTAGTGCCCGTGTTATGGTAGTGTCCGTGTTATGGTAGTGTCCGTGTTATGGTAGTGTCCGTGTTATGGTAGTGTCCGTGTTATGGTAGTGTCCGTGTTATGGTAGTGCCCGGGTTATGGTAGTGTCCGTGTTTTGGTAGTGCCCGGGTTATGGAAGTGCCCGGGTTATGGTAGTGCCCGGGTTATGGTAGTGCCCGGGTTAAGGTAGTGTCCGTGTTATGGTAGTGCCCGGGTTATGGTAGTGTCCGTGTTATGGTAGTGCCCGGGTTATGGTAGTGTCCGTGTTTTGGTAGTGCCCAGGTTATGGTAGTGCCCGGGTTATGGTAGTGCCCGGGTTATGGTAGTGCCTGGGTTATGGTAGTGCCCGTGTTATGGTAGTGTCCGTGTTATGGTAGTGTCCGTGTTATGGTAGTGTCCGTGTTATGGTAGTGTCCGTGTTATGGTAGTGCCCGGGTTATGGTAGTGTCCGTGTTTTGGTAGTGCCCGGGTTATGGTAGTGCCCGGGTTATGGTAGTGCCCGGGTTATGGTAGTGTCCGTGTTATGGTAGTGCCCGGGTTATGGTAGTGTCCGTGTTATGGTAGTGCCCGGGTTATGGTAGTGTCCGTGTTTTGGTAGTGCCCAGGTTATGGTAGTGCCCGGGTTATGGTAGTGCCCGGGTTATGGTAGTGCCTGGGTTATGGTAGTGCCCGGGTTATGGTAGTGCCCGGGTTATGGTAGTGTCCGTGTTATAGTAGTGTCCGTGTTATGGTAGTGTCCGTGTTATGGTAGTGTCCGTGTTATGGTAGTGTCCGTGTTATGGTAGTGCCCGGGTTATGGTAGTGCCCGGGTTATGGTAGTGTCCGTGTTATGGTAGTGTCCGTGTTATGGTAGTGCCCGGGTTATGGTAGTGTCCGTGTTATGGTAGTGCCCGGGTTATGGTAGTGTCCGTGTTATGGTAGTGTCCGTGTTATGGTAGTGCCTGGGTCATGGCGTGACAGTGACAGGGGACTCCGGGAGTGCCTCATGTTGCCAGGCTCAACACTCATAACTTTAACTGACAACTTTAATGTCCTTTTAAAATTGAAAAGGGGGGAGGAAGGGAGACGGGAAAGGAATTGGAGGAGAGAGAGAGAGAGAGAGAGAGAGAGAGAGAGAGAGAGAGACGAAGAAGAAAAGAAGAGAGAAACGTAGAGGAAAAACGAGAGAAATGGAGAGGGGAAGATGTGTGAGAGAGAGAGACATGGGAAGGGAGAAAGAGAAAAGAAGGAGTGGCGAGGGGAGAAGATAGATGGGGAGGGAAGAAAGGGGAACAGGAAGGGAAGAGAGTGTGACCCTTCATGCCCTCCTCCTCCTCCTCAGTACTACCGCTTTACTCCCTAGTGTGACCAACTTCGACATCTTCAGGAGGCGGCGGGCCTGGCAGCATTAAGCTTGCTGAGGTAGTGTAGCTCCGCCCAATTTAGACTTACTCAGGTGGTAAGCGCAAAGTTACGAGTCTTTATGAGAATATGTAAAACTCCACGTCAGAATAAATATATATATATATATATATATATATATATATATATATATATAGAGAGAGAGAGAGAGAGAGAGAGAGAGAGAGAGAGAGAGAGAGAGATGAAAAAAATACGAATATGGCGCGTGGGAAAAGAAATCTACAATGTTCCTTAAGCGCTTTCGTGTATGTTACGTCTTCAGAAGCAGATCACACAAAGATACAGAGCCAGAGAGGGCTGCAGTCACACCCTGGAGACAACTGATCCTCCCAGCAGACAACCTCCCCAATACCAGCAAACATCTTCCTAAGTCCAAACTGCACTCCCAGCAGACACCTTGGCCAATTCAAGCGGGCAACTACCTCATTCCAAGCAGACCCCTCACTCCCAGCAGACATCTCACTCCCAGCACACAGCTCACTCCCTGCAGACAGCTCACTCCCTGCAGACAGCTCACACGTGGCAGAAACCTCACTCCCAGCAGACACCTCGCTCCCAGCAGACACCTCACTCCCAGCAAATATATTATCTTTAGCAGACACCTTACCCTCAGAAGACACCTCACTCCCAGCAGACACCTCACTTCCAGCAGATATCTTACCCTTATCAGACACCTCACTCCCAGCAGGCAACTCAATCCCAGCAGACACCTTTAATCCCAGCAGACACCTCACTCCCAGCAGACACCTCACTTCCGGCAGACACCTCACTTCTGACAGACACCCCACTTCCAGCAGGCACCTCGATCCCAGCAGACACCTTACCCTCAGCAGACTCCTGGCTCCCAGCAGACACCTTACCCTCAGCAGGCAGCTCGCTCCTAGCAGACACCTCACTTCCAGCAGACACCTCACTTCCGGCAGACACCACTTCCGGCAGGCACCTCGCACCCAGCAGACACCTTACCCTCAGCAGGCAGCTCGCTCCCAGCAGACACCTTACCCTCAGCAGGAAGCTCGCTCCCAGCAGACACCTTACCCTCAGCAGGCAGCTCGCTCCCAGCAGACACCTTACCGTCAGCAGGTAGCTCGCTCCCAGCAGACACCTTACCCTCAGCAGGCAGCTCGCTCCCAGCAGACACCTTACCCTCAGCAGGCAGCTCGCTCCCAGCAGACACCTTACCCTCAGCAGGCAGCTCGCTCCCAGCAGACACCTTACCCTCAGCAGGCAGCTCGCTCCCAGCAGACACCTTACCCTCAGCAGGCAGCTCGCTCCCAGCAGACACCTTACCCTCAGCAGGCAGCTCGCTCCCAGCAGACACCTTACCCTCAGCAGGCAGCTCGCTCCCAGCAGACACCTTACCCTCAGCAGGCAGCTCGCTCCCAGCAGACACCTTACCCTCAGCAGGCAGCTCGCTCCCAGCAGACACCTTACCCTCAGCAGGCAGCTCGCTCCCAGCAGACACCTTACCCTCAGCAGGCAGCTCGCTCCCAGCAGACACCTTACCCTCAGCAGGCAGCTCGCTCCCAGCAGACACCTTACCCTCAGCAGGCAGCTCGCTCCCAGCAGACACCTTACCCTCAGCAGGCAGCTCGCTCCCAGCAGACACCTTACCCTCAGCAGGCAGCTCGCTCCCAGCAGACACCTTACCCTCAGCAGGCAGCTCGCTCCCAGCAGACACCTTACCCTCAGCAGGCAGCTCGCTCCCAGCAGACACCTTACCCTCAGCAGGCAGCTCGCTCCCAGCAGACACCTTACCCTCAGCAGGCAGCTCGCTCCCAGCAGACACCTTACCCTCAGCAGGCAGCTCGCTCCCAGCAGACACCTTACCCTCAGCAGGCAGCTCGATCCCAGCAGACACCTTACCCTCAGCATGCAGCTCGCTCCCAGCAGACACCTTACCCTCAGCAGGCAGCTCGCTCCCAGCAGACACCTTACCCTCAGCAGGCAGCTCGCTCCCAGCAGACACCTTACCCTCAGCATGCAGCTCGCTCCCAGCAGACACCTTACCCTCAGCAGGCAGCTCGCTCCCAGCAGACACCTTACCCTCAGCAGGCAGCTCGCTCCCAGCAGACACCTTACCCTCAGCAGGCAGCTCGCTCCCAGCAGACACCTTACCCTCAGCATGCAGCTCGCTCCCAGCAGACACCTTACCCTCAGCAGACAGCTCGCTCCCAGCAGACACCTTACCCTCAGCAGGCAGCTCGCTCCCAGCAGACACCTTACCCTCAGCAGGCAGCTCGCTCCCAGCAGACACCTTACCCTCAGCAGGCAGCTCGCTCCCAGCCCCAACATGTTTCTCCACAACTTAACACCATCAAAGAGGTTTGTTGTGGTCCCCCCTCGGTCGTTTACTCCCGGGCCTTATTCCTCTCAACACTGACTTTCATCAACTTGTGGTACTTGGTACACTCTCCCCCCCCCCCCCCCCCCACAAGCTCCTGAAACTACAGTAGGTGTCGTGGCTGGTAGATCACATAATTTAAGAATTTATTTTCGGGTGTTCGGGTTTTGTTTTAATTCTGCCATTTAGGTGTGTTCTTACGTCTTTCTTTACGAGTTATATATTTCTTCGCCTCTCAGATACTGGGAGTAAAATTTGCCGAATGGAATAGAATACAAAAGACCTCAAACTACTTTTTGTTTTCACTTCTCAGAAGCTATTCTTCCTCCTAATTACGTCTTCCAGGAGTTCAAGACCAACGTCAGTAAACACTTTATTAGTCCACAGAACTCATTAGTCTTAATTCTTGGATTTTGCTGGAAATTTCCCCTTTGATCGAGTTGGTCAGACGCGGGTGTTTGGGTCGCAGCCTCATCTCAAGATGCTCTGTGATGATTAAATTAGTATATAAACTAGAACACATCTTGGTACGCTATAGTGAGCTGGACCTCTTAACTGAACGCATCTCAACACGTCATAGTGAACTCGACACCTTAAACAACTGAACTGAACGCTTTACGAAAACATCATAACCATTCCCATCTAATCTGACAGGAGAGACGATCCACGGGGTGTTGTTCATCCCTTTCTTAACCTCTCGAGTACAATGATTTAGGACTGGCAGACGTGTGAAATTCCTCCTCCTCGCAGTCGTCTCCTCTCCTCGCCACTCTAGGGAACTCTTGTCGAACATCTCAGTGTACATATATATATGGAGAACCAACCAACAGGGTATACTGTCTTAGAGGCTCACGGACCATTCAAGATAATCCTATTGTGGGGAATATTGCCTCAGCTGTGCCTGGGGAAATGTCATTCTCCACCCTCCCCCTCCCCCCTCTACACCCTACACCCCATTCACGGCTGTTGTGTGTGTGTGTGTTGTAGGATAGCTTGTGGTATTGGGGGGCGATGGGGTTGAAGCTCGGCCTACCACTACTACTTTGCTGTCACTCGGAATCGAGTATGACGATCATCCAGCTGTGATACAATGATATGAATTATTAGGGATGTCACCTTCATTGGTGAGCTCTGAGGTGACACGGGACCGGCAGGGTCGTCCACAGATGTGGCACGTGTGGAAGGCTATATCTAGTGCAGGAGGGGCGGCGGCAGCGTCTTTCCGGCGCTGGCGCTTGTCTGCCTTGGTATGCAGTCGGGCAAATTCGAAGGTATTGACACCTTCTCGTGTGGTGCTACCCCTAGCGTTACGGTGTGGAGTGATCGTCTCCCAGGTGAGGGGGTCGATTTGGCACTTTTTCAGGTTTGTCTTAAGACTATCCTTATACCTTTTCCGTTGCCCTCCAGCGTTATGTTTACCATTTCCTTTATCTAGCAGGTAGCAAAGATCATGTCAATGGTGTAACGTGATGGTCTAAACTCTAAAGCCACATTGAGATTCTGGGAGGAAGTTTTCCGCCTTAGGAAGAAGTCTGTTTAGGAGGACTCGGGCGATAATCTTGCCAGCTACGGATAGCAGTGAAATCCCACTGTAGTTGCCACAGTCTGACCAGTCTTCCTTTGGGGATTTAATCCTTTCTCCATATATTCTCCAGGAGAGAGTGGAGACGGCTGGTAAGCAGAGGTCCTCCTGCTTTATACACCTCGGCTGGGATTCCATCAGGCCCTAAGGCTTTGTTATTTTCCATATGTTTGATGGCAGTAGCTACCTCATCCAGGGATGGAGGATAGCTGAGGTAGCTGAAGGAGGCCTTCTTCGTCGTTAATTAGGAAGTTACCGTCGGATGAGCGGGGGAGGGCCGCGCCTTAAGGGATTGGCCCATAAAATGTTTTAGTGGAATTGAAAAATTCGCGCATCTTGTGTCATTACACACTACACCATGCACCATAAAGCACAAAACACAACGCAACTCACAAAACACCTCATTTATCACCTTATTAGGGAGTAATAACCCACAACCATTACCCATAACCTTACATAATAACCACGTTTAAGCATCATGTACGGTGAGACCTCTGTATAACGGATTATATGGGAAGTGTAGACCGTTAAATCGAGATTTGTAAAACCTCCTTATAACAGAATATATATAAGAGAATATAGTCCAGATTGATGTCAAATAAATTGTTTTACTGTAGTGTAGTCCATTAGAGGTGTGAAGTTGACCCAATACCGAGACAACTCACTGAATCCAACACAACAACCAACTGTCCTGACAAAAGTTATTCCCACAAATAATGAGTCAATAAATCTATCATTGTTATGGACGAATTGGAGGTAAATATGACACACATATCAGAGTAACAAGCATCAGGCTGGTGTGTGTGTGTGTGTGTGTGTGTGTGTGTGTGTGTGTGTGACATGTGCGGACAGCCCTGAGTCACCTCAGAGGCTCACCGAGTGTCACGGCTTATACACCCTCACTAACCATGGCTTACACCCACCTACACGCTCGTAAGACCACATGTATTCACCTCCAGAGCACTCAAGTGACACATAATTTACCCATGAATACTAAAAATACAAAACCACTCGGACTAAAAACTGCACCTGCGAACACCTTGATGATTTTTCCACCTAGACACCTGAGGAGTGTTAACCTAATTCCTTGCCACTAGTATAATTCCATCACCTGTAAACTCATTAATTTTTAGTACATGTCTTGTCACCTGTGATTAGTTCCCATCCGCTGACTTAATTCCGACGCTTCCATTACTTCACATTACTCCTTCCAGCGTAATGAATCATGATTATTAGATGGTCATTATACTCACCTCATTAAGTCTTGCTCTTGTCACTAAGTTTGTTGTCATGTTTAGTGTAGTTTCACTAAATGTTTAACTTGAACTTTATTAAATGTGTCATTCTGGGTTAGTTTAATGTTCCATTGTTGTAATAATTATCACACTTACTTCCTACAATATATTATGGACAATATTTGACCTAAGTTATTAATCAGATGGGCCCATAGTCCTAATACACCTAACTTAACCTAACTTCAAGGATTTGGCCCAAGTACTAATAGGCCCCAAACTTAATCTAACCATTCCGAGTATAGTCCTGTCGGGCCTCAGTCCTAATAGGCCCCCCAATACTCATGGACAGACCCCCAGTCTCCGTGGTTAGTTTAGGTTAGCTTAGGACCAATTAAGACTGAGGTCCGCTTCACCCGTAATATACACCCAGTTCTTTCCAGTAATTACATTCATTTTCAACCTTAGGCTTAACCTATAAAGGATGGCAGGTGTGAGACTGTTTATTACAGGTAATATATCACGTTGTTGACACCTGTAGCAGGGCTCTTATTGCTCATAACTTATAGTGAGGAGAATTATTACGTCACTAAGATATTCTAGATAATTATTACTGCGATATTTTCCACAATTATTACATAGATGATTTATTCATGTTACCTGTATCAAATTATATTGTTACCTGTGAACGTGTAGCTAATTACTTATTATTTCGTATCACTTTACTGTATTAGGGGAAGGTGTTGTATATAGTGGGGTTGATGTTTTGGTTAGTTATTGCCTTTAGGGGGTGGAGAGAGAGAGAGAGAGAGAGAGAGAGAGAGAGAGAGAGAGAGACTTGCCTCTCTCCTGACTCAACCTTGCCTCCCTCCTGACTCAACCTTGCCTCTCGTTATCAAGAAGTTAACTCTCCGCCTCTGCCGTTACCAAGACTCTCCCTTACGGTAACTTTATTTTTTTAACACACTTCAGTTGATGTTCACCCTCTGAAGATTATTACTTAATATAAACCATCGTCCTCAAAAGGATTATAACTTAAACCATCGTCCTTAAAGGTTATAACTTAAACCATCGTCCTCAAAAGGATTATAACTTAAACCATCGTCCTCAAAAGGATTATAACTTAAACCATCGTCCTTAAAGGTTATTACTTAAACCATCGTCCTTAACGGTTATTACTTAAACCATCGTCCTTAAAGGTTATAACTTAAACCATCGTCCTTAAAGGTTTTTACTTAAACCATCGTCCTTAAAGGTTATAACTTAAACCATCGTCCTTAAAGGTTATAACTTAAACCATCGTCCTCAAAAGGATTATAACTTAAACCATCGTCCTTAAAGGTTATAACTTAAACCATTGTCCTTAAAGGTTATAACTTAAACCATCGTCCTTAAAGGTTATAACTTAAACCATCGTCCTCAAAAGGATTATAACTTAAACCATCGTCCTTAAAGGTTATAACTTAAACCATCGTCCTTAAAGGTTATAACTTAAACCATCGTCCTTAAAGGTTATAACTTAAACCATCATCCTTTAAGGTTTATAACTTAAACCATCGTCCTCAAAGGTTATAACTTAAACCATCGTCCGTAAAGGTTATAACTTAAACCATCGTCCTCAAAGGTTATAACTTAAACCATCATCCTTTAAGGTTTATAACTTAAACCATCATCATCAGAGGTTTATGCTCTAAACCAGGACGTAATATTCAAGTAAAATTTTTTGGATATATATAAAGTATTATCTATGACAGTTCACTTTTGTAATAGTATTCAAAGAAGAAAACAAAATACTACTGTTTCTTTCGACACTTTTACTATGATGAGTTTGATGCCTTCCATGGCCTCTGCCACCCCCCCCCCCCTTCCCCTCCCTCCCTGCAGACGATGGGGAAGGTGGGGGGGGGGGGGGGGAGGCTCTCGTTACCTGAAACAAATGGACGGGCTAACCGCTATCGTATATTCCAAACTTTTGCCTCAAGGTATAAGATGACCTAAAAAGATAACAGATTAGAGAAAGTATATGTTGTACTGTACCTGTAAAAGGGAGAGTAATAGTATACCTGCCGTGTCAACACCCAGGTGAGGCGAGTACTTGGTGAGTGTTTTTTTTTACCTGTACACCGTCTGGACACACACACACACACACGAGAAGCAGGTGTTGCAGAGTGGTGCGCCGCGGCTTTCAATTGCAAAATCCATGAAAATGTGTAAAATATCTGTCGGGGTTGGCTCAGATTTAGAGATGTGTCTACGAGCCGGGGATGCCATTTTATCCCGGCGGGGTGTGTGGTGTCAGGCCGGTGTTACTGCCTCCACCTTCACGGCACTGGGGAAAAGTTTCTTTGTTTATGAGGCAAACACACACACACACACACACACACACACAGGCAAGCTTACACGCACACATCCTTACACACACACACACAAGCTTACACGCACACATCTTTACACACACACACACACAGGCAAGTTTACACGCACACATCCTTAAACACACACACACACACACACACACACACACACACTCTACGTCACTCGGGATAGATAATTACTCTGGATACTCTTGTGATTAAAACTCGCCGTAAATCATAATAGAACGACTGGGGCCAAGTCGCTGTATAATTAAAGGAGTGAGTCAGCATTGTTTATTGACCTTCGTGTGTGACTCATCTGCTGCTAGACTTTCAACCTGATTGGAAGTTCATTGGAGTTATTTAATAGCCAGGTTTATAGTATAACTACCTTGGTATTCATATTTTTAATTGACAGTAATAACATAGAAGTTGTGAAGTTGTGCGAAGGTTATTGTAGTGTTTGTGTGTTGTAGTATATGTTGGTTGTGATGTTATATTGTATTAAGTCTGTTTATAACGCGGGGGGCCCATGATATACAAGGTGTTTTAGGGTCCAGGGGCAAGAGAGTGTTAGTTGTAGGTTGTTGTGAAGTTCTTTATAAATACTTGACACTATTTCAGCTTTTATCCGGTGACAATTAACCTGTTTCCACCCCTCTTTCTCCTTCCTTGTCTTCTTTTCTTTCCTCCCTCCCTTCCTTCTTACCTCCCTCACTCTCTTCCTTCCTATCTTCCTTCCTTCCTTCCTTCTTAGCTCCCTTACTCCCTCCTCCTCTTCCTCCCCTACGGAAATTGTCTTCATCTCCCTCTTTACTACCTCCCTCCTCTCCCTCTTTACTCCATCCCTCCTTTTCACCACCACCACCAACACCAACGCAGGCTGGTGTGTTCCCCGTCGCTTACTCTCATTCTTTAACTTGCAAAAAAAAAAGAAATACTTTGTGTAGGAAAATGTTTGCCTTAAAACTCTGACTCCTACTGTTTCTTAATTTGAATAAGACAAGGCGGAGAGTAAAGTGAATATAAGTAAGACAAGGCGGAGAGTAAAGTGAATAATATAAGTAAGGTGGAGGGTTTGGAATGTATGTAAAGCCAGGGAAGAATTTAAGTGAGAATAAGTAAGGAGAAATAAAGTGGCTGTAAGTAATGCTAGCCAGGGAATCATAAGTGGATATAATTATAAGAAGAGGATTAAAGTTAATATAAGTAAGACAAGTAAAGGGAATTTAGTGACTATAAGTAAGGGAAGGGAAGATAAGTAAAATAAGGAATAAAGTAGAGGAATAAAGGAGGGAAAAGAGTATTATAAAGTAAGGCCAAGAATTAAGTAAATAGGACAAGTCAATTACTTAAGTGCAGCAATATAAGTTGGAAATACAGTGGTTACAGAAGGAGGAGGAGTAACAGGTTGGGTACAGAAGGAGGAAGGGGAGTTACAGTCAAGGTTACAGGAGGGGGAGTAACAGTTTGGGTACAGGAGGGGGAGGGGGGTTATAGTTTGGGTACATGAGGAGTTACAGTCGAGGATACAGGAGGAGGAGAAGGCGTTACAGTCAAGATTACAGGAGGGGGGTAACAGTTTGGGTACAGGAGGGGGAGGGGGAGTTGCAGTTTGGGTACATGAGGAGTTACAGTCGAGGATACAGGAGGAGGAGAAGGCGTTACAGTCAAGATTACAGGAGGAGTTACAGTCAAGGTTATAAGAGAGGGAGTTACAGCCAAGGTTACAGGAGGAGTAGTTACAGTCAAGGTTATAAGAGAGGGAGTTACAGTCAAGGTTACAGGAGGAGTAGTTACAGTCAAGGTTATAAGAGGAGGAGTTACAGTCAAGGTTACAGGAGGAAGAGGAGTAGTTACAGTGAAGGTT
This sequence comes from Homarus gammarus, assembly GCA_958450375.1. Lineage (NCBI taxonomy): Eukaryota > Metazoa > Arthropoda > Malacostraca > Decapoda > Nephropidae > Homarus > Homarus gammarus. Next base: position 1,139,963 of record CAUDMG010001131.1, on the reverse strand, counting down.
ATAAGAGGAGGAGTTACAGTCAAGGTTACAGGAGGAAGAGGAGTAGTTACAGTCAAGGTTATAAGAGGAGTTACAGTCAAGGTTACAGGAGGATGAGTTACAGTCAAGGTTATAAGAGGGGGCGTTACAGTCAAGGTTACAGGAGGAAGAGGAGTAGTTACAGTCAAGGTTACAGGAGGAGGAGTTACAGTCAAGGTTACAAGAGGAGTTACAGTCAAGGTTATAAGAGGAGGAGTTACAGTCAAGGTTATAAGAGGGGGAGTTACAGTCAAGGATACAGGAGGAAGAGGAGTAGTTACAGTCAAGGTTACAGTGAAGGAGAAATTTCTTTGTCGTTGTGGCTTAATATAAAATTCTTAATATCGTGTAGCAAGTTGTGGGAAAAGCTTCTATTCTTTTTACTTGTTTACAGCGAAATAATGAAAGTGGGAGAGAGAGAGAGAGAGAATTAGAGAAAAAAGAAAGAGAAAGAATAAGACGAAGATAAAGAAAATAAGAGAGAAAGAGATAAAGTAAATAAAGGGAGTGAGAAAAAGAGAGGCAGAAAGAGTTAAATAATTGCTAGTATCAAGATAATTTGGGAGAGAAAATGGGTAAAAAGTAGAGACGAAAATAGAGAGAGAGAGAGAGAGAGAGAGAGAGAGAGAGTTAAAGTTAAAATGAGTGTGGGGAAGGAGACGGGGAATGTAGTACAGGTGTCTGTGTCTGTCTGTCTGTCTGCGGCGCTTCACGTGTTTGACAGCCTCATAAACACCTGTCGTCGACCAGTGACCGCTGTACACACCTGTTGGGAAAGAGGCGGGGAGGAGGGGGGGGGGAGGTGAGGTGAGGGGGGAAGCACACAAGTCTGGTCTAAATGTTCTCTCTCTCTTTTTCTCTCCGTGTCTTTTTTTTTCTTCTTTTTCTCCCAATTTTATATTTTTTCTCTTATATTTTCTTTTTCGTTTATTTATTTTTTTTATTTTTTTATTTTATTTTTTTTTTTTTCAATAATCTTTTCTACGGTATTTTTGTTTTTTTTATTCTATATTTTTCTTTCTTATATTTTACCAGTTTTTCCTCTCTCTCTTTCTCTTATCTCCTTGTCGACTGTTATTCTTTTCTGTTTCTTTATTTCATCCTATTTTCTTCTCATCTTTGTTGTTTTCTTTTCATTTAGTCTATTTAGGGAACAAAGGTCAAGCCCACAATTCTCAACCAAAACAGGACCGCTTGACTATGTATGTAACTTGTTCCCTTCCACCCTCCTCGCGCGTGTGTGTGTGTGTGTGTGTGTGTGTGTGTGTGTGTACTAAACCTTCTTAAGATTAGGAAAAAAAAACAGATATCAAATTAGGTTGCAGTATATAACGTCGTTTTTTGGTTAGGTTAGGTTAGGTTAGGTTGGAGCTTACAAGGACTAGGCTGAAAGGAAGGATAGGTGAGTTTATTTAATTTAATCTGCATCTATCCATGTAAGCCCTCCTCGTCCTCCTTTTCCTGCTCCCCTCCCCCTCAACCTCACCCCTCCCCCTCTTCGCTTCACCCCCCCTCCTCTCCCTCCTTCCCCTCTCCCCCTTCCTCCTCCTCCAACACCAGGGCTCAGGGCACGTAATTGATGGTACCCCTTAATACTACCATAAGGATTCATCAACGTTATATATACAGAGGCGGTGTTACTGCTGGGGGAGTAGCGAGGAACCATCACTCCCCCGTCAGGAAAGTCTTCTCTAAGGTCACAAAGTCTCCGAAAGGGAAAAGAAAATCGAGTGTGAAATATTTTTATAGATTTATTCATAGGAGTTCAACTGATATACTTGTGTCATTGTAGAAGTATAATATCATATGAAGATTAGACACCCCAGCTTATTTCACATGATGATTAAACACACTAACCCAACCCAACCCAACCCAACCCAACCCAACCTAACCTAACTTAACAGTAACCTAACCTAGCGTAACCTATCCTAACCTATCACAACTATTACGCTACACTAACCTAACCAAACCAACCCTTTACCTAACCAACTTACCTAACCTAAACCATCCCATCACCTAATCAAAGCAACCATTCACTTAACCAAATCCCAACCAATCCTACACCTACTTCCAACCAATCGCTGAAACAGGTATCCAGAATCGCTCGTCTTTTCGGGATCTTTAACAGTGTGGAAAGTTTGGGTTTGTATCTTGGTCGAGGAAATTTTTTTTGGTCGTGTAATTGAATCCTCGGCTTCATTGACCATAGGACTTATTATCCTTCCTCCTCCTGCTGCTGTAAGTTGCGGGGGAATACTACCTTAGTTGAGTAAGTGTTACGTAGTGTGAGGTGCGAGTGTTACGTAGTGTGAGGTTTTACTTAGTGTGAGGTGTGGGTGTTACGTAGTGTGAGGTGTTGGTGTTACGTAGTGTGAGGTGCAGGTGTTACGTAGTGTTAGGTGTAGGTGTTACGTAGTGTGAGGTGTGGGTGTTACGTAGTGTGAGGTGTGGGTGTTACGTAGTGGTAGGTGTGGGTGTTACGTAGTGTTAGGTGTAGGTGTTACGTAGTGTGAGGTGTAGGTGTTACGTAGTGTGAGGCGCAGGTGTTACGTAGTGTGAGGTGTGGGTGTTACGTAGTGTGAGGCGCAGGTGTTACGTAATGTGAGGTGTTGGTGTTACGTAGTGTGAGGTGTAGGTGTTACGTAGTGTGAGGCGCAGGTGTTACGTAGTGTGAGGTGCAGGTGTTACGTAGTGTGAGGTGCAGGTGTTACGTAGTGTGAGGTGTGGGTGTTACGTAGTGTGAGGTGTTGGTGTTACGTAGTGTGAGGTGTAGGTGTTACGTAGTGTGAGGTGTGGGTGTAAGGTGCAGGAAATAGAGTGATAAGAGGAATGAAGAGAAAGAAAAAAATACTATGATAAGAGAATTAAAAACTAGAAAACACAGATCACTCAAGAGACATAAGGAAAATGTAATAACAAGAGATAATGGAAGACAAGGAAATGAAGAATGATAAAAGATAAAGACAAGAGACTACAGATGAAGACAAGACAGTGAGTAATAAGAGATGAGGAAGACCGATAAATACGCGAGAAAGAAAAGAAAAACATTTCCTCTTGGGGTGTTGGATTACATGAGGCACAGTCACCCTCTTAATAGCTCTGATGTTGAGGGTGTCAGGGCAAGGTACCCCACGGCTGACTATAAAGGTGTTCTAACGAGGTGTTGTTCCATTGTGTTGGTCCTGTAAGCCATTATGAGAAACTTTAAATGCGTTGTGTTTGTGAGCCATTAAGAAACACCTTGAATGTTTTTTTTGTGTGTGAGCCTCTTAGAAACGCCTTTAAAATATGTTGTGCATATGTTTCATTAAATTATTGCTCCTTTAAACGACGCCTTTAAAATGTGTTGTCCGTGTGAGCTATTAAGGATCACGTCCATAATGTTGCTACACCAGAGACCTACTATGGACCTCTTCCTCGACTTTACTGCTCCAGAAATCCATTGAAAACTACCAAGCTTCAAATTACAGCCTTCAGCACTGCAGGTACCAGAATGAGTGAAAGTCTTCTACACACACACACACACACACACACACACACACACACACACACACACACGTGTTAACTGGCTCTCAAAGTCCTTTAAAAACCACTTTATATCATTAACACACTGAGACACACTCCCTGGAGGTTTAGAGTGAGGTGGGGCAAATTGTACTGTATCGGGTGTCGTGGCCTGGGATAATGAGGCGGTGGCTGGTTAACGCGTGAGGGAAACTTGATCGGTATTACCTCAGCTCGGGTATCAGAGACCAGCGTCAGGAGGTTCAGTAAGGCCGGGGTAAATAATCACCTGTAATTTTCATAAAGTGTTGGGAAGGTTACCTGATATGTTGTGGATTTTACCTCGAATACTTGAAATGATTTGACTAGGTAGTGATTTTGTATTTGTTTTAATTTTTATAAGCCTCTGTTTTTCCTCAATATGGTACAATAGGGAAGGGATTAAGCGTAACATATATTCTCTCTCTCTCTCTCTCTCTCTCTCTCTCTCTCTCTCTCTCTCTCTCTCTCTCTCTCTCTCTCTCTCTCTCTCTCTCTCTCTATACGTGTGACCAGGTGCATCCTACCCAACAAAGCCCTCCTAAGATCCACCTACAGGCTTACTCACACCACTTCCTTCATCCCTTAATAAATGAGACTATCAAAACAACAACGTCTGGTTTATTATTCAGTGTTCTAACTTGTTGCTGAAGTTCGCTTGATTATGAGAATGTTTTGTTGATTAGAATGTTATGTTTAGATAGTTCACACACACACACACACACACGCGCGTTGCTTGAGTCTTATTCTGTGTTTCTCTCTTGATGTGTTTATCTTGGGTCTTTTGTTGGAGTTCTTGTTGTGTTTTTTACTTTGTTTATATCGAGGTATCTTATGGTTGTAGTTGTGTTTAGTGATTGATATATATATAAATGGTTCACATGTCATAGGATTTGAGGGTGATGTTTATTATTTATTTAATGTTTCAACAGTATGGCGAGTAGACAGGTATGTGAGTGAGGCTCTACGCCAACCAGCTGCTGCCTGTGTATACTGTAGTACCCATCAGTACACACTACCCTGCTGTATGTGTACCCACCAACACACACTACCCTACTGTATGTGTACCCACCAACATACACTACCCTGCTGTATGTGTACCCATCAACACACACTACCCTACTGTATGTGTACCCACCAACACACACTACCCTGCTGTATGTGTACCCATCAACACACACTACCCTGCTGTATGTGTACCCATCAACACACACTACCCTGCTGTATGTGTACCCATCAGTACACACTACCCTGCTGTATGTGTACCCATCAACACACACTACCCTGCTGTATGTGTACCCATCAACACACACTACCCTGCTGTATGTGTACCCACCAACATACACTACCCTGCTGTATGTGTACCCATCAACACACACTACCCTGCTGTATGTGTACCCATCAACACACACTACCCTGCTGTATGTGTACCCATCAACACACACTACCCTGCTGTATGTGTACCCACCAACACACACTACCCTGCTGTATGTGTACCCATCAACACACACTACCCTGCTGTATGTGTACCCATCAACACACACTACCCTGCTGTATGTGTACCCATCAACACACACTACCCTGCTGTATGTGTACCCACCAACATACACTACCCTGCTGTATGTGTACCCATCAACACACACTACCCTGCTGTATGTGTACCCATCAGTACACACTACCCTGCTGTATGTGTACCCATCAACACACACTACCCTGCTGTATGTGTACCCATCAACACACACTACCCTGCTGTATGTGTACCCACCAACATACACTACCCTGCTGTATGTGTACCCATCAACACACACTACCCTGCTGTATGTGTACCCATCAACACACACTACCCTGCTGTATGTGTACCCATCAACACACACTACCCTGCTGTATGTGTACCCACCAACACACACTACCCTGCTGTATGTGTACCCATCAACACACACTACCCTGCTGTATGTGTACCCATCAACACACACTACCCTGCTGTATGTGTACCCATCAACACACACTACCCTGCTGTATGTGTACCCACCAACATACACTACCCTGCTGTATGTGTACCCATCAACACACACTACCCTGCTGTATGTGTACCCATCAACACACACTACCCTGCTGTATGTGTACCCATCAACACACACTACCCTGCTGTATGTGTACCCATCAACACACACTACCCTGCTGTATGTGTACCCATCAACACACACTACCCTGCTGTATGTGTACCCATCAACACACACTACCCTGCTGTATGTGTACCCATCAACACACACTCCCCTGCTGTATGTGTACCCACCAACACACACTACCCTGCTGTATGTGTACCCACCAACACACACACACACTACCCTGCTGTATGTGTACTCATCAACACACACTACCCTGCTGTATGTGTACCCACCAACACACACTACCCTGCTGTATGTGTACCCACCATCACACACTCCCTGCTGTATGTGTACCCACCACACACACTACCCTGCTGTATGTGTACCCACCAACACACACACACTTCCCTGCTGCCTGTGTTCAATACCCACCATCACAGTGTTACCAGCAAGACACAGATTCACAAGATAAATATTTTCCTATATTTTAAAGAAATATCATGAATGAAAATTTTTTAACAAAATTCGCCAGAACATTTATTCTCGCAGAAATTTTAGGAAATGAATTCCGTGAAATAATGAGAGTGTGACTGACACAATACAGAGGGACTTCAGGACACAAATTGTCGTGTGTGTTTGGTGTATCATAGCCCGGCGGCGACTCTCACTAAATTCATTATATTTTACTCGTGGTATAAAGAAAGGTTCCACGTATCATGTTAAGGTGAATGGATAATGTTAATTGTTATCATTTTATTAAAATTTCTGAACGGTTTCACCTTGTGTGACATGTGCCATGTTTTTTCTGAATATTGTTAAATGATTTTCTCGACATGGAAACTGAACTACTGAACCATGGTTAGTATTGTCACTATGATCCAGGAATATTTGTTCATATTGTACTATACTACTATTCTATACATCTGTGTTGTGTGTATCTCAGTGATGCCTCTCTCTCTCTCTCTCTCTCTCTCTCTCTCTCTCTCTCTCTCTCTCTCTCTCTCTCTCTCTCTCTCTCTCTCTCTCTCTCTCTCTCTCTCTCATATATATATAATATATATATATATATATATATATATATATAACGAAGACGAGAACCAGGGAAAACACAAACAGTTTGACTAAGTTGGGTTTCTTTTATCACTAACGTTTCGGAAAAATCATTTTCCATCATCAGAGCCTAGAAAACAAAACGTCTTAAAAAGTTTTAAAAATACAGGTGATATACAATAAAAACTTAACATTGTACCAAAATTTACCTTCCACAACGGGGCCTGGGGGGCGAAAAAATAAGAACAGAAAGAAATTGAATATAGAGAAGAAAAAGGTTATACAGTACTGTGTAAATCTACACCACGAAGATGCCGGAAAACAACCTTTTTAAAGTGAGACAGATTTTATATGTATGGAAACACAGACGAAGGCAGAGCATTCCACAGTTTGGCTGTGTGAGGAAAGAAGGATGTACTATAACGGGTTATTCTAGTGTGACCGACATCCACAGAGAAAAGGTGGGCACCGCGGGCAAGACGAGTGTTACGAGCCCACTGCCTTGCCTTCGGTACACAGGATGCCAAATTCACCGAACATCGCCCGTTAAAGTACCTGTAAAAGAGAGAGAGTGAAGCAACATTGCGGCGAAGAGAAAGGGGAGAGAGATTGACGACTAAAGGAGGAGAGTTAATAAGACGAAATGCCTTTGATTCCACCCTATCTAGCAGTTGGACAGAAGAAGAGCCACCCCAGATATGAAAGCAGTACTCCAAGTTAGGACGAATGAATCCTTTATATACTTGAAGCAACTGCTCATGAGGAAGCAGCTACGGTATCTGTACAGCATTCCCAACTTTCGGGAGGCAGCTTTAGCTATATTAAGGATGTGTGATTTCCAGGACATATTGGAGGAAATGGTGAGGCCTAACATATTATTTCAGAATTTGGCAGGATGATAGCGTCCTGAAATGTAATTGGTGGGAGATCTTCCAATTTAGAAAGTGTAATTGGTAAATATTGAGTTTTATTACTATTAAATTTAACCAAGTTTGTCCCTCCCCATTCAGAGATGTTGCACAGATCCGCAATGATAGAATTAATGATATCAGCGTCTAGAAACAGATCTAGTTTGAGAGTTAGGAGGAAGTTGAAAATGTGAAGAAGAGTGAAGAGTAAAATCATCAGCGTAAGAATGGATAGAATTAGTTGTAGTGTGAAGTAAATCATTGATAAAAAGAAGGAAGAGAGTAGGTGAAAGAACAGAACCCTTTGGGACACCACCATTGATAGAGAAAGAGCGAGAGATAATACAATATTATTATTGCTAAAAGTTTCTTGGTGAACTTATTTAGGAGACATAAAGAAGCCAGAAATACAGTGTCGTGGTACAGCGAGGGATACAAAAATATAATCCTAAGCAGTGTATTTCTGTAAAGTTTATTGATGACGCTTACCTGTGGGGGGATTCAGGGAACTTTGATATGATTAGCACACTTAACTGTTATATCGGAATAATTGGAACTATAATTTGTAATTATAAATTTCAGAGCAATTTTCCATATTAAAATTGACTTGGAAAACATTTAGTTAAGAAAAAACTAAATTAAAACTATTATTTTACTTTTCGATGAAGCCTCCCAAAACGTAAACCTGGAAACTGTTGCTGCTTTTACCCGCACAAAATATGTCTTGTGTGTGTAGGCGTCCGTGGCTGGCCTCACTTTATCATCATTAAAAATAATCACTTGCCACACAGGTCGGTCTTCTGATAGGTAAACAAGCTGTTATCGCTAGATTGCAGATCGGGTGATCCTACTGCAATCAGGAAGTGCAACCCCGAACAAACTGAACCTGATGCAGCGTTGACCAGGAGAACATGTGTGAACAAGTCCTCGTGTCGTCTCGCTGTTTACTGTATATCCGACGCCTCAGACTGGCCACGAGTTATGTTGTTTGAGTTTAGTGTGACGTATTGTACCATCAGAAGACCGTAACATATAATAAACTGTAAACCAAAGCGTGTTAGTATATGGCTGGTGTGGAGAGTGACGGGGTGAAGGTGATGCATCCACTGTATAGATTTGTGTTTCATTTCTTCAAGGATTCTAGGGTTAAAACGTTGTTTATTAAGAATTTACTACATCAGCGTTGGCCGCAGTGTATGTCAAGGTGGTCACGAGTCGATACCAGTGAGAGATACCCGTCCAGGGGTACAGTACTGAGGTTCGAAATCACCAATCTTCATATACAGGGTAAATGATTCACTGGAGACAGGAACTGGCCAATCTCCCTCCTAGTTTCTATAGGAACTGGCTAATCTCCCACCTATTGACTGGAGACAGGAACTGGCTAATCCCCCTCCTAGTTTCTATAGGAACTGGCTAATCCCCCACCTATTGACTGGAGACAGGAACTGACCAATCTTTAACCTGTTTTGCAGCAACTACGTTTCCATCTCGTTGTCCTTTTTTTTATTATTTAAAAATTTAGTTTATTCTATTTTAAATGACGTTACCAAACATTGTCGGATGCGCGAGAAACAAAGAAAAGAAAATTACATCAATTTGAGTTGAAGAAAACTTTTCAAAATTATTCCTTCTAAAAGTCTTTAAAGTATAGCCAGAAGTAGCAGCAAGTGGTAGAGGTGTTCTTGTGTGACAACTCTGAACTCTTACTGTCGCCTCAGGCTCTAAATGGCTCCCATCCAGAACTTTTCGGACATAAAAATGCGGTCTCCACTTTGAGGGTAATTTTCAACCAGGTAATTTTCAACCTCTGGAGAAGTGGCCTGTGTTCTTGTGTGAAGGTTTGAAAGGGTATTTGTCGTCGTGTGTCTGTGTGATTTACCTTCAGAACTTGTGACAAAAGTTTCGACTTGTGAAAAAGGTGTTCCTGTCTCCTGGGGGATGAAGTAAGCGAGGGTTCGTCTTAATTACGCCTGAGGACGACTGAGTCAAGTTTGTCTATTCAGATATATTTTCAGATTTAGAGTAATTTAAGATTTATTTGCACTGGTTAAATAACCTAATAAAAAGCTTGGTTAAACCTGAAATAAAACCGGTTTAATTCACCATATCACAACACCAATGGAATTCAAATCTATCTCATCTGTACCAATACACTTAAACCTATAACAAAACCAATTTAATTCTATTTACCACTGTACCAATAGAATCTAAACTTACCTCAGCCGCATTACCAATCTAATTACACCTTTGCCACACCAATACCAACCCAGCACACCTCTGACCCCCCCCCCCCCCACAACAACACTCACCTGGTCATACCTACCAAAGAGACAAATGAACCTTGTAAACAACCAGTCTACCTGCGGGCCACACCTGTCTCACCTGTATATCACACCTAACGGAGGAGGAGGTAAAATTGATTATTATTATATACCTTTATTTACCTGAGAGTTTAAGTGGTATGGAATCCTTGGGAGACGTTAATGTAAGATGCTATGATTCATGACAGCCTAAAGGGGGTTTATCCCTTGTGTAAATGAGACGGATCCCTGTCATCACTCCTTCCCTCCCACACCACACATGCAGCTGCCCCCTTCCCTCCTTCCCTCCCTCCCTCTCTCCCTCCCTCCCTCCCTTCCGTCCCTCCGACCGTCTCTCCTTGTTTTCTCTCTTTGCTTCCTCTTCCTCCCATCCATTATCATATTCCTCTCCCTCCTCCTACCTCCTCCTCACCTGTGTGTAAGAGCGAGAACATGGCTGGTCATGATTATACACAGTGATGAGTTATTCACTCTGATCATGAATGTTATACAGGATGAGCTGATTGGTTTAGTGTCGTAGTCGAATTTGATCGAAAAATGTCAGAAATGGCATAGCGTTTATTATTATTATTATCATTATTATTATTTTTATTGTTATTGTTGTGATTTATTATTATTATTGTTTTTGTTGTTGCTTTTTGTTTTAGTTATGTGATATTCATTAATGATTAGAAGTAATTTAACAGAACAATAGGTCCCCCCCCCCCCCGCCTCAGTTACCACAGGAACATAACCTCTACCATTTATACCGAATTACACACAATGTTAACCTTGACTCCTGACCTTAACATTAATTTTGACCTTTAACCAAAATTAACTGATTTTGTGTTCGGACAATTCCTTCCTGCCGACTTGACACGACACACACACACACACACACACACACACACACACACACACACAGACAGACGGACACAGACACACAATGTAGTGATGGTGAATCTTCATAGAATTACCAACATTTACGTGTCCGTGAGATAGAAGATGAATGTAAGCCTTGCGTTATTTTACTAACTTCCCCTATTTCTCTACCTTCCTCCCCCCTCCTCCCCCCCCCCTTATCCCTTCTTTTCCTCCCCTTCTATCTTCATTCTTTCTCTTCCCCTTGCCTTTCCTCCTTCCTCCTACCCTCCCTTCATTCCGCCTACCCTTCTTTCCTCCTATCATTTTCCCCTGTTCCCTACCTCCTTCCTCCCCTCACCTCATATTAAAATGGGAAAACTCCAGAAACATAATAGTTAACCTCCCAGCACCTCCGTACCGACGACCGGAATTAACAAGCTCCAAAAGAGGTCACAAGATGTGTTGTACCGAGACGCCAGCCAGCACTCGAGACTCTAATACGATTATCTGAGAAATAGAAGAATGTCTCTCGTTTGTCATTGTTACACAGAAGAGATAAATAAAGAAACTCGGCAGTATTTTACCTTTTATGAGACGTGAATAATTGCCCTGATTAAGATGGCAAGGTGGCGGCTGCGCGTCTGGTAAATCATGTGTTGTTTTTTCTTATTTTTTAATGTTTTTTTTTTTTTTAGCTAATGTACTGATTTACACTATCGTTCACTTTTCTTCCCAGTACGTGGAGGTCTGTCTTAGTGTGTCGGTACCCTACTACCCACTACCGTACGTAAAATATACCATGAACCAGAAACCACCCACAGGTATACCTATAAGGTACCTGAGCTATACACAAACATACATACACATACCTACGGCTACATATACACCATACATGCATCAACCTCTTAGTTATGTATAAAGCCATCAGTTTAGGAGAATTGGTGACGGGATCTATTGCTTCCTGTCTGAGGATCTCACCATCAACAAACAATATATATATACACAGTTAAACTCACAGACAAAGGTATTGTAATATAACTCAACCCACAGGAGTAAACACCCTAACCTAACCTAACCTAACCTACCCTACCCTACCACCTAACCCCCCACCCAGGTAGCATGAGTGTGTTTATCCATCAGGTGAAATAAGCTACGGGGGGGGGGGGGTTAATCTTCAGGTGCTACAGTGTAATTTCTTCTTATTTTGTCTGTTGTTCGTTGAGTTAGAGAAGTTAGGAGTCAGTTAGGTCAGTTAAGACTGGTACGTGGATCTTATATAGGCAACATCAGGTAGAGGGATGAAGGTGACAGTTATTGAACGAAACAAGATTACGGAGGGAATTACAGAGTTTGTGCTGGTTGAAGTTTACACAAGTTACAGCTGTATTCCCTCTTGCACCACCACCACCTTCCTCCTCCTCCTCCTCCTCCTCCTCCTCCTCCCCCCCCCACCACCACCGACTACCTACACTCTCCTCCCTCTCTTCCACCATCACCTGATCTCTACCCCCACTTACCGCCTACCTACCTGTCTTCCATCTTCCTCCTCTTACTCCTGTTCCACCTTTTGGTCCTCTCTTCCTTCACCTTTCCCCATCTACCACCTCTCCACCACCACCTGGCTTCACACACACACACACACACACACACACACACCAAGCGAGGTACAGCAGTAAGCCGGATGCGTTCACACCACAAACCTGTTGTTGTCTGGCTGAGATAATATTATTGTTTAGAGACTTATTCTGTGTGTGTGTGTGTGTGTGTGTGTGTGTGTGTGTGTGTGTGTGTGTGTGTTCATGGAAAGTAACACTGGGCTAATTGTTTTTATCAAGAACATGATTTTTTTTTAGTTATTTATATACTCGTATTCATACGTTTACCACATCCCCCTCACTACACCTACACCCCCCTCACTACACCCCCCTCACTACACCTACACCCCCTCACTACACCTACACCCTCACTACACCTACACCCTCACTGCACCTACACCCACACTACACCTACACCCTCACTACACCTACATCCATATCTCACGACTCTATAATTCCTTGAGTGAATCATAAAGTTTTCGGCATTAAATATCATTATTGTGAAAGGCCAGACCTATGATGGTAGTTATATAGTAATTATGGTAGGATCCTGTTAGTGGTTCGTAACTGTGGTAATTAGTGGTAAATAGTCAAGATAATTAGTGGTCCGAAGGCAAGGTTATAGGTGAACCATGGCCAGGGTAATGATTGACCATGACCACGGCTCTCTTGATTTATTTTCTGTGGCTTTGAGTGGCTTTTTATGGCTGTCTGTGGCTTCTTGTGTGGTTTTATGAGGCGCTTTATTACTTTTAGTGGCTTTCTGTGGCTTCTAATGGCTCTGTGTCTTTTGATGGCTTGATGCTGCTTAATAATTTTGTGGCTTTCATTGACGTTTAATGGCTTCTTAATGGGTTTTAGTGGCTGTAAATGACTCCCGTGGCGTGGGTAATAGTGGTAGTAGTAGCGGCAACATGAGCATCTCAGTACAGATATGAAAGCAACAGGATGTGGCTAATGTTACTGTCTCGGCTAATTACCTCGTGTGTGGCTCGTGTACCTGGCGGCAGCTGGCGATTTCCTCCACGACGACCTTTGTAAGTGACGACTCTACCAGGACGACCTCTTTAGTTGAAGACTCTACCAAGATGACCTCTTTAGCTGACGACTCTACCAGGACGACCTCTTTAACTGATGACTCTACCAGGACGACCTCTTTAGCTGACGACTCGACCAGTACGACCTATTTAGCTGACGACCCCATCAGTAAGACCTCGTCACAATTGTTTTCTTCACCGGACTCTTAAAACTACTCTAAATTACAGGTAACCCTAGAGTTCATTATAGATGGTTCACCTGTTCAAAAACGTAAACAACAACGTAAAATACTTCCTGTTCTTAAGAGTCACCAACGTCGCCCTTCTGGACCTGAGACTGAGGCACCATTACTCTATGACGACGAGAAAGTTGTATGTAATAAAAGCTGTACAATTACCAGAGAAGGTTCAGGCTGCAGTTGTATACCTCGTAATGATGTGTGACGATGAAAAAGTTCCTTCGCGTAGTTATTTATGATCCGCGTGGTGTTATGGCCGAGTGAGTCTCAATCAACCAGCTCTTGCCAGGTACAGACTTACCTCCTCTTTCGTCTCCTACCCTTATCTCCCTCTCCAATCTTCTTCCTTTCCTCTATCCCCCTCTCATCCCCTTCGTTTCCTCTATCCTCTCCCTCCTCTCCTCTCCCCTCCTTCCCCTCTCCCCTCCCTCTCCCCTCTCCTCCCCTTCCTCCTCCCCCCTCCCCTCCACCCCTTCAATCACTGCTGTCATTTCATTCATGGTTAATACGTCATTACAGGAAACGAGTTGCTCTCATACTTCAAGTAAAATATGAACCAACAAACACACAGTGGTCAAGAGTCTCTCTTTTGGATTTACACTTGATGCTGTTTTAATGGGATGACATCTATAGGTACGTTTGTGTAAACAGAAACAACAGTGTGGTGTAGGTATTGGTGTAGACAGGTGTAAGTATATGTTCAGGTATAGGTGTAGACAGGTGTATTTTCAGGTACAGATGTAGACAGGTAATAGGTTCAAGTATAGGTGTAGACAGATACAGGTTCAGGTACAGGTTCAGGTACAGGTCCGTGTACAGGTGTAGACAGATACAGGTTCAGGTACTGGTTCAGGTACAGGTCCGTGTACAGGTGTAGACAGGTAAAGGTTCTGGTACAGATCGTTCAGCAATACTCCACATCACCTGATTTCATTTGTTCGTTATTTCATTTTAATAATTCAGAACCAATATTACAGTTACAAAATATAAACACAAAACCAAGAGCAGAGATTTCAACATAAAACACATAAGATAATGGTTGTCTCTCGTGATGGAGGATGGCCGACCCAAGGGCCACCAAGGCGTGAATTTGTTTAAGGTGTAGAAGATGTAGCCAACACAACAACCACACCCTGAGTTGCATGTCCCAGTGTCAATGAATAGTCCAAGACCGGACAACTTGCTAACTGCACTGGCTAACCAACTTTCCCCGGAATACGATCCGCAAATCGATTAACATCCAGGTTTCCAATTACTGTTAGGTAGACAGAGGCAAATGGCGTAAAGAAACTTGTCCATAGTTTCATCCTGCCCGAGGATCGAACCTGGGTCCACTCGCTTGCGAGGCGAGCATACTGACCATTACACCACAGGTCGCCATATAATACACACAAACACACACACACACACACACACACACACACACACACACACACACACACACACACACAGTATTCAGGATAAGTGTTGCGTCTCTTCATGTTATGCAAAAAGAAAATAATAATATACACATTAAATCATTCCACTCTCCTCGAAATCATGCGTCTCTCTCTCTCTCTCTCTCTCTCTCTCTCTCGTAGACGCATACAAGAGGTAATCATTGAGGCTTGATTCAGCTGTTGAGTGTCAGTGACGTGGGCTGGTTGTTGGTGGTGGTGATGGTATTACAACTAAGAAATCCCGTCGTGTCAACACCAGCCTGACGAAGATGTTCCTCCAGCCACTGATTGTATATTGAAGGAGTCTGAGGAGAGGGTGTTGAAAATACCATGTTGTAGGGGAAGTAGAGACAATTTTTTTTTCTCACAGTTCAATACCATTCTGTACCTTAAATTGTCTTCAGAACAATGGATGTTTTTTTTTTTTTTTTTATATCAAGACAAAAAGTGTTTTCTTTAAAGTAAAACATTAGGTATATGAGTTGATATTTTCTTGGTGTCAGAGGTTGAGTTATGGTAAGACAAAATATGCTATTGATGAACCCAAAGACTTATTGAATTATATTAAAAGGAAACAAGTATGAAGACTCCTGACACTCTCCTGATACTAAGAGAGTGATGAGGGCGCTATAAGTGATGTATTCCTGACACTTTGATACAACCGATGTATTCTTGGTATCATAAAGTAATGATGTATGATATTTGGTGTATTTCTTTTGATACCACGAGAAGTGACATCATTTGACTGGTTGATTGAAGATGTCATTACAAGGTGTTCCTAATACCAGAAGATGATGACGTCAACACGGGTGATGTGTTTACGTGGTGGGCAGCGGGGTTCGTCTTCATTACCTCCCTGTTCCCGTCCATCAAGCCCTGGGTGTCCGGCTGAACCACCAACACCACCAATACCATCACAACACCAACAGTACTAGACGAACACCACCATCATAACAACACCATCACAACACCATTATCACCACCATTATCACCATCACAACACCATTACCACTATCACAACACATTATCACCATCACAACACCATTACCACCATCACAACACCATTACCACCATCTCATCAACACCACCATCTCATCAACACCACCATCTCATCAACACCACCATCTCAACATCAACACCACTGTCACAACACGACCACTACCATCACAACAAAACACCACCACAACACAATACCACCATCACAACACCCCCCAGCAACACCAACACAACACCACCACCATCACAACACCGCCACCATCACAACACCACCACCATCACAACACCACCACCATCACAACACCACCACCATCACAACACCACCACTATCACAACACCACCACCACTATCACAACACCACCACCACAACACCACCACCATCACAACACCACCACCACCATCACAACACCACCATCACAACACCACCACCATCACAACACCACCACCATCACAACACCACAACCATCACAACACCACCACTATCACAACACCACCACCACTATCACAACACCACCACCACAACACCACCACCATCACAACACCACCACCACCATCACAACACCACCATCACAACACCACCACCACCATCACAACACCACCACCATCACAACAACATTAACACAGAGAATTTGGCTGATTGAACGTAAATTAAATTCACCTCTTTCGTAACAAAACAATTTCTTAGGCCAATTATGTCTGGGTTGTTTTAGAGAGGGGGAGAGGGGTGGAGAGAGAGGGGTGAGTGGGAGAGGAGGGGGAGAGGGGTGAGTGGGAGAGGAGGGGGGAGGGAGAGGTTCTATTTATCAAATTTTCCAAAGGGTTAAAGACCAATTACCTTGTATTGAACGACGTGTAGGAATAATGGGATGGTTGTGTGTTATCTCCTCCTCTGGTTCTTTCATCCTCTTCCTCCCAATCCTCTCCTCCTCCTCCTCCTCCTCCTCCTCCTCCTCCTCCTCGTCGTCTCCTTTACCCTTCATCATCTCCCCATCCTCCTCCCCATCTCCCTCTCCTTCTCCTCCCTAGTCTTCATCCCTACTCCTCCCCATCCTCTCTTCCTCTCCTCCTCCTCTTCCTCCCCACCCCCCTGCCCTCATCCTCTTACCTGTCCTTTCCTCCTCCTCCTCCTCCCTCTCCTCCTCTCTCTCCTCCTCTCCTCCCCCCCCCTTTCCTCCTCCCCCCTCTCCTCCTCCCCCCTCTCCTCCTCCCCCCTCTCCTCCCCCCTCTCCTCCTCCCCCTCTCCTCCTCCCTCTTCTCCTCCTTCTCCTCCTCCCTCTCCTCCTCCTTCTCCTCCTCCCTCTCCTCCTCCTTCTCCTTCTCCTCCCCTCTCTCCTCCTCCTTCTCTTCCTCCCTCTTCTCCTCCTTCTCCTCCTCTTCCTTATTTTTATTTTTTTTATTTTGTTTTTAGACTAAACCTTTAAGAGTCACCCCAACACAACTTCCCCCAAAACGTATCATATCGCCCATTTATAAATCAGACCCACAAAATACCTCCATCTTATTTTAGTGAGGAGGAGAATCACCGATTAATTATTCAACTCCCGAGTTAGAGTTAGGGAAGCAGTGTGACAGATGCGTGCGTTCTATCCTGGTGGTAAACACACACACTCCGCTGCCCGCCCTGCACCTCCCATGTTTCGTCTTCTCCCCTGTTCCATCCTTTCATCCTGCCCCGTCCCTTCCCCACCTAGCCCACCCTCCCCCCCTCCATCCGCCTAACAACTTTTTTTTTTTTTTTTTTTTTTACGGGTTTTATCTTCATGCGGGCACAGGTCACTGACCCACATCGGGGCCTGGGGGGCGAAAATGTAATGATAATAATAAAAATAATAATGATAATAAAGAACCACAAAGAAATACAAAAATAAAAAAAAGATCAAAAGTGAGAAACAATATATGTGTGTTGTGTTGTCAAAGTAAGAGAAACAATTGAGACCCTGCAATTGTGTGTAAATGAGGCAGAAAGTCAGATCAGCAACCTAGGACTTGGTCACAATTTTCGTGATGCCATATGGCAGCAGGGTCTACCATTAGACAACACATTATGTTTCCAATATCTTCCCAGGCTGTAGTACCTCCCTGTTTGATAGCTGCATAATATGAGTCTATTTCCACTATATGTCTGCGCCATATTGGAGGTAAATTAAAGACCTGGGGGGGGGGGGGGGTGATACCTGCTTAAATATAATGTCACATAAGCGTCGTCTCGGCTGCAACTCTTGGGAAGCGAAGGTCGAGAGACTACTGGAAGGATGAGGTAAGAAGAGGAGTGCGAGGATGCTTAGTCGTGTGGGGTGAGGACAATGAAGGGAGGGTTATGGGTCATGGCAGGTCAGAGGTCACAAGAAAAGAGTCATGAGAGGTCAGAGGTCACAAGAGAAGAGGGTCATGGTAGGTCAAAGGTTACAGAAGAGAATCATGGTAGGTCAAAGGTCACAGGAGAAGAGGGTCATGGTAGGTCAAAGGTCACAGAGGAGAGTCATGACAGAGGAGGAGAGGAAGAGTGTAGAAGAGGCAGGTCGTGACATTTTTACCGTCACGTTTGTTGCCTCATGAGCTTGGATAACTTTTAGAGACTTGTAAGGGGGAAAAAATTTTCTCTTTCTTTCGTTCTCTCACTCTTTAATTTCTCTCTCTCTCTCTCTCTCTCTCTCTCTCTCTCTCTCTCTCTCTCTCTCTCTCTCTCTCTCTCTCTCTCTCTCTCTCTCTCTCTCAAAGATAATTCATGTTAATAACTCGGCTCAATTAAAGATTTAACCTTTGAGACTAAAAAATTAACTAAAGAAAATTGTTTGAACTTGTCACTTTAATGTTTCCTCTGTGCCATCACCTGTCCGTATTTATTTTCTGTACTTTAGTTAATTACATATCCAGTGTTGTTACCTGTTGAGTGAAGCGTAAAGGGATATTACAGTATTTCAACGCAAGACGAGTATGTAGGTATATCACAGTGTTTCAACGCCAGGCTACTTGTATGAAGGGCAGTGCTTTGATAGATTTTAGAAACACACACACACCTCTTATGTAAGTCTTAATGGTAAAGGTGGGTTTTTTTTTATCGGAAATAATGACCACTTTGACAGGGAATTATAAAATGCTGTATAAAAGTGGTGAAAGGGAAGGCCTCGGGGTTGAACCAGCGTAAAGATGTGTTGTTGTCAAAGGTGGAACTGATTTAACAAGGGAAGGCGAGTGGTATAAGGACATTGAATGGAAAGGGGCGTAGGAGAGGGGTGATAGGGGGTGGGAAGTACTATAGGACAGGGAGGGGTGATGATAAGGGATGGAAGAGGTGGTGGTAAGGGGTGGGATGGGTGGTGGTAAAGGAGGGAGGGGTGGAGGTAGGGGCTGTGGTAAGGGGAAGGGAGGGAAATGTGGTGGTAAGGAGTGGAAGGAGTTTGGAAAGGAAGAGGGATGGGTTGTGGTAAAGGGAAGGGTGGTTGTAAAAGGAGAGATGGTCGTAGCGGGTTGGAGGGGTTGT
The DNA here is from genome assembly GCA_958450375.1 of Homarus gammarus. Classification (NCBI taxonomy): domain Eukaryota; kingdom Metazoa; phylum Arthropoda; class Malacostraca; order Decapoda; family Nephropidae; genus Homarus; species Homarus gammarus. The sequence goes on along the minus strand of CAUDMG010001131.1, from coordinate 1,120,385 downwards.
GACAGGGGAAGAAGTATGACAGGGAGAATGGTTCATGACGAGTGAGGGAGACGGTACAGAAATACACCTCGTCAGGACAGTGTTCCTCACGCGCACACACACACACACACACACACACACATTAGGTCATCAGTGAGGAAATTGTCAAAGAAGAAAATATTCACTGAGGACGAGGCAGGAGAGAAGAGGTAGGAGGGAGGGAGGATTGAGGAAAGGATGAGAGAGGGGGGGGGAGTTGTGTTTCCGGAAAGGTCATGCAGGAGGAGCCTAGGAAAGGCTCAGAGAAGGGTAAATGAGGTGACAGGGGTAAGAAACGGAGGTAGAGGAGGTGGAAACGGGGGTAAGAGGTGAGAGAGGTAGGAGATGGGAGGGGTAGAAGATAGAAAAGCTGGAGGCGGAGGTAAAGGAGGTGGAGGCAGCTTATGGATCACGTACACACACTACAGCACCCCACTGCGACTCACCTTTGATGCCGTGAAGCACCGCCCGCGGCCGCACGCTGTGAGGGAGAGAGAGACGAAAATTATCTATCGTGTCTTAAACTGTATACCTCGAGCTACATTACTTGACTTTGTGACATGGGAACTCTGGGAAGGTGTGTGTGTGTGTGTGTGTGTGTGTGTGTGTGTGTGTGTGTGTGTGTTAATATATTTTTCTCGTAGATATTTTGAACCGACATTTATTTATTTTTTCAAAGCTCTATTTCCTGGTTATCTTACATCCGTGTGTCAACATACAACATAAGCGACACGGTGACAATATTTACTCTGGCTACAGTCTACCACAAAACTTAAAAGTCTTGTCGGTCAACATATAGCATTGTTATGTTTGCACACACACACACACACACACACACACACACACACACACACACACACACACACACACACACACACACACACACCTACCCCTGACTCTGCCATGCAGCGTTTCGGACAATGGGTGACCCGGTATCCCTGGATTGAAGTGATCACGGTAGACGATGTGCAGAACAAGTGGGATAATTACCTGGACACTATCACCAAAACCTACCACCACTTCTTTCCAGCCAAGACACTGAGGATCCCCCCCGATGATGTCCCGTGGATTACACCCCGTATCAAAAGACTAATTGAGCAGCGTAACAAGGCATACTACACCAACAACCGCCTGTACAAAAGTCTACGTAACCAGGTCATCAGGGAAATCAAGTCAGCCAAGAAGTCTTATTATCCCAGGAAAGTGCACGGCCTCAAGGAGGTCGGCATCGGTCAGTGGTACTCTAAGGTAAAAGATCTCTGTGGTCTGAACCGTCGTCTCCCACACTTCCTTTCATCTCACATTTACCGAGTGAGGAGGCAGCTGAGATAATTAATAACCACTTTGCTACCAGATGTCATACCTTACCCAGTCTTGACCTCACTCTCCTCCCGGCTTACTTACCTTCCCCCCTCCCCCCCCCCCCTCCCAGTGTTCAACCATTTGAAATTGCCAACAAATTCCTGAAATTTAAATCCAAACGCTCCACAACCCCAATTGACCTCCCAATCAAAATTTACAAGGAGTTTGCAGTCAAACTTGCCACCCCCCTCTGTTCTATTATTAATGGATCCCTCAGACAAAGCAAATGCCCTAATTAATGGAAAACCGCATTTGTCACCCCTATCCCCAAGGTCACCACCCCACAATCCCCTAACGACCTCAGGCCAGTTGCCATTACCCCCATACCCAGTCTACTCTGTGAAGACTTTGTTTTTGAGTGGGCATTTGCTCGTATTTATCAGTCAATTGATCCACAGCAATTTGGCAATATGAGGACCTCCTCTACATCACACTGCTTAGTTAGTTTCCTGTTTTTCCTGCACTAAAACCTGCAGAAACATGAGACATCACTGGCCGTTGCCCTTGTTGACTTCAGGAAGGCTTTTGACCTTGTTGATCACTGCACTGTTATCAACAAGTCCATTACACTAGGGCTGCCCACCACCCTGGTCTCATGGCTCACCGATTTCCTGAGTGAGCGATGTCAGGCAGTCTCCACATTCCAACACCTCACCTGCGGTGTTCCCCAGGGGACCAAGATGGGACCACTGTGCTTCCTAATCCTGATCAAAGACGCTCTGTCGGACACTCTTCACAGGTGGAAGTACGTGGATGACTGCACTGTGGGGGTTACAGCGGAGAACACCTTACCGGACTACTCATCGTTACAAGGCACCCTGGACAGGCTATAGGCATGGACTACGGAGAACAAGGTCACCATCAATCACAAACCAAAATCGTAGTCATGCACATCAACACCGCCACCACTCCAGTCCAAACTCCAGCAGTTACAGTGGGTGCCCATCCTCTGCAGTTAGTGCAGTCTGCCAAACTCCTGGGTGTAACTATAGACCTCAAACTGGACTGGAAGGCCCGTGTAAACAACACTATCAAGGCAGCCTCGTATCGACTCTACATGCTACGACGACCCAGGATACTTGGGGCACCCACGCCAGAGCTGAGGACTATCTACAACGCATTTATACACCCAAAATTAACGTATGCGTCACCAGTCTGGTCATCTTCTGCCAACTCTACCCAACAACGTCAGCTAGAGAAGGTACAGAGGAGGGCCTGCAGAATCATGCTCGACGCAGACTACTCGGGCTACAACAACGCTCTCTTCACCCTGGAAATGCCATCCCTCAGTGACCTCCACCACCACGCACTAGCAGGGTTGGTAGTGGATACTGCACCATTCTCGCCATGGCCACTTCCTACCACCTGCAGTCCCCCGCCCACCTAGCGCAGTCCGCCACTTCAACAAAATTCAGCCCATAAGAGCCCGCACTGATAGATATAAGAATAGCACCATCCCATCTATTGTTAAAATAATAAACAGCTCCTGATTTATGTACTGTACAGCCCTGTAAATGTATTGAACGTATATTATTGTGTCTAAATCACTTGTAAGTTTGTATATTTTCAGCCACCGGCTGCAACTGTTAATAAACCGTTTATTATTATTATTATTATTATTATTATTATTATTATTATTATTATTATTATTATTACACACACACACACACCTAAAAAGTCCTTGACGGTAATAAAAAAACTGACTAAAATTAGAAAATGTTGAAGGAAAAACTTTAATGCTTTCATTAGTTCCCCAACAAGGCGGGTAAGTACTCCGAAAATTACTTTTGAAACAACCAGTTAACAGTTAAAGGGAGGTAACAGCCTGAAGTGGCACACCTGTCACTCCTACCCCCACTACCCCCTTCCCCTCCTTGGCACCCCTCCAACAACCCCCCCCCCCTCCCTACCCCGTCACCCCTCCCCCCACCCTGTCTCTGTAGTTGTCGCCTCAAGGTCTGTTTTCTCCTTTCGGTAAAAAATGTCTTGTCGCCAAAGAAAACGGAGGAGCAGTGTGACAATGACCCTGGATAGCTCGACTAAGAACTTCCCTTTGATGTGAATGATGCTGATGGCTGACAGATGATGTGTCAGCTCAAACATGACACTGAGAGGCTGACTAAGAGCTACAACAGTGTCCCAGAAGCTCATATGTTACTGTCAGCATCGAGAATGTAACCTGGAAACAAAGGATTGGTCTCCTTGTTACTGATGGCGTCGTCTTTCTGGTCGTGTTCCTCGTTCTCACTCGCCTGTCGATGTCTCAGGAGGAATAATTGAGCAGATTTTTTTATTAACTACTTTCACTGACGAGAGACAAACGAAGTCAAGAAAATTACTAATTAACTCTCATGTTATGGATTTTTGTTTAATAATTAACAAGTGTTTCTGATCTGTTGTAGCCATAATTTTCGTTCCATAACCCACAAAACGTAACGATAATCTTAAAACTTTCCCAGAATAAAAATATATTCCCATTTTTCGCCAGAAGAAATCCTGAGAGATGAGACAGTTCTCAGAAGTCCTCACGATCTCAAGAAATCCTTTGAATTCTGAGGAAGATTCTGAGAAGTAGGAACATTGTTGTAAACATATCCACAAGACGCCAGAAACACGTGGATTCCATTCATCTCAAGTTGAGTCTCTAGCAGCGGTGGGGGTGTGTGGCGGTGACCTCAAGTTTCTTGCTTATGACGGTAGCGCGCTGTATTAAAAACAGTCTTGAACATAAAGTGATTTATCTGTAGATGACAGGTAACTACTTTCTATGAGGTGTCAAAAGCAACAACATATCAGGCTGTGGCAGAGGAGCTACACAGACGCTACACAGACGCTACACAGACACTACACAGACACCACACAGATGCCACAGACACTACAGAGACGCTACACAGACACTACACAGACACGACAGAGACGCTACACAGACACTACACAGACACGTGGAGCTGAGAAAGCCTCGTGTAGTACAGATATATTTTCAGTGAGAGGACCTGATCCTTGGGATGATATTGGGAGTAAATCGCCTTAGATCTTCAGAGGCGGCGATGATGTGCCTGTGAGGAGGAGGAGGGGGCAGTGAGGGGGAGGTGGGGGCAGTGAGGGGCTGGTGGGGGCAGTGAGGGGCTGGTGGGGGCAGTGAGGGGCTGGTGGAGGCTGTGAGGGGCTGGTGGGGGCAGTGAGGGGGAGTTGGGGGCAGTGAGGGGGAGGTGGAGGCTGTGAGGGGGTGGTGGGGGCAGTGAGGGGGAGGTGGAGGCAGTGAGGGGCTGGTGGAGGCTGTGAGGGGGTGGTGGGGGCAGTGAGGGGGAGGTGGACGCTGTGAGGGGCTGGTGGGGGCAGTGAGGGGGAGTTGGGGGCAGTGAGGGGGAGGTGGAGGCTGTGAGGGGGTGGTGGGGGCAGTGAGGGGGAGGTGGAGGCTGTGAGGGGCTGGTGGAGGCTGTGAGGGGGTGGTGGGGGCAGTGAGGGGGAGGTGGAGGCTGTGAGGGGGTGGTGGGGGCAGTGAGGGGGAGGTGGAGGCTGTGAGGGGGTGGTGGGGGCAGTGAGGGGGAGGTGGGGGCAGTGAGGGGGAGGTGGGGGCAGTGAGGGGGAGGTGGAGGCTGTGAGGGGCTGGTGGGGGCAGTGAGGGGGAGGTGGAGGCTGTGAGGGGCTGGTGGAGGCTGTGAGGGGCTGGTGGAGGCTGTGAGGGGTGGAGGAAGGTTGTTGAGGTTAAGGGGTTAGGTGTAGAGGGGCACAGGTGGAGGGGAGTGAGGTTTAACATTAACAATAACATCATCTTAAACCTTTCCATGACCTTGACCTTTGACCCAACAATAGCAATAAGACTCCAGACTGCGAACTTTGACCATTATAAGACTTAAGTTCAGTGTTAAAACTTTAGCCTCGATGACCATAACTTTAATTTTCACTGATGTTAAAAAGAAAAAGCGATGTTGTAAGTTGGTAAAAAAATAAGGGTTGTGTTATCGTTCTCACAAAAATAAGGGTTAAATTATCAATCTCTCACAAAAATAAGGGTTAAATTATCAATCTCTCACAAAAATAAGGGTTAAATTATCGATCTCTCACAAAAATAAGGGTTAGGTTATCGTTCTCTCAAGTTATAGCTTAAACCATCGTCCTCAAAGGATTATTTCAAGTCATGTGTCTGTCTCAGTCTCGTGTGTTATATTAATGTCTCTCCTCTGAGCGTAAATTAACTTTATGTCTCATCAAACTAGAATCATTACTTATTAAACGTTTAAGAGAGATGTCTCCTTTTATCTCTGGTTTGTATTGTCTCTCGGGTAATCATAGTCTTAATAACGACAACAATAACAACGTCTCACCGCTTATCATAACCTCTTATCTGTATCATCAAACTAAGATTACGCGGGAAACGATTATAATGATAACAACAATAACAACAACAATAATAATAATAACAACAGCAACAACAATAATAACAACAACAATAATAACAAAAGCAACATCATTAATAACAACAATAACAACAGCAACAACAGCAACAACAATAATAACCACAATAACAAAAACAACAACAATAATAGCAAAAGCAACATCAATAATAACAACAATAACAACAGCAACAACAATAATAACCACAATAACAACAACAATAACAATAATAACAACAACAATAATAACAAAAGCAACATCAATAATAACAACAATAACAACAGCAACAACAATAATAACCACAATAACAACAACAATAACAATAATAACAACAGCAACAACAATAATAACAACAATAACAAAAACAACAACAATAATAACAACAGCAACAACAATAATAACAACAATAACAAAAACAACAACAATAATAAGAAAAGCAACATCAATAATAACAACAATAACAAAAACAACAACAATAATAACAGCAACAATAATAACAAAAGCAACATCAATAATAACAACAATAACAAGAGCAACAACAATAATAACCACAATAACAACAACAATAACAATAATAACAACAACAATAATAACAACAACAATAATAACAAAAGCAACATCAATAATAACAACAATAACAACAATAATAACCACAATAACAACAACAATAACAATAATAACAACAGCAACAACAATAATAACAACAATAACAAAAACAACAACAATAATAACAACAGCAGCAACAACAATAATAACAATAACGTCAACTAATACTGTGTCTTCACTTCACATGGTTAATCAATATATCATCAAACCGAGTTAATTTGATCAACCACAACAACCACCACCACCACCACAACAACAACCACCACCACCACCACTACCACCACAACAACAACCACCACCACTACCACAACAACAACAACCACCACAACAACAACAACAACAACAACCACAACCACCACCACTACCACCACAACAACAACAACAACCACCACCACCACAACAACAACAACAATCACCACCACCACCACAACAACAACAACCACCACCACAACACCATCTAACCCTATCTCTCTACATACCTTAATTTCAACTCTTTTTTCCTCTCCAGTCAGTATAATCATGAGCTCGAGAAACCTTTTTTTAACTGACGTCTTCCTGCCTCAACTCTGTCTTCGATGATCTCAACTAATCACAAATACGTCCATCATGTCGATATATTTCTGTGTCGAGTATAAGGTGTGGGGTGTGTGTGTGTGTGTGTGTGTGTGTGTGTGTGGTCAGCTGTGCTAGGGTTGGGAACAGTCATGTGGGGTTCAAACTATCATCATCAAGGGGGTTCAAACTATCATCATCGAGGGGGTTCAAACTACCATCATCAAGAGGTTCAAACTATCATCATCAAGAGGTTCAAACTATCATCATCAAGAGGTTCAAACTATCATCATCAAGAGGTTCAAACTATCATCATCAAGAGGTTCAAACTATCATCATCAAGGGGTTCAAACTATCATCATCAAGAGGTTCAAACTATCATCATCAAGGGGGTTCGAACTATCATCATCAAGAGGTTCAAACTATCATCATCAAGAGGTTCAAACTACCATCATCAAGAGGTTCAAACTATCATCATCAAGAGGTTCAAACTATCATCATCAAGAGGTTCAAACTATCATCATCAAGAGGTTCAAACTATCATCATCAAGAGGTTCAAACTATCATCATCAAGGGGTTCAGACTATCATCATCAAGAGGTTCAAACTATCATCATCAAGGGGGTTCGAACTATCATCATCAAGGGGGTTCAAACTATCATCATCAAGAGGTTCAAACTATCATCATCAAGGGGTAAAGCAATCATTCTCAAGGAGTTAGAACCATCGCCTTAAGGAGTTGAAACCAGCGTTATATTATTGTTATTATTATTATTATTATTAGCGTGTGGTCGTGATCATGGAGGAATATATTAAGTGTTTACGTATATATTTGTCTGTATTCCTCACAGTTTTATGGGGTCAGGTAGCTGGGTGGGTGTGTCAACAGTAGCCGAGCCTTAGTGTGTTGGAGAGTAAATGCTGTAACAGGTTTATGTTAGCTATATTGCGTGTCACTGTAATCAAGGTCTGAGTTGGCTATACTGTGTGTCACTGTAATCAATTTCTGAGTTGGCTATACTGCGTGTTACCTTAATGGAGGTCTGAATTGGCTATACTGTGTGTCATTGTAGGTCTGAGTTGTCTATACTGCGCGTCACTGTAGGCATAAGTTGGCTATAATGCGCACCACTGTTGGCATAAGTTTACTATAATGTACGTTACTGTATGTCTGCATTGGTTATACTGCACCTCTCTGTAATCGAGGTTTAAGTTGGCTTTACTGCTCGTCACACTGCCGGGAGGGGGCGTGGGGGGGCTCAATTTCACTTAAGACTATCTTCCAAAGAGCTTTAATACCACCAATACTCTCCGTCGGGGGGCTTGAATACCACTTAAGGCGAGACAAGTAGATAATTCAGAAACTCCAAGTAGATTATTAGTGTTACGTGTGAGGAGGAAGAGGTCCCATCTACTCCATAACTTCTCCAGCAGGGCCTTCTTCAGGGGGTTTGTGTACTAGGAGGTGGTGGAGAGAGTAGTGGTGGGGGTACTGGTGGGATGGAGAGAGTAGTGGTGGGGGTGGTAGAGGAGGTAGAGATGGTAGTGGTAGTAGAGGAGGTAATGGTGGTAGAGGGAGTAGTGGTAGAGATACTGTTGGAGGGAGTAGTGGTGGTAGAGGAGGTAGTGGTGGTAGATGAGGTTGTGGTAGTAGAGGGAATAGTGTTGGCGCTCCTGTTGATGGGGATAGAGTTACTGGTGACGGTGTTAGTGGTGGTGTTATTATGTACAGGTTGATCGAAAAGTCCCTGTGCACCTGTAATGATTAACACTATAACAGTCACAGGTGCACAGGGACTTTCTGATCGACGTGTATAACTAACGCTTTAACACCTGAGGTCTTTAAACGGATAATCTAGGTGAGTAAATACTGTACACAATTCGCCTGTAAATTGAGGTCAAGAGTATTACATCTCTCAAGGTGGTAGACAGGTGAGTTAGGCACAATAAGAGAAGAGACTGGAAATGAGTTTTCAAAGAGGAAAGTAATGAAAGATAAGACGGGAAAATCAAGATGTCGGTGTGTGACAAAGAGAGGAGGAAACTTTTGCTGGATAAGAATGGATGTGTCAGGTATTACAACAAATATTTTTCATGTCAAATATTTTGATCCAGCGTAAATAAATAAATTCACAAAACAAGGGGTGTTATGGTAGTGGTATATGTGGTAATAGTGGTAGTGGTGGTGTATGGTAGTAGTAGTTGTGGTGGTGTATGGTAGTAGTAGTTGTGGTGGTAGTAGTGGCAGTGATGGTGGTGTACGGACAGACAACACCCACACCAAAAGTTTGAAATTGTATGACTTTAAAAATGATCAGATTATGACCTAAAAGAGGAGAGGGGGAGGGGGATTTTTTTTTCTAACTTAAAACAAAGGCGGATAAAGGAGGGAGGAGGACAAGGGGACAATTATTGCAGGTAGTGAGGGAGGTAGCCCCTAGCACCGTGTGCCCTGAGAGAGAGAGAGAGAGAGGAATGATGGGACGGAGAGAGAGAGAGAGAGAGAGAGAGAGAGAGAGAGAGAGAGAGAGAATACTCCTACTATTCTCAACATTATCATTAACCCGACTGCTGGCTGGCTGGCTGGCTCACTTTACACCAACACCACACTCATGATGAAGCCAACAACAACTTGCACACTTCATAACCACCAACAGGAGGTTACAAGACTCGTTCCCTCTGATACACTATGTCCACAACATCTCCGACGTGCACTGCGCGTTTGCCAGCACGATAGGTATGCAACAGTGAGCAGGCACACCCCCCCCCCCCTTAAAGCAGCGAGTGTCGTGTTGTAGAAATTGGAGGTGTGTAGAGGAGGTGGGTGTTGTGTGGTATAGGAGGTAGGTGTTGTGTGGTATAGGAGGTGGGTGTTGTGTGGTATAGGAGGTGGGTGTTGTGTGGTATAGGAGGTGGGTGTTGTGTGGTATAGGAGGTGGGTGTTGTGTGGTATAGGAGGTAGGTGTTGTGTGGTATAGGAGGTGGGTGTTGTGTGGTATAGGAGGTGGGTGTTGTGTGGTATTGGAGGTGGGTGTTGTGTGGTATAGGAGGTGGGTGTTGTGTGGTAGGAGGTAGGTGTTGTGTGGTAGGAGGTAGGTGTTGTGTGGTATAGGAGGTGGGTGTTGTGTGGTAGGAGGTGGGTGTTGTGTGGTATAGGAGGTGGGTGTTGTGTGGTATAGGAGGTGGGTGTTGTGTGGTATAGGAGGTGGGTGTTTTGTGGTATAGGAGATGGGTGTTGTGTGGTATAGGAGGTGGGTGTTGTGTGGTAGAGGAGGTGGGTGTTGTGTGGTATAGGAGGTAGGTGTTGTGTGGTATAGGAGATGGGTGTTGTGTGGTATAGGAGGTGGGTGTTGTGTGGTATAGGAGGTGGGTGTTGTGTGGTAGGAGGTAGGTGTTGTGTGGTATAGGAGGTGGGTGTTGTGTGGTAGGAGGTGGGTGTTGTGTGGTAGAGGAGGTGGGTGTTGTGTGGTATAGGAGGTGGGTGTTGTGTGGTATAGGAGGTGGGTGTTGTGTGGTAGGAGCCAGAGATGTGTACAGGAGGCGAGGAACTGTAAGGCACAACGCTCCTGGATCTAAAAAAAAAAAAAACTCCTAACCATTGCAATTCTTAAGATGAAGTCCTGTGTTTCATAATGAGATCCAGAAATATATACTCTCTCTCTCTCTCTCTCTCTCTCTCTCTCTCTCTCTCTCTCTCTCTCTCTCTCTCTCTCTCTCTTCGTCTTTGTTTATCTGAAGTCATATACATTTTCGTCTCGTCCAAAGCAAAAAGACTTAAAAAAAAATAAGACAAAAATATTCTTTAAAGAGCTGTAGAGACGAGTGAGGAGACGGCCAGCACAGTGTCAGACAACTCACAAAGGACACGATAAAAATGCATTTGATGGCCACTCGGCGGGGACCAGGGTGATGAAGGTCCAATTTTAGGGTCGTCTCGGTGGGGAACTTGATTACTAACACATCCAAAGAGTCCCATTTCCCAGCAGAGTCTCTATCTGAACGTTCCGGACTAAGGATCATATCTCTGTCTGTATGTCACGAGATGATTATATCAAATACATGATTCTGTGTCACTTTTTCCTGGTGTGTGTGTGTGTGTGTGTGTGTGTGTGTGTGTGTGTGTGTGTGTGTGTATGCTTGTGAACCTTTTATTACAATGGTCATATATCAAATGAAACCTTAGGCTGTTGATGTTCAATTTCTGATATATATTTGGGAAGTTTTTGTAATAGGATTCATATATTGAAGTAAAACTTGAGGTTATGAACGAAATCAAATCAGGTGTTAAAAGTCTAGTACAACAAAACTCAGGTCATTCATTCTACCTGACATTCTGACAGGTTAATATTATGGCAAGATGGAGGGTGTTACAGGCCAGCTTCCCTCACAATCTAATGTCTTAAAGCAGGATGTTGTAGGCCAGTTTCCCTCACGATCTTGGAGATGTTCGGGGTACTTGGCTCTAACTACAGGAGCGAACATAACACCTGTGGGGTAGTTACCCTCCAGGCAGCCTGGGACGGTCGCGCTGACGCACCACTCCTCACAAATGCCCTGTATCAGCCTTCCACCTTAGGGAATCCTTTAAAACAAGGACACACACTTAAACACTACACACACACGAGGGGCACTTAAAGACACTTCACAGGAAATTGCTGTCACTGCACACTGCTCAAAACTCGTTGGTCATTCAAACAAATTTTTGTGGGAGGCAATGGCACGGATGACGGAGTTGATGGAGGAGATCTACTGGTCTTGATTTTACACGAACGCACTTATTTCCACTTAATCGATCACTTGATACTCACTGCGCCATGGAGATGTTCTGGGTACGTGGTTCTAACTACAGGAACGAACATAAACACCTGTAGAGTTCTGTAGGTTCTTATTAACGGAAATATACAGGAGTGCGCTCACAAGCGTAGGTAGTCCTCACACTCCTATAGGGGTCAACTGACCTCACTCTGACCTCTCAGGCGACATGTGGTAAGTGGTACATTAGCAGCTTCCAGATGTCGCCAGGCACATTTATCTAAGCGTGTGGTGACATGAAACAGGGGCATTGCCACACGCTACTGACTAGAGAAATAATGTGTATATATAGAGTACATACATGGTATACATACAACATTCATAATATACATACAGATCTAATGTCTTAAAGCAGGATGTTGTAGGCCAGTTTCCTTCACGATCTAACGTCTTAAAGCAGGTTGTTGCAGGCCAGTTCCCCTCACGATCTCACTCCTTAAAGCAGGGTGTTGCAGGCCAGTTTCCCTCACAATCTAATGTCTTAAAGCAGGGTGTTGCAGGCCAGTTTCCCTCACAATCTAATGTCTTAAAGCAGGGTGTTGCAGGCCAGTTTCCCTCATATTCTCACTTCCAGGATGCAGTCACCCTCAGATATGAAAACTCCAATGGTAGACGAAGATTAAAATTGTGATATATAGTCACAAAGGGAAACGAGAGAACGGGGAGGAAAGAGGGAGGAAGCATATGGGACCGATAACAGGGGAGAGAAGGAAGAAGACCCGAGAAACAGGCCCACGAACAATAAACAAGGGAATAATGAGACACGGATGAACAAGGGGGAATGGAAGAAGACTTGGGGGAAAGCTGTGTAAGGTGATGCTTGGACTTTGTTGCAGAGAAGTTTGTTAGGTTAGGTTTGGTTAGGTTAGGTTTGGTTAGGTTTGATTAGTTTTGGTTAGATTAGTTTACGATATGTTTCAAAGTCAGGTGTATAGGTTAGGTTAGGTGTATAGATTAGTTTAAGTTAGGTTAGGTTAGTTTTGGTTAGGTTAGGTTTTATGTTCCTCTTTGAAGTGAATTTTAATAAGTTAGAGAATGTTTAAGCAAAATCCTGCATTTCGCTTTGGTGAGGAGGAGTGAGGGAGCGGTGGGAGAGATAGAGAGAGGGTAAGGAAGGGAGGGAAAGGGAAGGAGGGAGAGAGAAGGGACGGAAGAGTCAGAGGGAGTAAGGGAGGGAGGGAGAGTGAAAGAGAGTAAGGAAGGGTAGGAGGGCGGGAGAGAGAGTAAAGAAAGGAAGGAGGGAGTAACGAAATGGACGGAGAGCAGGAAGCAATAAGGAAGGAAGGGAGGAAGTAGAAATGCCAAAAATGGAGGGTAGGTAGGAGGGAAGGCATAATAGAAGCAGTAAAGCATCAACCACCAATATAACTAAGCTGTAAAGTGATTATAAATGGCTTACATCAGGTACACTTAACACACAAACACGACTACAGGCTGCTGGTGAGTCGTCGAGGTCGTACAGGCTGCTGGTGAGTCGTCGAGGTCGTACAGGTGTGTAATGAGAATTTAACCAGGATCTCGACACGATATACCTGAATTAAAACTTCATATGTTCCGACGAAGCTAATAAAGATGGACTTCGTATACGAGTTTATGGGTGGTGGGTGAGTGTGTGGGTGGTGGATGAGAGAGAGTACATGTGTGGTGCTGGTGCATGAGTGTGTGGGTGGTGCTGGTGGATGAGAGAGTGGGTGGGTGGTGCTGGTGGATGAGTGTGTGGGTGATGCTGGTGGATGAGAGATTGTGTGGGTGGTGGTGGATGAGAGAGTGTGTGGGTGATGCTGGTGGATGAGAGAGTGTGTGGGTAATGCTGGTGGATGAGAGAGTGTGTGGGTAATGCTGGTGGATGAGAGAGTGTGTGGGTGGTGCTGGTGGATGAGAGATTGTGTGGGTGGTGCTGGTGGATGAGAGAGTGTGTGGGTGGTGCTGGTGGATGAGAGAGTGTGTGGGTGGTGGTGTCCCATATAGTGTTTATTATCTGTAGTTGATGGTGTTAGTGTTATTTATTATGTCATTCATTCGGTGGTGTGTGTGTGTGTGTGTGTGTGTGTGTGTGTGTGTGTGTGTGTGTGTGTGTGGAAGAGAAATAGAGAAGAACAGAGAGATACAGTAAAAAAAAAAACGAGAGAGAGAGAGAGAGAAATAATGAAAAATAGAGAAGAGAGAGAGAGAGAGAGAGAGAGAGAGAGAGAGAGAGAGAGAGAGAGAGAGAGAGAGAGAGACCCACTGTAAAAGCTCCGTGATGGTAAACAGTCAAGCAGCCGGAAAACAAAAGGAAAAAAAAATATAACGACGTTCCTGTTGAGATAGCCGTAGGGGAGGGGGGGGGCGCCTCCTACCTCCCTAACAGCTAACAGGGCTGAACCAGTTAATATAAACTACCAGATAGCAGGCCAGTAGTGTGTGTATGTATGTATTACCCTGACAATTATCCGACAAAAATGAAAATACAGTCACTCGTGTGGGGAAAAAAAAAACTGCTTTCAGTCTTACAATAAACTACGTATTTTATATTACCAGTCGTGTCGTGGAACAGGGAGGATGGCTCTCATTTCACGACCCGTAGTCACTGGTTTACAACTTTTACCCGGGGATAAAGCACAACTTTCCCATGTGGTCGCCAGTGATGCAAATCTGAGGTCTCGACTTCACCTGTTTTTCGCCCCAGGGAAGGGAAGCGAGCACACACACACACACACACACGCATGCAGACACACACACACACACACACACACACACACACACACACACACGCAAGCACACTCTTATGTATTCAACCAATGCTTCGGGGGGGAAAAAAGATTATTTTCGAATTTCTGAATGATTTGCATCTTTATAGGACTCAAATTATCGTTACATTTGTTCCGCCATGTATCTTTCTAACAGCCGCGGTGTTGTGAGTTAACTTTTGCTACCGTTTTCAGAATATAAATGGGCTGCTTTTGACGGGTTTGGGTTAAAAAGAGGCTGTGGCTTAATGGAGAGATTCGCCACTCATAACCCTTGGAAAACAATCTTGATTTTGTCATAAGAGTTGTGTATAGACGAAGGTAAAAACAGGTGGTGTAGTTGGGTGAGTGAGAGAGCTTGATATTATACTTGAGAGAGAGAGAGAGAGAGAGAGAGAGAGAGCAGGAAGGGTAGGAACATATATATAAATACGAAATTTACGGGGAGTTATAGAGAGACAAAGATAAAGAGACAGTGGAGGAGAGACACAGAGGAGGGGAGTTGAGAGAGAAAGAATTTAAGAGCTATTAGAAGCGTGTGAAAGAAATAAAGACCGAGAATGGGGGAGGGAGACACACAGATGAAAGAGAAAACGAGAAACATAAGATAAAGAGAGCGAGAGAGAGAGAGAGAGCCGCCATAACAATAGAGAGGTAGAGAGAGAAATGGGAACGTCCAATCGAGTGAATATCTCTAGACTCATTAAGGCGATCAAGAGTTTAAGCGATTATTATCTGCACAAACGACTCACGACCCCCCAAGACTTGAGCCGAGGTGACACGACGGACGGAATCACAACGTGAAAATGGACATCGCAATCAAAGGCTGTCAGCGTTCATTTGGAAGTCCTCAGTCTCCTGGAACGCACATCATCTCGAAATTGAAATCCTGGATGATTGAATCAGTGGGTTTATTGAACGCAAAATCGAGCTGGATGAGGAGGGTGTATGAGAACCCTGGAGAGCTTGGGCTGGCAGGGACTGGACGAGGTAGTGGAGGGATATGGCTAAAGGAAGGTTGAGGTTAGTGGGAGTTTTGTGGAAAATGGAGGTTTGAGAATAGTGGAGAACCGTGAATATTTAGATGCTCGTGGATACTAAAGGGTTAATTACAGTCGAGAATCGTGAATAGTAAAGGGTCACTCACTCACAGAAGAGGGTCGCTTATATAAGAAGGTCGCTGATAGTAAAGGGTCGCGAATAGTAAAGGGTCGCGAATAGTAAAGGGTGGCATACAGTCGAGAGTCGCAAATAGTAGAGAGTCGCTTATAGCAGAGGGTCGCGGATAGTAAAGGATAGCAAAAGAACGCGTGTAGTGGAGAGTCTTTCATGGGTGGCGGCGTCCGTGTTGAGTTACAAATTATTAAGAGATGGCATTGAGTGAGGGAGGACCTGACACAGCCCCCCCCCCCCCAGGAGTGTTGTATTATCACTGTTGTGTGCTCCCACGATTTGCCGCAAGGGAGAAACTGGTGAAGAAAAGAGAAGAGGAAGAGGAACAGAGAAGAGAAGAATTATGGATAAAGATTTAAGGGGAAATGAAGAGAGGAGGAATGAAGACAAGAAGATGGGGAAAAGAATAGAAGAGGGAATGAGAAAAGAGAAAAGAATCGGAATGAAGGTAAACGAAAAAGAAAGTGGAGAAGAAGGAAGGGAGTGGATGAGAGGGGAGAGAATATCAAAGAAGAGGAGGGAAGGAGAGGAGAAGAGTGTGAAGACAGAGGGAAGACAGAAGATGGAGAGGAACACAACGGAGACTTTAATTAAAACGCCTCACAAAGACGTGCCATTACACTTTATCTCGGCATGACACCTCAGTATGACACTTTATGAGAACAAGTCAGATGGCGTCTTAATACGACACCTCTGAATGACACTATGTGGACATGTAAGCATACTACCTTCAATATGACACGTTATCATAACAAAACGTGACACTGAACTATGACAAGTCGACGTGACACAACCACACGTGACACATTATAATGGATCATCATGACAATAAACATCACGTCTATGCCACCTCATCCAAACCCCTCATGGTAATATACAGCCATGACACCTTATGACACATTCTCCACAGGAAGCGGCGTAGGAGGTGTGGCACATCACCATCTAGGAAGCGTAACACATCACCAAGAAGGAGGCGTGGCACACATCACCCAGAAGGAGGCGTGGCACACATCACCAAGAAGGAGGCGTGGCACACATCACCAAGAAGGAGGCGTGGCACACATCACCAAGAAGGAGGCGTGGCAAAGGGAAGACCAAGATAGTTTGCGGCCAACACCACGATGATGGACGGTGTGTCGGCCGTCAGGGTTCCATCACTGCGGTAATGGAACAGAGGACTATTTGTTACCACCGCCTGTGTGCATAATATGTTCTCTGGGGGTTAGATGGCACGTCTCTCTCTCTCTCTCTCTCTCTCTCTCTCTCTCTCTCTCTCTCTCTCTCTCTCTCTCTCTCTCTCTCTCCCCGATCGGTCATGTTGCCATAGGGAAAAATGGTTGTAACATATGGATAAATATTTTGTTTTGGGTACAAAGTTTGGTTTCTGTGTGTGTGTGTGTGTGTGTGTGTGTGTGTGTGTGTCCAGATAATTTTTTTACCGTAGTAATAAAACAATTTCTTCATTCACTAACCAGAGTTGCCAGTCATCAGCAGAAAAAAAATCTTAATTATTTTCTTACCAAGTTTATTCACCAAGTAGGACAATAAAACAACACAAGGGGGCCGTATGTCGCCCTGCCTGTAATCCCCTGAGCTGAGCCTGTGTTCAAACTCGTGTTTTTCCCACCCACCGTCACTCTGTAGGCGGGAATCGGCTTTAAAATATACATAAAAATCCCCTTTTGAAATTGTTGATAGAACCGGGTACTGTACTGGATAAAATAAAATGTGGCGTGGGATTTAGTGCAGGATAGTTGGCAATTATCACTGTATGGGGGAACCTCAAAGGCCTGGGGAAAAAAAAGATCAAATGAAACAAATTAAATTTATTTAGATTTTTTTTCACATTTGGATCTGTCCCGCAAACTGTGTCAATTTCCATTCTTTGTGTTTAGAATCTGGATCACTAAATGGCCTTACCTGTGCTATTTTACAGGTGTTAACAACTTTGCAGTATACCACCTTTACCTGATGAACGAAAATTCGGGTCAGGTGAAGATTAGACACCCCAGCTTATTTTACCTTAAGCGTTACTTCAGGAGTTAACTTAGATTAGGGTAGGTTAAATTAGATTAGTGATAGAGTGGTTAAACTTCAGGTGAAATAACCTGTGGTGTCTAATCTTCACCTGATCCAAAAATTCTTCCAACGTAATCTGTTATTTTACACGTAATATAACATACAGTAGATATATCAACTCTCCTAGAAATATTTAATACAATTTTAATCTACAAATGAT